>CM038218.1:44592756-44885544 GCA_021442155.1 Cymbidium sinense
CCCCATTTTCTTAAATTTTCAGGAGTCATATATTTAGTAGATCCCATTGTAGAAGATGTTTGGAGATATTTCATGAAGAATTTGTTAGGTTTTGGTTTGTAATTTACTCTCATGAGTACACCCTCTTTTTTTTTTTTTTTTTTTTTGTCATTGTTTTAGTATATATATCATATTGTAAGTCGTTTGGAGATATTTTATGAAAAATTTGGGTATTTTAGATTTTATTTTGTATGTGTACTCTCTGTACTCTTATGAGAGTACACCCCATTTTTTCAAAAATTTTAACTGTAAGGCTTGTCATGTGTTTACCATAACCTATTGTAAGATGTTTGAGATATTTCATGAAGAATTTTGTTGTTTTTATTTTACATGTACTGGACCTCTATTGTGTAGATAATATTCTCATTAATTCACTTTTCATTTTGAAGTTAAAAGTGCCTCGGAAAAGGATAACTTCGAGATGCATGACAACCAGCATTAGAGCAGTGTTTGATACTATTTTCACCACTTTAATCGATGAAGTACTTGTCATTTTAAGAAGGCTACATGTGCATCAATTCATTAGAATGCATGAAATTTAGCAAGATTATTATCATCACTTCAATCACATCTTGTTGGAATATAGAAAAAGGCATTCTATTTTGGTGACCAATGCATTCCTTTCACCCCGATGAAGTTGCATTAATTGGGAATGTCAAAAGAGGGGAGAAGGTCATATGGCAGAATCCTCACTTTTCAAGTCCAACTCAATGGATTTTAAGAATAAAATTGAGAAGTTGGATCGTTGACGCAAAGACAATTTGTGTAGTTATACATACGCTTTTTTACTTTTAGATCTTTTTTATATATCATAATTATATAGTGGTGTTAGAATTGATAGCCTACATTGACATAGAGAGATTTGTTGATTATAATTGGCCATCTGAGCTTCCGGTTTTAGTTTTGATGGTATTACATCCAAAATTTTGACACATAAGGACATGAGTGTCTTTGTCACTCTTCTAATGGTATGTTTTACATCTTTAGATTTATATTATTTTATGCATTGAAGCTAAGTTATGTAAATCTTGTTGCATCTCAAGTACATAGAATCATAAGGCCACCCATTTCTCAAAAGCCACATTATATTATGATGACCAAAAAATAAAGTTTTAGATGATTCCTTCATGGTTTGCAAGGACACTGTAAATGAAATAAATTGACTTCATTTACCTTAGAATGTATTTATTCATATTAAAATCATCAAATTTCTTATTGTAACATAGATCTACCTTTCATTTGAGGATAGAGGAGGAGACTGGCTCCTTGAATAGTGCCCCTGCTCACAGACAACCCACATCGAGCCCCATAGAAGCCCATTCCAAGTCCAAGGAGTGGAGCCCTGGATCTCCATATGCTCCCTCGATGTTCTCCTCTTCAATGTATCTAGCTATCCCATCTACAAAGCTTTAGAGAGAAGATATATTTTGTGTGGCCTGGGAAAGAGTATCATTTTTGAAGCCTCAATAACTAAAAAAAGTCGATGATATTTATTTGTGGGTGGTTGCAATTGAGGCGATGATTGCTGGACAGGGTCCTAGCATGGGGGAAGCTCCTGTGGAGGCTATCATAGGGGAAGCTCCTGAGGAGGCTACCATAAGGGAAGCTCCTAAGGAGGCTACCACAGGGAAAGTCTTATGGAGGCTACCACAAGCTCCATGGGAGGCTACCAAAGGGGAAGCCCCAGGAAGCCATGAAGCTCATGGAAGCTACCATGGGAAGCCCCGAGGAAGCTACCACAGTGGGAAAGCTCAGGCTTTCACTGAAGAAGATGTTCGCCTTTATCGGGCAACATTGAACGTGGTGTGAAGGCTAGTAGGGAAGAGGAAAGTTGTATCCTCCCATTCACACAAACATGAAGACACGCAAAATAACTCTGCTACTATACGTGATGATCACAAGAGGAGGTATTACTTTGCTTTCCTTTAGTTTAATATAATAAAAGCTGATTTCAATAATTTTTTATGTAGGTTAACAAAGAGGTTCCAATATCACTAGATGAACCATTATTGTCATAGTGGTTGAGGAGCATCGAGGAGGTATTCTTCATCTTAGAAGATTCGACTTTAATTCATTGAATTGAATCTAGCTCTTAAACCTTGTTAATTTCTTGCCTTTGAAGCACATGATGATAGACTTCTCATCAAGAGATGTCCTAAGCCAAGCAATGCCATTGACACTCCTACGATTCAAGGACAAGCAAGTCATTGCTTAGTCTATCTCATTTAATATACATAAAATCACCTTTTCATTTAGTAATGCTCACATTCCCTTGCTTCTCACATGCAGGAGTGATAGCGTATTCTCGGCTGAAAATATCATTATTGCGAGAGACCAAATCGATGAGTTACTGACAGATCAGTATCTATTAGATGCACATATTGATGCATTCACCTTTTTGATGGCCGAGAAGTATACTATCTATCTTAGGCTATATGTCCCCTATATGTATGTCTCATGCTTACACTGGGTGAGTTAGTGCACGAAGTTTTGGGTTATATGATGCCTTCCAAAGTTTTAATAGTTATAAGCTACTAATTTTAAACTTTTTCTTGAATTCTTGCAGAGTTATGCTAAATATGGTCTACCAAAAGAAAACAAAATGTTCATCCAGCATGTTACTGCAGATAGTGTTTCAAGGGTTGATTTACTCTTACTCCAATTAATCAAGATTGGACATTGATGGGGCATATTAAGAAAGGGACTTGGTATTTCTATGACTCACTACCAAACCCAACTCATAAGGTCATTCTTCCGATATTGTAAGAATTCTTCTCATTTTCGTCTTTAATACTTTGTACCTAACTCTTGACCTTTATTTTAACTCTTTATATCAAAATTACTCATCAAGATGCTAGCCGCTTTAAGAGCGATCCATAGAATGACCAATGAAAGTGATTAATGGTCTACTACCAAGAAAATAGTGTTGATTGTGGGATGTTTGTGCAAATACATGGAGGCAACGATCAAGAAACCTCCGACCTAAGCATCAAGATTGGCCAAACAAAATGAATTGCTTCGTATCGAAGTTTTGCTATTTTTTTTTTAAGTGAAATAATTGAGTTGTAAAATGTTGAGTACAAGAAGGTTGTGTGCAAACCGCTTTGGAGTTATTTTTTGTAATTAGGTGCGCTTTCATTTTCAATTTTTTCAACTGTGGGGCATGTCATATGTGCATTCTAATGTCTGAGTTTAGTCCTTGGGAATTATGTGGTTTATGGAGGGCTAATGAGGAATTTTAGCTAATCTACATTACTCCATTATATAATTAGATGTTATACTAAGTCGCTTTGGAGGCTTCTTGGTGGGTTCTTGATCAATTTTTTATGTGTACTCACTATATTCATGAGAGTACACCTCATTTTCTCAATTATTTTCTGCTATTCTACCCTTTCTTTTATTTATATGTTTAGTAGATGTCATTATAAGCTATTTAGAGGGTTCTTGGTGGATATTTGGATCAATTTTGAATATGTGCTTTCTATACTCATGAGAGTACACCCATTTTCTCAAAATTTCACCGATGCTATCCCTGTTTGAGATAAAATATTTAGCACATGCTATTCTAAGTTGTTTGGAGTCTAGATGGGTTCTTGGATTGTATTTTCTCATGTACTTTCATGAGTACACCCCATTTTCATTTTTTTTTCTTTATTTATATGTTTAGTAGATCATGTCAAGGCTTCTTGGTGGGTATTTGAATGTACTCTTTGTACTCTCATGAGAGTACATCTCATTTTCTCAATTTTTTCATGCTACCCTATTTGGAGATAAAATATTTAGTACATGTTATTCTAAGTTGTTTGGAGCCATCTGGTTGGGTTCTTGGATCAATTTTTGATGTATACTCTCATGAGTACACCCCATTTTCTCAAATTTTTTTAGCTATTCTACCTTTCTTTCATTTATATGTTTAGTATGTCATTATAAGCTATTTGAAGGTTTCTTGGTAGATATTTGGATCGCTTTTAAATGTGACTCCTCAGATTCTCTCATGAGAGTACTCATTTTCTCAATTTTTTCAACTATGCTACCTGCTTGGAGATAAAATATTTAGTACATGCTATTCTAAGCTATTTGGAGCCATCTTGGGTTCTTAGTTTTTTATGTACTCTATGTACTCTCATGAGAGTACACCCCATTTTCTTAATTTTTTTAGCTATTCTATCCTTTCTTTCGAGTTATATGTTTAGTAGATGCCATTATAAGTTTGAGGCTTCTGGGTATTTGGATGCTTTTGAATGTGTACTCTATACCTCATAAGAGTACATCCCATTTTCTCAATTTTTTCAGCCTATTCTACCCTTTGTTTCATTTATATATTTAGTAGATGCCATTATAAGTCGTTTGGAGGGTTCTTGGAGGATTTTGAGCTATTCGAATGTGTACTCTATACTCTCATGAGACTACACTATTTTAAAAAAATTCAACTATTATACCATTTCTTTCATTTATATGTTTAGTAGATATTCATTATGTGTTTGCTTGAGACTTGGTGGGTTTTATGATCAATTTTGAATGTGTATTCTTTGTACCTCATGAGAGTACACCTCATTTCTCAAATTTTTTCAATATACCTTGTTTGGAGATAAAATATTTAGTATATATCATTATTTGGAAGCTTATTGTTAAATTTTTGAACTATTTTACATGTACTCTTATGAGAGTACACCCATTTTCTCAATTGTTTTCAACTATTCTACCATGTTTGGAGATAAAATGTTTAGATATGTCATTCGCTGTCACTGATTTTTTGATTTTGCATGTGTACTCTTTGTACTCTCAAGGGTACACTCCATTTCTTCAAATTTTTCAACCCTGTTTGAAGAACAAATGTTTAGTATATGTCATTCTGTCGTTTGGAGGCTTCTTGGTGGGTTTTTCTTAGTTTTGAATATGTACCTTGTACCTCATGAGGGTTCACCTACTTTTTCAAATTTTTCATATTCTACCTTGTTTAGAGATCAAATGTTTACTAGATGTCATTCTAAGTCGCTTTAGAGGCTTTATTGATTATATCTATTTTGAATGTGTATCTATACCTCATGAGTACACCCTATTTTCTCAATTTTTTAGCTATTTTACCCTATTTGAGATAAAATGTTCAATACGCCATTATAAGGTGTGTTTGATTGATTTTGAGTTATTTTGCATGTTCTCACCTCATGAGGTACACCTTTTTTTCAATTTTTCAGCTATTCTACTCTTTTTCATTTATATGTTTAGTATATGCTATTCTAAGCTAAATGTGAACTAAAAGTTATCACTAAATAAATAACTTAAGGAGAGCTTTTTCTATACCTTAGATTTAAGTGATAAATTTAAATAGTTGGAATAAAGCTGATTAATGCTATTCCTTGAAAAAAAATATTATTTTTCTTGTAATTGTTGTTTAGTCGATGTTATCAGTTAGATGTAATTCAAAATTAGTTTGAAATTAAATTATAAAAAAAAATTTGAAATATAATGATATTTTAAAATGATCTCGTTAAGGGGTGGTGGAGAAGGTAATTTTGATAAAATTAGGAATCGAGAAGCATGTATTGTGACTTCTCTCAACTCTTCATGATTAATAATTTTTATGTACATTAAAAATTCTTAAAATTGAAATATATTTTGTTTACTTCACTTTTATTTATAAACAAGTCTTAGATAAATAATTTAAATGATGCTTCAACGCTTCATAAACGCTTTTTAAATCATAATTTTTGCAATGTTATGCACAAATATAGTAGATGTATTTTGTCTAAATGAAATGAGTTTGATTGATTGGTTAATATTCTTAAAACTCGATCCGCGTTGAAAATTTAACATGTCGAGTGTTTCATTAGTTTGAGAGCTCCATTTACTCTTTTACTTTGATTTTAATAAAATGTCAAGGAATGATTTCAAGAAACAATTAAAGTATATATATATATTATATATATATATATATATATATATATATATATATATATATATATAGTTTATTTTAAAGTTTGAAATTTCTCACAGTTAGCAGAATACTAAATAAATATCAATCATGAAAAGAAATAGTTTGATTATCAATAATATCATATCACTGGAGACCACTTAGTTCATGAAAAATGCGACAATTTAATGCAGTCAAAAGAAAACTGTGAAAAGAAAATCAAAACCTTCCAAATAAAAGAGAACATTGAAGTTGAAACATACTGAAATAACATAAATCAGAGCAAAAGATACACTAATATATCGTGAGGGTAAAACACACCACAAAAAAAAAAAAAAAAAAAAAAAAAGAATCTATGCTACAAACTTTCAAGCAACTTTAGCTTCTTTTTCTTTCTTCCCTTCTTTAATGAGCTTTTGCTATCTCTCTGCACTGTCACTTATTTATCCAATCTTGATGAGGTAACGAACTTTGCTTCCATAAAAACTAACATAATATTAAATAAATAATAATAATAATAATAAAATAATAAAACTAATAACTAAATTAAAAAATAAAACAATTATTAAATAATAATAAAACAAAAGAACTAAATTAATAAAATAAAACTTAACTAATAATAAAATAATAAAACTAATAACTATAACCTAATAAACTAATAACTAAAACCAATAAACTATACTAATAAAACTAATAACTAAATCAATAACTAATAAAAAATAAAATAATAAAACTAATAAATAAATAACTAATTAATAATAATAAAACCTAAATTAAATAACTAAACTAATAACTAATAACTAATAAAATAACCTAACTGATAATAATAACTAACTAATAATAACAACTAATAAATAACTAGTAACCTAACTAATAATAACCAATAAACTAAAACTAACAATAATAATAAACTAAAAATTAATAAATAATAATAAACTAAAAAACTAACTAAAAAATAAATAATAATATAAACTAAACTAACTAACTAACTAAAACTAATAAAATAACTAACTAATAAACTAATTATAACTAAAACCAAACTAAAACTAATAAACAATAAACTAATAAAACTAAATAATAACTAAATAATAAATAAATAATAAAATAACTAATAACTAAAACTAATTTAGTTTATTAAATTTTATTAGTTTTTTAGTTATTTAGGTTTTAGTTTTACTTTAGTTTAGTTAGTTAGTTATTTAGTTAGTTATTTTATTATTATTATTATTTTAGTTATTATTATTAGTTTATTATTAGTTTTAGTTTTTTTAGTTTTTTTAGTTTTTTTTAGTTTTTTATTTATATTATTGTATTTCTTATTAGTTTATTTATTTTTTAGTTAGTTTTATTAGTTTATTTTATTTAGTTTTTATTTTAATATTTAGTTTTATGTTTGTTTAGTTTAGTTATTTTAGTTTATAGTTTATTATAAGTTTTAATAGTAGTTTTAGTTAGTTATTTTAGTATTGTTTATTATTTTATTTAGTTATTTTAGTTATTATTAGTTAGTTTAGTTTATTATTATTTTATTAGTATTATTTATTATTTTATTAGTTATTAGTTATTATTAGTTTAGTTTAGTTTAATTATTAGTTATTATTTATTATTATTAGTTATTATTATTATTTATTTTAGTTATTATTTTATTTAGTTATTAATAGTTTATTAGTTATTAGTTTTATTATATTTTTTTTATTATTTGTTAGTTATTTATTTATTAGTTTATTATAACTAAAACTAAAATAATAACTAAACTAATAATAATAACTAAACTAATAACTAAACTAATAACTAATAACTAATAAAAACTAACTTAATAATAAATAATAATAATAATAATAATAATAATAATAATAATAATAATAATAATAATAATAATTGTTGCAGAAAACTTGGGTAGAGTGAAAGTTTACGTATTTTGTTGTGAAATCCAAAGACACAATATGTATTAAAGAGTAACAAGAAAACTCTGAATTTTACGGAAAATCTCAAAAGAGAGGAAAATCACGGGCCTAGCCCAAGAAAATCTTCCACTATGTATCTATTTCGAGAAAAAATCTTCCGAATGGGATTATGATCAGATGAGAACAACATGAGTAGTTGCGCTCAGCTTGCTAAGTGGTAGAATGATGGTGAACGAGTGACATCAACCGACGATGAAGGTCGCCATGATGGAGACCCAGAGATTGACACGAGGATCGGCCAGGTGGGTAACCATCAGTGCAGATTGTGCTTGGAGAATCTTGCTTTAGAGCTCTCCTCTCTTGGGTCCCCTCATGAGGAAATGGCTATTTATGATGGAATGACGTCTGTAAATACAAGCAAAATCCAACCACTCCTCTCCATCTGGCTCGATGATTCCCTTGATCATATGATGTATTTTGTGTATTTGAATGCTCAAATGAAGTCGAATTATGAGATCTTGGGCTCGTAGATCCGCCAAAGATGCTCGATTTGACTATAAACACTCTATGTTTGAGAGTTATTTAGAGATTTAACTGACATCCCGAGTTTCAAGGATATTTTAAGTGCTCGATCTCACCAACTGGATCTTTGCTTTTAGCATCAAGATTCTGCTTCACTAGTAGTATTTTAAGTGTCATGTTCTCCCCTATTTTTGGATGACATTATCTCAATCATCCAAAATATATATATCAAATACTTGAAAATAGCAAATTCTTTAATGAAATTTGAGGGTCCATTAACCACACATTTTGAAATGGATCTTCATGAAGATTATGACTACGTAAGACGCATGGATGTCCCCATATTCGTGGGTGCGATTTAGGTTCGACTCATCCCGGGCGAATGGCCACCGTGGGATTCGAGCGCTGCGTACGGACCGCCATGGGTCGCTGCCAGGGCATCTCGCGGCGCGAACGATCATGGCAGTCGACTTCACCGACGGCGGGTCGATGGGTCGCTGGGCGCTGCGCTGTCGCCGCTGCTGGTAACGGGAGCAAGCGGCCATGGGTGACTGCGCATCGGTCCCGTGATGCCGGAAAAAATGTATTTTCACCCATTTGAGCATTTTAAGCTTTGGGTGGTTTTGGCGCTTTTATTTTTTACCCATATATATTTATAAAACCCCAGGGTCAAGGGAGAAGGCACCTTCTTCTTGAGAGAAGGTCATTTGAGGCATCAAGACCCGTAGTTCATTAAGGCTCCGCTTTCTTGAAAGAGGCAACTAACCTCGACCGACCGTTCGAGGTGATCAAGACTCATAGTTCATCCTGCATAGTTTTTTCTCGAAGAGGTGTCAACTAACCTCCCACCGACTAAGGAGATCAAGGACCGTAGTTCATACGGTGGCTCAGTTTTTCCTCGAAAGAGGCAACCACTCGCCGGACCGGGTTTAGGCATCAAGACATAGTTCATAATGACAAGCTCCAATTTTCAAAAGAGGTGTCAACCCCATACCAGAGGCTCGCACGCGTAGTTCATATGGTCTCAATTTTCCTCAAAGAGATGTCAATGACCTCGACCGACCGTTGAGATCAAGACCCGTAGTTCATATGGCAAGGCTCCGCTTTTCTGGAAAGAGGTGTCAACCGACCTCGTTGGACCCGAGGCATCAAGGCTCATAGTTCAAAGCTTCGATTTTCTCTCAAAGAGGCCGCCTCGCCGACCGTTTGAGGTGATGATCGGCGATGATAACCTGACGGTGATGACGGCGCATGCTAGTCGACGGGATGACGCGACGATGGTGGTGACCGCGAGATGGCCGATGATGGTGGTGACCAGGAGATTGCCATGGTCACCGGGTTGGCACCGGCGAGAATCACACGGTAGTCGATGGTGACCGCATCGTAATCAGGGATGACCGCGACGATGGTGGTGACCAAAAATTGCCGCAATACGAGCGGCGATCGGGCTGGCGACCGGCACGGATTGCGCGATGGGGTTTTGACCTATCGAGGTTTTTTTGTCGGTGTAACCGCATGTTAACCTGTGGAAGAGGTTGAATTAATCCGAGAGTTTTGACCCAGGGTTGTTTATCGAGTGTCGGCGACGCGTTAACCTATGTGGAAGAGGCGGGAAGTCCACCAAGGACCTTTGACTTATCCAGGTTGTTTGTCGAGTCTTGATGACATTAACCTATGTGGAAGAGGTTAATTGAATCACCGAGTTTTGACCTATCGAGGTTATTTGTGTTACGGTGGCGTTAACATGTAAGAGTCAAATTGAATCCAAGAATTTTGACCTATCCGGTTGTTGTCAAAGTCTTTGCTCGATGTTAACCTATGTGAGGTTGAATTGAATTCGCCGAGATTTTGACCTATCCAGGTTGTTTGTCGGTGTTACCCGACGTTAACCATGGAAGAGGTCGAATCCGCTAAGATTTTGACCTATCAGGTTGTTTGTCGAGTGTGACTCATGGCAACAACTGTATGGAAGAGGTTGAATTGAATGGTGAATTTTGACCCATCCGAGGTTGTTTATCGAGTGTTACTGACGTTAACCATGTAGAAGAGGCCGGGAAGTCCACCAAGGACCTTTTGACCTATCCTAGGTTGTTGAGTCTTTGCTCGATGACCTTAACTGGAAAGAGGTCAATAAATAAGATTTTGACTATCCGAGGTTGTTGTCGTGTTACAGATGACATAACTGTATGGAAAGAGGTTGAATTAAATGCCGGAGGATTTTGACTATCGAGGTTGTTTTGTCGGCTGACGTAACCGTTGTTGTTTCACTTTGTAGGATACAAGCATAAATCCTCACTTCTTAGGAATTTCCAAAATATTATATTGTGGAATTATAAGTCCTAGATTTATAATAAAATTTTAAGTTAAATAAATAAATCTCCTTAATTTTAAATACATAAAGCCCAACTAATTGATAGATTGGATTGTTCACTAGGTTTTCAAGTATCATGAGCACTCCTTACTCATCTCCTTTGATTTCATAATAACTCCCCTTTTGATCTCTCCCACTTGATTTTCTAAAATATAATATTTATTGACCCTATCTTTGAATTCTAGACAATAATCACTTAACCAGAGTATTCTTAAGAGATTTACTTTCCTTGAGATGTAATTAACTATGGAGGCTTGCCTCTATAGGGACCTTAACGAACCTGGTTTAAATAAACCCTGCTTTACTTTTCCATGTAAAGGAGGAGAAAAATCTTTGATATATTCGAAGACCAATCATGCCTTAAGGATCTTTATTAGGTGATTAGGTCCATCATAGGGTAGTGAATTCTATCTCTTGAGATAGTACACTATTCCTTGATGTCATACCCAATCACCTTAATAAGTATATCCTCAGATTTGTGTGGCATCCCCTCATATATACACACACAACACACACTAAAAATAAACACCACAACAACAAATAACATGTTTATCTTCTTCTTCTTATTCCTCTTCTTGCTCATCACTTGAGGAGGAACTAAAAGGTTTTGCTTTCATTTGACCTTGTGCTAGTTCTTCAATGTGGATAGGTGCATGACTTGGACTGCATCATGCATACACCATATGGTTCTCTAATGTGTTGTACCATCTACACCACTTCTACCCCTTTGGTGTCTTCATTTTCATCTTCTTCTTGCGCCTTATCTCGATCAACATCTCCATCTGATTTCAGGCTCATAATATGGGACAAACATCTCCTCAATCAGAGGGCTATGATCAAAATCAAGAGAAGATCATTTAGGTTGGTGATGAGATTCCTGGATGATTCTCCTGCCACCATGAAGATTGTTGATTATATTCCTTTGGAACCCATTCTTGTTGAGTCCTATGGGTGGATCTCGGATATGATAATGTCATGCCTTTTGCCTTTCTATGGTTGCTTCTTAAGGCTTCGCCTCTAGACTTATTTTCCCTTATATGGGACCTTCTGGTGGATTCTCGAACGTGGTTCAAGTGTCACACCGATGTTCACCGCAAGGCTTGTTTATAACACTCCTGAGTTCTTACTACCACTGATGGTAGCTTCTAGTGGAACATTATTAGTTTATCTAATAATTAGCCTTTGATATTTCTTCTTCATAAGGCCTTGTACTTTTACAAGTTTTAAAACTCTATGTACTCAGATAGAGTTTCGTTATTTTTCTGGGTTGGGGCATTGTTGAGCCTAGAAAGACTATTTAACGTCACCAGTAGAGCTATTCCTTTTTATCCATTTTAGATTTTTAAATTTATATGTATGAATACTGCTTTTGATTGTAAAGTAAACAGATGGGCTGAGAGTCAAGGGGCTCATCAACAATCCTTCTTCTTTTCCGCCTTTTAGCCTTTTCTCCATATGAGGAAGTTTTCAAAGATCATGTCACTTTACAACAAAGGGCAAGGTCAGCAGGGAAGTAGGGTTCAGATGCACTATTAAAATTGTTTGCCCAGTTATAACTCTCTTCATAGCTTTGGAGTTTCAGCATGTCCCAACCTTTCAAATACACAGGCTCTCTTCGAGGAACCTCAACAATAAAGAAATAGAGCCTTAATGGATTTTCACGTGATGGCAAGTTGTGCAAGCATGATTATCTCGCATGCCTATAGTAGAGTAGTGATCATTGAGAAATCCATGCTACCAAATTATATAAGCCCCCCTGTTGATGACAAAGATTAGCAATGTTGGCTCTGCCTAACTACATAGTGTTCGAGATCCATTCATAAGTGAAAGATGGGGATTAGTAATCAATTAATATATTACCCCACTTTCATAATGCAGATACAATAGAACAAACATGATAAAATATGAAAACAAGTTATGTATAAAAGGATTTTCAAAACTTCAAAATTATGTTCATTATAAAAATGATTTTAAGTTTCAATCAATTTAACTTTATAAATAACTTTAAGTTTTCATTTTACCATACCGCTAACATAGCTTTGATGACTAGCCAAAGATGGAAAGAGAAACATGTCCCTAGGAGTCGTCAATCAGTAGACTCCAAAAAAATTAGCCCAACCTCTCAAGAAAAGAGAATGAATTATGATGAAATTTTTAGAAGATGGAATAGTGGATAAGACACTACCTAGTGATTTCACCCTCAATTTGTGAGGAATTTAAATTTGATTTTAGGTTTCCTATAGCAAGCACTTATAGTTAATTACCCTCAGAGAGAGAACTTTCATTAAGATCACTAAATGTATAGCATATAGTAGCAACATGTGGATTTTAAAATTTTGGGTTTAGAGTTTATAAAATTCTTTATCATTAGCTTAAAGAGGATGGTTAGGGGAATGATGATGCACTCGATTAAGATCCTATGGTTCCGTCATCTTAGGCTATCGTGGTCCCTAGTCTACTGATTCAGAGAAGGTAGTTGACCCAACATAAGGAACCTTGTCACAGCCCATGTTACGTCCCAAGGAGACCTTATAACTGGGGTGATGTTTGTCTAGTGACTTAAGTCTACCTTAGCTGACAAAGAACTTTTTGCCCTATCAAGTACACAATTTGATTCACAACTCAAAGGGTAGAACTATTGGGGAGCCTCCGAACTACAGTGGTGACCGTAATATGATGGTGTCATTTGACGGTAGCCACCAAAAGGACTCGTCGTAATCGCCATATGTGGAGCCACCGACCATGCCATAGTCGAGGACATGGTCCATGTCCTTACTAGCATATTAATTGAGAGTAAACATAGTATATATTATACTTGACATTGGTTCCTTTGTGAGCTAGAGTTTTCTTAATGTGTCACTTCCAACAAATAATTACGAAGGTAGGTTGGATTTTACCTTTTAACTTTTTTTTTAAATGTTGATGATTTTTATTTGGTCATTTATAGCTTAATGACATGTTAGATTTTACATTTGAATTGATATTTTATTGACATTAATTTGATTTAAAATTTTAGATATATTTTGATGGTAGTATCCCCACTGGTTGAAATCTCCATTCAATACAGCCATCATCGGGGTGTTGATCATTTAGTTTGTTTGATCTTTTAGTTTATTATTTCAGATCTTGTTGACTCTATTAATTTAATAATAGAGTATGATCTACTCATGTGATAGATAAATTAGCTTCTCATATATTTTACTAAGTTAAAAATTCTTAATATTATTATTAGATTTTTAGGTTTTGTTAACCTCCCAAGACCCAACCAGGATGATTCATTGTTTCAAAATTTATAGTCCTCTAAACCTTGTCAACTCTAGCTTGAGCATAAAGGATCAGGTTGGGGACTTTACTCTTGAGAGTTTAAACTTGAAAAATTACATTAACAATGATGTTGGTAGATTTATTTTTATAATTCTATGAAGATTTTATTAAGTTAAATTAGATTAGAATATATTAAATTGATATCCATTATAGCTTCCTGAGTTAGAATACTTGTACAAATTTGGAAAGATCAAATAAACTAAAGATTATTTTTATATTTTATATAAGAATTCATCTCTTTTAAATGATTGCACAAATTAAGCACTTGAATTGATAGTTGGCTCCATAATTTATGTAAAATTAATATATTTGAAGTCTACTTAGAATTTAAGTCAATGTCTTATATGCTTCTAATTTTGTGTTGCATTTGGTGGCATTAAAGTATTTCAATTCATGTTCAATTATTTAGATTAATATTCATTGCTTGCATTGGATAGACATCTAACTTGTTGTAGACTATTGTTAGATAGATAATTAAAAGTTCAATCTTATCTCAACAACTTGGTATATTAAACTTAGTTCAATTATTGATCTTATTACTCGTTTAAGATTTAAAAATTCTTATTTAACTATTTCATTTTCATTAATTATTAATCTCTATTTTGATGAAATTTCGATAGTTCGGCATCCCCACATAGGGTCGCTTTGAAGTGTCAGAGCCTTCCTACCATGCTTAAGAAAGCATTCTTGTGACACTGTAGCTTAAAGAATCTTCTAAACCCATCATGCTTAAGAAAGCGTGCATAGGCCTTCAATATTTGTGTTTGAAATAAAATTTGGCAGCCTCCTGGTACCATCCCCATATAGTTAAGGCATTCCCACCATGCTTATGGGTAGCTGCATATGGTTAGTGTCTTATGATAATGTGAGTGATTTTTTGCACCTACCGCACTTATGAAAAGCGTTGCTTAGGCCTTCAAACCTGTATAAAAAAGCATCCTGATTTCCTCAACATGCTGAAGCAGCATGCACGAGTACTTATGTCTAGCAAATATTTGCAATTACATTGAAACTTACATGAATTTAATATGCCAAGCAAGCATATGTACAAGTATTTGAATGAAATTTGATGACCTCCTGTCATCCCATGAAGGGATCGAGTGTTCTATAGCCTTCATCATGCTTATGGGAAGCATGGTGTGTGTGTTCATGACACCATGGTGAGTAGTTTTCTAAACCCACCACACATAAGAAAGTGTGCATAGGCCTTCAATACACCGTAAAAGATATTTGAAATATTCAAACCTCCCATCCTCCCCATGGGGACATCGAGTGTTCCTTCCCACCATGTTTATGGGAAGCATGCATAATAGGTTTCTTAGACACCATGAGTGATTTTCGCACCTACCGAGCTTATGAAAAGCATCTCATATGCCTTTAAATGTATAAGAGACATCCGATTTTCTCGTCAGCGATGCACAGTACTTAGTCAGAGATTTTACCACCATGTTGAAACAATCCTTAGTTTGGACTTAAAATTATAGCATTCATCATAATTTTGCTTTTACATATACATTGAATGGATGATGGAGTTTCTAGCATGGTTGAGGACAAAAAGGGAGGTGGATGACATCCAAAAGCAGAGGAGAATTCCATAAAATCATAAACAGTGCCATCAAACCAAGTCCACTCAGTGATGTAATACCCCACAAACAATCTCTCCATAGCCAAATCAACCAGGTAACTTAGTTTCCCACAAGCCAGATTCCAACCACTTCCATGTTTGCTTGAACAGTCTAATGTCCCCCATATGTGTAGCCTTAGCCACACTAATCTCAAATCGCATGAAAGAACCTTGTTTCCATGAAAACAAATAAATTGGTACTATTTCCACCATATCTAGCTCAAAAAGAATGCATCCCTTGGCAATAAAATAAATGAATATTTCAGCACAGCAAGTAGAAAGCCAAAACCTAGCTTGAAATAACAATGATTTAATATGACTGAGTCATTGCAAAAAAAATAATAATACATCCAAATTTGATCAATTATCAAACCAACTATCCAACAACTAACAAAATAGCTCCAAAAATTCAATCAGATGAATCCAAAATAAAGCTTTATAACTAGCTAACTCATTCCCTCACAATAGTTATCCAAACCTGATAACAGTCCCAATAGTGATAACAACATCTCCACAAAGTTGAATAAATGAGAACCAAAAATTTTATGTAGAAGCCCGGCTCCCGTTCCCTGCTCATCACCCACTAGAGCTCCAAATAGAGATTAGTACTTTCTCATAACTCAACTAGAGACACAAAATGAGAGATGGAAGAAAGACTGGCTATGTTCAGACACAATGGACACAATGGCATGGCATGTTTATCGAGGCGTTTGGTTCAAGTCGGAATGTAATCAATTTCACCAAAATTAGCCATGTCACTTCGACTCGATATTCGCATAGACTCATCCAATTGAACACTGGTGAAAATTTTTTAATGTATTTCTAAAGAATAAGATATATACTATTTCACTCCATGCGGATGAAATGAAGATCGAAATATACATCTCTTCTTTCTATGCAATTTTGACAACACGTAGATCTGCAGATGTTCTTATTGAGGGTGATCAGGTATGACATTGAGAAGAGATATACTATCTCGAAAGATAGAAGTCACAACCCTACAATGGACCTAATCACCTCAATAAGGACTCCTAAAAAAATGGGTCTGCGTGTGTACCAAAGATTCTTCCCCTACTTTACATGGAAAAGAAAAGTAGGGTTTATTTTAAACTGGGTTGATTAAGTTCCCAATAGGGACAAGCCCCAATAGTTAATTACATCCTAAAAAATGAGATTCCTTAGGAATACTCTCGATTAAGATAAATGACCATTATCTCCAAAGATTTCAATAGATAGGACTATCAATCGATTAGTTTATTTTAGAATATCAAATGAGATTGATCAAAGAGAGAGTTATTATCAAAGCCAAATGAAGTTAAATAAGTGATGCTCACGATGCTAGAAAACCTAGCGAGCATCTCAAACTATCCTATGGTTGGCCTTTATATTTTTGAAATTGATTTAATTTATTTGAGTTGAGTTTTTCATTAGAAATTTTGGACTTGATAAGCCATAACAGAAGATTGTCAAAATGCTTAAGAGGTGAGGATTTATGCTTGTGACCCACCAAGGGAGAAGCAACCTCATAACCTAAATCTAGGGAGCTTCAGCAAAGGCCAAAAGCACAACCTAAATCTAAAGTGAAAATGAGTACTTAGTTTACCTCCATAAAAGAGGACAAATCACCCAACTGCTTGGGCTTACAACCGCCTGTGGCCCACCAACTAACTCCTTCTATGATTTTAAATTCATGTAAGCAAGTCATATGCTTTATGCAAGATATATTTATTTATTTAGAAGGAGACTAAGTCCTTAAACTCACTCCCTAAAGAGACTAGATTATATAAGGGTATGCTTCAAATGACTTAAATCTAATGAAATTATATTACATTTTTTTTATTTTTGAATAATCATTATGACTCAGGCTAATAGGATTCATATGCCTAATGCATGAGAAGTAAGATTATTGGTCAAAATCAGTGAGAAGGTAGGAGGTGTATTTCCCATGACTCTAAAAGGTCAAGCCAAGTTTCTTTGGCAAAGGTGGAAGCCCTCCAATCAAGAGTGAAAAAATATATATGCATGATGTTAGAAAAGAAGTACTCATCCAACTAAGGGTTGTTAATTCTTTTATCTTAATTTTAAAGCTTTAGGTGAGGTTATGAGTTCTTTATTTTTAATTTTGAATTATTAAATTTGGTAGAAGATTTATTTTTCTCTAAGAGCCTAATCCACATCCAGGCCATACATCAAGCAAGGAAGAAACTAAGAAAAGGATGTCATCTTAATGCAGAAGCTAAACAAATCATCAATCAATTTATAAAGCTAATCAAAAAAAGAATAAGAGGCCATTTAATTGAGCACCACCACAAACTGAAAACAAATTTTTAGCTCTACCCTTATACAACCTAGACAAATGAATTAAATACAATTAAGCAAGGAATTCATTATTATGGGAGTCTTCAAGCTTCATTTCTTCATTCTTCTTTTCTTCTTTCTTCTTTGGTTTTTTCATTTGGATGGTTGAAAGGTGGTTGCTCCAAAGGCTTCACATGGTACATAAGGTGAAATCTTATGACCAATGCTCATCTTAATCTCCTTAACGATCATTCCAAAATTACATGAAAAGGAAAAGTAAATCTACCTAACACCTGCAAAATAGAGATTAGCTAAATAAACCACACAAATCCCAAACATGTATATTAGACTTATCACCTCACACATGGGTAACAAAGTCCATCGGGCCTATTGGATTATACTTAGGGGTATAAGCACCTACTAAAAAGTATTTATATTTTTATTTATCACGTTCCTAAAGCACAATCAGAAAATAATGATTAGACTAAATTATCCTATCATTCATTCTCACATACATAATCATCTAGACTAAAATGTATATCTCAAAACAAAAGTAAACATCAAATTATGCATCACCCTAACCTAAAGCTAGAAGTGGTGACTTAGCCTAATGTGTGTACTTTGGAGGTTTGTATGGTGTGCTTAGCTATGGCCTTAAGTTAGAATTTTCTAAGTGTGAAGAATGTTCAACTTAGAGGAGGGTTTCATTCAAATGGTTTAGTTATTTTGGGTTGATTTTATTTTATATTTTGATTGGTTAAATTGAATCCCATAATTAATTACTAAGTTATAAAGAGATGGAAAGAGAAGAGAACTTCTCTTTCCTTCCCTAACTTAAGTAATTTCTAAAGTGGATTCATGTTTTAATTTTATTTAATGAATGTTTTATTATATGTTTTAATTAATCCTAAGTTTAGATGAACTCTAAACAAACCTATTCAAAAAGAAAGGTATTTTAAGATTAAGTAAAATGAACTAAATTCATAAAACATACATCACTTTTTTTCCCAACATGTATAACATGCATATGATGAACATATCTATACATACAAATGGGAATGTTTAGCACACTTTATGATGCATGCTAAGTAGTTCATTTAAGAAAATTTGAATGTTTATGATGCATGATTTTATTAAATAGCAAAGGGGTTTCTTATCCAATTTTTCACATGCACATATAAATGTATGAAAGGCATAAGTGAGTTTGATGTTAACCAAGGTGTAAGGTACAATACTTACTTAGGCTACTTAAAGCCTCGCAATCCCATGGTTGTCCAGACTAATATACCACTTTCCTTAAATACAAGCATGTGTACAAAAGAAATGAATGGAAAAGAAAGAATGCAAAAGTTTGTGTTGGTTGATTTATTTTTGTTTATGCAATTTATATGTACAAGTATAGGTATCCTTCTTAAGTAATAGCATAGGAATGAATAGGAGATGGAATTAGGCAAGTGTTAGGTTCTTTTCAAATGAACTATACACTTTGCTAAATCCTATTCAAAACTATACCAAAAGAGGAGAAGGAAAACTATACTAAGCACATCCTTATATTTTTACTCACATGCATGCTTATAAGTAAGATATATGTAACACACTTTAGTTTTGATAATTTATTCAAATATTTTGAAAATAATTTGATTTAATTGTGATAATAGTCACTCATATTCTTACTTTATCCAAAACATGCAATCATAAAAGAAATATTTTATTTTAAATCTAATTTTTGAAAAGCATGAATGTATGAAATCATATGACATACACATTTAGCATGTTAGGAAAGAACTAAAGTAAGGAAAGCTTGTAAACACATTCACCTTAATTAATTCTTAAAGGCAATCTTATGAAATAAGAGCAAATCAAAGTTGGTTTAATGTGATTTTATTTGATCTTGAGTTTGATTTAATTTGGAAAATATGAGGTGAGTTTCCTATTCCTAACCCATTCTCACATGTGTTTGATATTTTTTTTTTCAATTTTCAGGTGATTAGATTCATTTTATATTTTAATTAGGTTAAGGTATGAATTAAGTATGTTAATTACCCCTTACCTACACCACCTTAGCATAGTTAATCAAATAATTATGAGCTAATGAGATGACATAAAATCTCACAAGAAATTTAAATTTTTAATTCACCTAGGAAGGAAAAGGCCTAATGCAATTTGGTGCATGATTAATGATTGATTAAGCTAAGGGATTTAACTTAAGTAATTTCAAAACTCCCTTCACACATATGAGTTGAATCTTGATTTTCTTAATTATACTTAGGCTCTTGAACACCTAAGCATACCCAAGAAGAATTAATTGAGTTCGGTTTTAGAATTTTATGAAATTAATTAAGATGGTAATTAGTGAATTAAACCTTAATTAAGGATGGATTAAGGAAGAAAAAGAGGGTTTAAGGAATAGCTTAGGAGAAATTCTCCAAAATTATTCTCTAAATCTCCTATTCATTTAATCAGACCTTAATCAACTTAATTAGAGGGTTAAACCACTAATTACAATCTTAATTAACCTTAATTATATTAAGGGAGTAATTAAGGAATGAACTAGCAATTCCCCTAATTAAGCCACCAAAATTATTCCCTAAACCTCATATTCATTTTTACTTTTTAGGTCAAGTTGGGTCAACATGGATCAAGTGGCCAATTGGGCTAGGTTAGGCTCAAATGTTGACTTGGTCAAGTTTAAACATTGGTCATGAATGAACTTAGATCAATGGTTTCAATTAATTTGGCCTATGGTAGATTTTGGGTTTTAGTTTCATTTTAAAGTGTTGACTTGGTCAACCCTTAGGTTTGACTTGGTTTGACTCAATTTAAATGATTGATCATCCCATGATGATTTGTTGATCATGATGAGAGGCTTAGGTGAATTTGATTAAATCCAATTTGGTTAGAATTAGAATTTGGCTCATTAGGGTACTTTGGGTCACTTTGGGTCAAGGAGCCTAAGTGGGTCAAAGGGCTTGGTCAAAGCTTGATTTGAGTTTGATTGAACTTACATATGGACTTATGATTAAAATATAAATCCATTTGCAAGGTTTGAAGTCAAATGGATTTTGATTCATTTGACAATTTCAAGTTCAAAGGGTGAACATGAAATGGATTTTGGCTTGATTTTGAATTGAGTTTTGGTGATTGAAGTTTATATATTTGATTCATGAGATTGATTAAATCATGAAGAAAATCAATTTGAGTTGATTTGATTTGTAATATAAGGTTATGAGAAAATTTTGGAATTTGAATTTGGATTAATTGATTTTTGATTTTAAGTCCAAGAAAATCAAGGGATTAGAGATTTTTGGAATTTGAATTTGATTTAATCATGGGTTTTGATTATTGAATTGGTTCATGAATTAAGAAAATCTATTTAAATTGATTCAAGTCTGATTTGAGTAGGTTAATAACAGTTTGAGTTGATTTGAATTTACTCAAGAAGGAAGGAGGAGCTCATCTAAAGAAGGTACAAATTTTTTCTAACATCTAATGCTGAGACCTATTTGGCTAACTCTTCAAGTCTTCTTTATTGTTGGCCGTTGAATTATGCAATATGCATATTCTGATCAATTTCAACATTCTGAATATGATGGAGAAGTCTGTTCATCGATCAAAAATTATTTTGTCTAATTTTTTGCACCATCAAGTATATTTTAGCTCTGATTTGTACACTATTGCATCCGAAGTTCATCGAATTTATCTTGTGAGCTCGACTCGACTGATGCAGCATGCATAGAGGTCAATAATATTTCAGTTATATTTAGGGATATAAATGAAGATATAAATGAGTCATGAGAAAATCACTTGAGTTTGGTTTGATTTGAAGCAAATTCCAAGCTTGTAGGTCAAACGGGCTTAAGTAGATAATTGATTTAGTTTGATTTGGTTTTGGTCATTTGGGTATGGATTTAATTTATATTTGTGAATATAAATGAATGAATAATTGATTTATAAAGAAATCAATCAAGTTTGGGATAATTTAGGAGATTTGGCTGATGAGAGTGGGTCATAAGGCTTAAGAATTTTGGACTTGGATTTGATTTGAGGATTGAATTATTTGGTTTGAAATTTGGATTTGGATTTGGTAAATGATTGAGATTGAATTATCTTTGAGAAAATCAGATGAATTAAGATTAATTTGAATTTGGTTAAGGCTAAGTCCATAAGATAAAATCAAGCGGCCTAGGAAGACTGTTGATCTTGGATTTGATTATGGGTTTCAAGGATTTGGTTTGGAATTTGGATTTATATTTGGTATTTGAGTTGGATTTGAGGTTTGGTTTGAGAAGGAAAGCATGGATTGGGTTTACGCTATAGGGTAAAATTTTCCTAAGTCACTAAGGCATAACCTATTACTGTGGATAACCCTTCTAAGTCTCTAGGCTTAGGTTAAGTGTTCACCTAATCACTAGAAATCTTCTAAGGAGCTCTTAGTGTCTACAAGAGTCCTAGATCCATGATGATGAAGTTGAGAACTCACTCCAAAAGTGAATAAAAAGGACCCCAATAGGTGTGGTGTAACTAACAAAGCACATGCATGTCACAAGAGATGATCAACAATGTCTGGTTGCAAACACTAATATAAATGATCAACCCTAAACCTGAGATGCAGACAAAATCAAGATCTTAGTGCAATATAACTCAACTTATGCCAAGGTCATAAGAGAGGAAGAAAGGATCCACTAAGGGATCAAGTATGTGAACCTTCCACTAGGGAAGCAGGTTCAGATTATCCATAGAGAGGATAAGGGTTTGAGTTTGATCATAAACATGATTTGGGAGGGAAAAAAAGATACGCGGGGAATTATGACTTATATCCTGTCGGGGATTAGTGCATGAACCTTCCACTAGGGAAGTAGGTTTAGATTATCCGCTAGGGATGAGAATTTGATTTGGTTTAATTTTGTGGGGCTCCATTGGGGATAGGATATGATTCATGCCTCGGGGAGAAATTTGATTTGCTTTTGAGCACATTCCTAAAGATAAGAACTTGGATTTGGGGATAAGGTGGATTTAATTTATGGTTTTTTTTGATTTATGGAAGCATCCACTAGGGATATGAGTGGATGGATTTAATTTGGACTCCACTGGGGATGGTGGATTTAATAAAATGGACCTCAGGTGTGCGATGGATCCCAAGAAGGGCTATATCGCCTAAGCCTATCTATAATTTACAAATCCAAAGGGAAAGTCTGGCCAATGTAGAACTAACCAACCTAAGGGTTTCCTTTCTGTGCAATGGCCAAGTTAGGAAGAAAGCTTTAGACTTACATCCTCTTAAATAAGGAACCACTAGGGTGATCGCATACATCAAACTCACCTAAGGCAACTATTGAACCAATGCCGCTTTGGACTCATATCACCAAAAATAGTTAAATTTTAAATGGACCTGGGCGATGGATCCACTAAGAAGAGGGTAATATTAGTCCTATCTTAAATTTACAAATCCAAAAGGATAGCCTACGCTCATGAGGTTAGCTAACCAACCTAAGGGTGTCTTTTGGTCTACAATGGTCAAGTTGGGAAGAAAGCTTGTAGACTTACACCTTCTAAACAAGGAACCACTAGGTGATTGATAACACAACAAATCAAACTCGACCAAGATGACCGATATGGATCGTCGAGAGAATGCATAATAGACTTATATCTCTCAAAGCAAGGATAGGTGACCCATTGGTGGCACAACAAGTCAAACCCACTATAAAAAAGAATGTAGGTACGATGGCCAACTGGGAGAAAGCTTGTAGACATCCATTTTCCATGAGTGTATATGTATCTCAAACATCTCAAACTAACCAACCTAAGGTTCTTTAGTTTGCAACCATCAATCTGAGAAGAAAGCTTGTAGACTTACATCATCATATGAAATGATCATCTATGGGTATCATCAATAGATGCTATCCAACCTAGGGCTAAGTGGGAGTCTCAAGGATGACCCACTTGAAGTAGAGGAAAGGAGCCACTAGGGACTTATCCTAAACTCAAATATACTAAAAGTTCATCCGGCTAATTCAAGAAGAGAAGCATGTAGACTTACATCCTCTTAAACAAAGTCAACATGAGGTAGTCACACGTCCTACCAAACTAGGTTGTTGTCGATTTGCTATGGTCAAGCTAAGAATAAGGTTGTAGACTTACATCCTCTAAACAAGGAACCATGACATACCAGAAGGTAAAGATGTTAACCCACCTAGAGCACTAATGAGTGAGTGTCATAAGGGGCTTTCTCCAACAAGAAAATAGCTCGAGATAAAAGATATGTGTTTGTTTTATGTGATTATAAGTTGGTGTTGTATTACTAAAGGATAGATGCCGCTTCCTTACACCTACCCTAAAGATATTGTCACATTTGCAAAGATATTTCATCAATATGAAGAGATGGAATTGAGATGAAAGAAATTTTTTGATAATTATTTTGAAAAATATTTATGGATAATATTTCTTTAGGTGAGCACATTGGCAAAGTAGCCTTACAAGTTATAAGATAAGATCCTCCTTGGTAGGCCTTCAAGTAAAAGGGACTAATGAGTTCAAACTTACCTCCAATCTTTCGATGGGCAACAATTGGTCTCCTTAAAACTAAAATATGCTCTACTACTTGAATAACTCTTTGTTATGAGCTTGAATTATTTTGGCATACAACTCGAGGTTCTGGCATGCTTAAAGGCATCTCTCCTCCAAACCTTTGAGTTCTCCTAACTGTAACTTGGCATTCTGATCTGTTGTGATTTTACTACCCATAGTTATCCTTAATGATGGGAGTTGGACTTCTAACGGTAGAACTACTTCATACCCATAAACTAAGGAGAATGGGGTAGATTGAGTTGGAGTTCTGTATGTGGTGCGGTAAGCCCACAAGAGTTCAACTAACTCATGCCACTATCGCTTGTTGTCGTCAAGTGTCTTCTTTAATATCTGGATGAGAGTTTTGTTGAAGGCTTCTTTTAAGTCATTTTCCCTTGGGTAGTAGATGGTAGAGTATCTCTAATCTATGTCTCTGGGAAAGCGTTGATTTTGATGCTCTTGAAGATAATTATTAGATATAATTCGAGGCACCCATATAACGATATGGGTTTTTGAAAAATTGGAGCACATGCCATGACCTCTCTACGATTGTTTTATGCCCACTTGGAAAAGTAGTCAGTGGCAACTAGAATGAACCGATGGCCCTTAGAAGAAGGAGGAATGATCAGATACACTATGTCTAATATCAAATGGCCATGAGGCCGGGTGCGTAAATGGTGGTTGGTGTAAGACCACATGTACGACATTGGTGGCATCTCCTAGCTATATCCATACACCGTGATCATCGAAGCCAGTATCCTAGTCTGTTGATATTGGCCTTCATCTTCAGGCTGAATTAGTGTGCTCCGCATAAACCTAAGTGTACCTTGGTCATGATCCTATGGGCTTCATGTTTGTCCAAATAATGTAACCACATATGATCGAAGGACCGCTAGTACAAGGTGCCATCTACGAGAGCGTAGGAAAGGGCTCTCTACTTCACCTAATGTGCTAGTGACTTCTCTTAAGGTAGTTTGCCTATATTTAGATAATCTATGAGTGGTTGCCTCCAATCCAACTCCTCATCCTTTTGGCAACAGAACCTCCCCAAGAGAGTCTCGATTAGTTCAACATCAACAAGGAATAAGACTTTTCTATTTTGGACTCTTATTGGTATGAACTCATATTCCGGACATGCCATCTCTTTGGCAAGCTTGGCTAATGCAAATGCTATCGCATTCTCTCCTCGAGGAATCTTATAAATAGTAAGCTCTAGGATTTGGGCTAATAACTCTATAGTATTCTTGTGGAAATGATGGAGCTTAGGCTTCAGCACCTTGTAATACCAAACAATTTGGTTGATAATTAATTAAGAATCCTAAAAGATGTTAATACTCTTGATGTATAGTGTAATGGCTAACTCTAGAATGGAAATCAAAGCCTTATATTCAACTTCGCTGTTGGTGCATGGATTGGACAAATGATATGAGAATCTCATCACATCATGGTCCAGAGTTAGGAGAACTATTCCTACCTCTGCCTTCCTTGAAAGAGTATATCGTGGTTCTTCTCCTTTTGAAAGGAAGACACACCATCAAAATACATCTCCCAACACTGAATGCTAGTGTCCCCTAAGTTCATGATTTATTCATCGGGGAGGTCATCACTAAGTGGAGAATCAGTAGAAAGTGAGTGTTCTGCTAAGAAATTCGCTAGCTTGTCCTTTCACCGCATAAAGGGGCATGAAAGTGATGTCAAACTGTGAAAAAATTATGGACCAACCGCCGGATAGATCACCGGTGTCACGAGATATTATAGTGGATTGATCCTAGAGATCGTTCACCTTATGAGAAAGCATGTAATGTAGCTTTTGGGATACAAAGATAAAATCTAGGCAGTGCTTTTCAATAGGTGGATAATTTGCCTCAATGAAGATTAGATGATGACTAAGATAGTAGAGTGCATTCTCTATCCCTTCATCATTGGCTTGGGCCAACAAAGTGCCAAAGGAGTCTTCTAATGCAGTAGTATATAGTATCAATGGCTTGCCCAAGGGGTGCTAGAAAAGACATCATCAAGTAGTGCTTGATGTCTTGAAATATTGACACTTGTCATCCCACTTGAACTTGGAGTCATTTTTGACAAGTGTTGAAAATAGTTGGCATCTTCCTGATAGGTTTGAAATGAAGCATCTTAGATATGTCAACTGCCCTTGAAATGATCTGAGTTGAGTTAGACTTTAGGGGGTGGCATTTCTAATACCACCTTGATCTTCTATGAATCGACCTCTATTCCACGCAAAAAACCCAAGGAATTTCAAGCTACTCGCACACTTGTGAAATCATTTTAAGGTTAAATTATCTTAACCATTCAAAAACTACTCTCAAGTCAAAGAGATGGTCTTCCTTATCTTTACTTTTGACTACAAGATCATCGACATAACATTCACCGATGATTAATGAGTTCAAGATCAAGTCATTGCTGGTAGCACCGATTTTAAGGTCGAAAGGCATGACCCTATAGTAAAAGATTTTGATCGAGGTTTGAAATGTAATATTTTTTTCATCTTTAGGGGCCATCGTTGTTTGCTTATAACTAAATGAGTCGTTCATGAAAGAGAAGACTGCATGAGATGAGGCAATGTATCGCTGATATTGGTAGTGAAAATTCATCTTTTAGACATGCCTTAGTCATATCCCTAAAATTGACGCATATGCAAATTTAGCCATTCTTTTCCTTAACTGGGATGACGCTGGCCAACCAGGTAGGATATTTTTCTTCCCTGATAAAATTGGCATTGATTAGTTTCTTAACTTCAGAAATAACCTGTTGTTTAATGTCTAATCACATGCATCTAGGAGCTTGCTTGATAGGATTAGCACTAGGCTCTATTGCTTATTTGTTGACTTCTACATCAGGAGATAAATCAGGCATCTCTTCATAACTTCATGTGAAGCGCCCTTAAACTCGCCTAACTAAGTCATCAATTTTAGTATCATTCAATAACGAACTGTTGTACGTCATACAAGGATTGTCTTTAGTTCCTAAGTTGATTTCTTTGAGCTCATCGATGGTTGATCTGATCTTCTCTTCAAACTCTGGAGGTGCATTCTTGACTTCAAAGTTATTTGGATCATCTAAAGTTTTAAACACACCTCCTCATATGACTTATAATGATTTGAAAAGAGCCTATCAGATTCCAAATGATTGGTGATGACTAGGCAATGATTATCATCATCGACTGGACCCACTGTATCGAATCCTAGTCTTGGTCTTGATTAAGGATGTTTGCTTTGGTTGTCCCATAACCTTTCAAAGTAGTGTGTTTAGACCAAATATGTGGGATTAATCTCTTATTTGTTAAATTAAGAACACAAGTACCAATCAAAAGGCAATTGTATTAAATCTTTGTATGAATCATCCTCAAGTTCTACATCACTTCTAACTTGAGGATGATACTCCCAAAAAAGAACCTCTAAGTTTTTCCAACTGTGGATGACTTAGGGGCTTCCTTAACTACCAAACCCTCAACTTTCTGGAAAAAAAATGGGGTTAGAGCTAAGGTTCATAACCAAAACCTCATATGGACTTGGATACATTTATGCTTTGCTTTGGAGCCTAGTCTTCATCATTATCATGCTCACCTCAAAAAGGATATCACGAGAAGAGCTGGTCGCTAACCACATAAGACTCATCCTTGAACTAGATTCTAAGTTTATGTGGATAGCAAGTGTTCTCCTGGTGGGACATACCTTCTATACCAACAAGGAGGCTTTCCACCTGGGATGCCTCTCCTTTGCCTCTACTGGAGGTCAGTCATCCCATATATGTTCAAATGGAGTAACGAACTGTGGGTGAAATCTAATGTCAGGCTCTATATCTTCCCTTGAGTCCACGTCTAGCTCTCTTTTATTTTCTTTTTCTTTCTCTTTTTTTTCATTTTCAAATTCTTTTTTTCTTTTCTTTATTTTTGTCCCTCTTGGGGATCTTGACTAGATGAGAAAGGACTTGTTGGTTTTGGGGAAAATAGGTTGCATCCTATTATATCTCAACCTCATGAACTATGAAGGGCTTGAGATCTCCTTTGACGAAGTACTCAATTCCACCTCTCATGAACTTCATGCACTGGTGTAGAGAGGATGAGAATGTGTTGTTCTCATGTATCCATGGTCTCCCAAGCAAAGCATTGAAAGTTGTATCCGATGATATGAAACTTGGGTTTAATCTTCCAATCATCTATCTCTAATGGCAACACTATGGACCCTGCCCTCTCACCTTGTTCATTGAATCCCTCAAAATCATCCTTTCTTTTAGAGTTTAAAATATCATCCTTGGCAAGGGTTCTTAAACTCATAATGTTGATTGATGGACCGTTAACCGTAACTCTTGATAACCCAGATCTGCTAATGTCCACGTAATGTAGAGGGCTATTGTGCTTGGTAAAAGCAAGACTTCATCAATATAACTCTTAAGATGTCCTTTGATGTACCTCCTCTTCAAGCCAATTGAGCTAAGCATATCTCTAGCTCAAGGAGAGCCTTGACTAGAGATTTTCTCATCTCTTTGGATAAGACAAGGGCATCGTATATGCTTAATTTAGCTGGCAACATTCTAAGATGTGCTAGGACATTATAATCAACTCTGACTTGGTCCTCCACAAGTATATTCATGGGTGGAGCATCCTGGAGGGTTCACACTAGAACCAATGACTTGTTTACCCTTATCCTGAGGTGCTACCCTAGGAGGTAGAACTTTTCCACTACGTAGGTTGACTTCAGTGACCTCTTGAAATGATGAACTAGTAAAAAGTTATATCTTCTCATTAGGTATACCTACAGCTTCTCCTATGGGATCTTCGGAGTCAGTTGACTCCATGTCAATCTCAAGAGGTGAACCCGATTGATTCAGAAAAGGAAAGTATGATTCTGAATCAGAAGAGAAAGGATCAGAATGACTAGAACTATCATTATTATTTTATTAACTTGGAGAGTTTTCAAGAGGAATAAAATCTAGAGTATCATAAGTGGACAAGATGAAAGTGAAAGCTTTCTTCATTGATTTCTTTTTAGGTGGATGATAAAAATATAACAAAGTAAGTAGGTAAGGTGATTTAATGCCCTTGTCCAGATACAACGCTCCTAAGAGAGCTAGTGGAGAAAAAAAGTAGCGCAATTGTGGATGAAGTCTGACTGGACGTGGTTGCCTACCGAACTATCGGTCAAGTAAGATGGATTGATGATGTTGTTGGTCATCACACCTTCTTCTTCAAGTTGTCTTTGGAAACTTGCAAACCTTCCTTGGTGTTGAGGCCTGTGTAAAGAGAGTTTTTTAATTTTATAAACTACTTTTTTTAGAGGTTGATAAGGCAATATGCCAACCTTCTTTTGTAGAGGATGTGGTTTCCTTTCCTTTGATTGCTTCAATTGTTGTTGCTTAATTTTATTTTTTGATCTTGAGAACCCACATTTCAATAATTTTGTTATGTTGTGGGGTTCAAATTGCATGGGAGATTTGAGTTAGAAGCTGTTGATGTTGACTTATTGATTTTGATTTATCTTTTCTTTTTTTTTAAACTCATTTAACAAATTTAGGATATGTTAAATTCTATTGGAGATTTAGGAGGGAGAGACCATATGGTTTTGATTTGGAACCCATTTAGGTAAGTTGAGTGGGGTTCAAATATTTGGAGAGACTTTGGAAATATATGTATGTCTTGTTTGAAAATTTAATTTGAAAATATTTACTTAGAAAATTTAGGTATGTTCACAAATATGTGTTTGAAAATTTTGAAAACATATTTGCTTGTGATGATGTGTGTAAAATAGGTTGATTTGAAAATGGGGCTTCTTAACAAATTTGGATGTTAAGGATGTCAAATGTGTTTATGTGTTTGAAAATGAGACTCTAACAAATTTGGTATGTTGTGGGAGCCAAATGTGATTATGATTTGTAAATGAGATTTTACTTAGCAAATTTGGTATGTTAAGGTGAATCAAATGTGATATGATTTTTTGAAAATGAGACTCTTACTTAACAAATTTGGTATGTTAAGTAGGAGTCAAGTGTATTTATAATTTTAAAATAAGACTCTTACTTAACAAATTTGGTATGTCAAGTAGGAGTTGAGTGTATTATGATTTGAAAATGAGATTCTTACTTAACAAATTTGGTATGTTATGAAATAAACAAATTGATTTGTTTTTTTGAAAATGAGACTCTCACTTAACAAATTTGGTATGTTAGTGGAAGTCAAATATATTGTGATTTGAAAATGAGGCTTCTATTTAACAAATTTGGTATGTTAAATAAGAATCAAGTATGGTTTAATTTCTGTTTTAAAAATGAGACTCACTTAAAAAATTTGGTATGTTAAGTGGGGGTCAAATGTGTTATGATTTTTGAAAATGAGACTCTTAACAAATTTGGTATGTTAAGTAGGAGTCAAGTGTATTTATGATTTTAAAATGAGACTCTTACTTAACAAATTTGGTATGTCAAGTAGGAGTTGAGTGTATTATAATCTAAAAATGAGATTCTTACTTAACAAATTTGGTATGTTAATGGAAGCCAAATGTGATTTGATTTGAAAATGAGACTCTCACTTAACAAATTTGGTATGTTAAGTAGGAATGAAGTGTGATTATAATTTGTGTTTTGAAAATGAGACTCTCACTTAACAAATTTGGTATGTTAGGTGGGAACTAATTGAAATTGATTTGATTTTGAAAAATGAGACTCTCACTTAACAAATTTGGTATGTTAAGTGGAAGCCAAATGTGATTGATTTATTTTTGAAAAAATGAGACTCTCACTTAACAAATTTGGTATGTTAAGTGGGACTCAAATGTGTTATGATTTTTGAAAATGAGACTCTTACTTAACAAATTTGGTATATTAAGTTGGATTCAAGTGTATTTATGATTTGAAATTGAGACTCTTACTTAACAAATTTGGTATGTTAAGTAGGAGTCAAGTGTGTTTTGATTTTCAAGATTTTACAAAAGAGGAATTCTATTTGACAAATATAAGCATGTTAAATAGAATCCAATTTGTTTTAATTTTTCAAAAGAAAAGGGAACTCTTATTTGACAAATCTAGGTATGTCAAATAGAAGTTCAACTATGTCTTGATTTTTTTTTTTTTGTGATTTCTTTGCTTTTGAAAAGGGGAAAACTTCAACTCTAGCATATATGAAATATGTTAAGTGGAGTTTCAATTTCATACTATGATTTTATTTGAAAATAAAATCTTCATTCAACAAATTTGAGCATGTTGAATGAAGGTGGTCATTTTCAAAAGTTTGCCTTTGAAAAAGAGCGAAACTCCAACTCTAGCATATATGAAATATGTTAAATGGAGTTTTAATTTTATGCTATGATTTTATTTGAAAATAGAATCTTCATTCAACAAATTTGAGCATGTTGAATGAAGGTGGTCATTTTCAAAAGCGTGCTTTTGAAAAAGAGGGAAACTCTAAGTCTAGCATATGTGAAATATGTTAAATGGAGTTTCAATTTTATGCTATGATTTTATTTGAATTTTCATTCAACAAATTTGAATGAAGGTGGACATTTTCAAAAGTGTGCTTTTGAAAAGAGGGAACTCCAACTCTAGCATATGTGAAATATGTTAAGTGGAGTTTCAATTTTATGCTATGATTTTATTTGAAAATAGAATCTTCATTCAACAAATTTGGGTATGTTGAATAAGGATAACTATTTTCAAAAAGATGCTTTTGAAAGATGATTTTGATTTTGATTTTGAAAAGAATCTCAACAATCATGGGGATTGTTAAGATTTGGTTATATTAGTTTGTGTGATTTTTGAAAGTTTCTTATGAATTTTGTGCAAGATCTTTTATTATGTGAATTTTGAAAAGTGCTTTTGGAAAGTGGCATTTTGCAAAGAGTTTATTTTCTTAAATATAAGATGAACCTTGCCTCACCAAGCTAGCGAGGAGGTTCAAAGTTTTGTCATCTCCTTTCATTAGTTAATTTTATCTTTCACTTATTGGGAGACTAATGGGGTTTCAAGACAGTGAGGTCCTAAAACCAAGAGGATCTAGGCTTTTGCTTAAGAATGAAATATGCTAAAAAGATAGTCTTAGACTCATATAAAATATAAGTCCACTATCAATGCTTGGAGACAATAATTATCTACTAGAGATGGAGAGAGGAACAATCTCCAGTGGAGTCGCTAGAAAAATCTGTGATGTTTGTATTCGAATTATATGTATGGGGGACACCATGTAGATCTGAGGGTGTACTTATTGAAGAGATCGGGTGTGACATCAAGGAATAGTGCACTATCTCAAAAGATAGAAATCACTGCCCTACAATGGACCTAATCACCTATAAGGACTCCTAAGGCATGATGGATCTTTGAATATACTAAAGATTTTTTCCTACTTTACATGGTTGAATAAAGTAGGATTTATTTAAACTGAGTTTTAAAGTTCCCTATTGGGGCAATCCCCCACATTTAATTATATCCTAAGGAAGATGAATTCCTTAGGAATACTCTTGATTAAAGTAGGCAACTATTGTCTCCAAAGATTTCAATGATAATACTATCAATAAATTAGCTATGTTAGAAAATCAAATAGGATAGATAAAAAAGGAGAGACTTGTTATTGAAGCTAAAAGAAGACGAGTAGGGGATACTCATGATACTAGGAAACCTAGTGAGCATTTCAATCTATCCTTTGGTTGGGATTTATATGTTTGAAATTGAAGAGAAATATATATTTGAGTTTAAATTTTATTAGAAAAGTAGGGCTTATAATCCCACAATACAAGGTTATAAAAATGCCTAAGAGGTGAGGATTTATGCTTGTAGCCTGAAAGAAATGGCAACCTCAGATCCTAAGTTTATGGAGCTTTAGCGAGGGCCAAAGCACATCCTAAATCTAAGCGAAGATGGGTATATGATTCACCTCTACAATAGAGGGTAAACCACCCAACTGTTAAACTTATAACTGTCTTGAGTGGCAGCCAGCTAACTCCTCCTACATTTTATAATCATGTGATCAAGTCATATGATTTTGCAAGATGGTTAGGTTATTTTTATTTAGAAAGAGACTAAAGTCTTTAAACCCACTCCCTAAGAGACTAAAGCATGAGTGGTATGAACAATGACTTAATCTAATGCAAATCTTTTTAATTTTTATTTGATTTTTTGACTCTTTATTTTGATAAAGGCTACAAGATTTTTTTTTATGTCTAAATGCATGATAAAATAAGATTATTGGACTAAATCACAAAGAAAGAAGTGTTTTCCACCATAAAGAAGACCCTCAAAAGTCAAGTCTTCTCCTATCATGCAAGGATGGAAACCTTCTTTTCGCAAAAGTGAAATAAGATGACATGTAGGATGTTAAGCATACAACATCCAGCTAAGGGGTTGCTAAATCTTTTAATAATATTGATTTAATGCCTAGGCTTTATGTGAGGTTATGATTATTTATAAAATTTAGTTATGAGTTGTAGTTAGGGTAGAAAATTTAATTTTCCATAAGAGCCAAATCGGATCCAGGTCACACGTTAAATCACCATATAAAGAAACTAGGAAAAGACATGTCATTTCTATTATGCAATTGTAAACATAATATCAAATAATTTATAAACTCAATGTAAAAGAATAATAGGCTCGGGTCGCATACTATACAACGAAAATAAAAAAAACAGCTTTACCCTTATACAACTAGGTATATGAAAGAATAATTATAATTTTACAAATGAATAAATGCTATGGGAGTCTTCATTCTTCATATCTCCCTCATTCCTTCATTTGGGTTTTGCTTCAAAGGCATCATGGCCTGACAAAGCCTTCTAGCCACCACTCATCAATCCCCATAACACTAATCCTATTTCTAATCAAAAATAAAAAAAAAAGTAAATCTAACTACACTTGCAAAATAAGAGTTAGCTAAACACACCATACAACCCAAGTAATTATATATATAATTTAGACTTAGCACCCTTCACATGGGTCACCAAGTCCACCTATCCTAATTTAAATTATGCTTAGGGGTTAAACAACCTGCAAGAAAGAGCATTTATATTTATTTTTAAGCGCCCCTTAAGCACAATATCCTACAGAAAATATGATTAGGCTAATCACAGCCTAACATTCAATCTACGAAGCATACACCCTAACATCCAGTCTACAATAATACATCATAAAACCAATCATACATCAAATCATGCACAACCCTAACATAAAACTAAAAGTGGTGACTTAATCTAAGGTGTGTGTATTAAGGCTTGTGTGGTATGCCTTAACTAGGCTTTGTTATAATTTTCTAAGTAAGAAAGGATTTAATTTGAAGGATGGTTTTAGTTTAAGTGGCTAAATTAATTTATGAGTTTTACTTAATATTTTCTTTTATTTCACTTGATTTACACTTAACAACTAAGTGTTATAAAGAGAAGAAAAGAGATGATCACTCTTTTTTATCTCTATCTTAAGTCACATCTAAAGAAAATTAATAAAATGAATTCTCTTTAGTGAATGGATTATCATATATTTTAAATTAATCCTAAGTTTAGATTCATTTTAAATAGATTTATTAAATAAGAAAGGCATCTTAAAGTTAATTGGATTTAATTACTATCACACAACACATATTTATTCATTTCTTTCCATCATATGTAGCATTCATATGATTAAGTCCTAAACATATCTATACATGCAACATATTTTTGGCACACTTAATTGTAGGATGCATAAATGAGTTCTATAGAAAAAGAGGATTCTCATTCAATAGCTAAATACACATTCAAATGTATGAAAGTTCTAAGCAAGTACTTTGTCATTGTTTGACCAGGATAATGAGGTAAGAATCTCCTTGGGGCTACCTAAAGCCGTACATTCCCAGATGTCCAAACTAGTTATACTCACTATTCTTAAATACATAAGGATGTATAAACAACTATAAGAATAAAAAAACATGCACAAATTATATTTTTGTTTTGAATTATGCACATGGAATAAAGTGAGATTTTCATTCATTAGTCAAATGCACACACGAGTGTATAAAAGTTATAAGCAAGGACTTCACCATTGTTTGACCTGGAGAATGAGGTAGGAACCTTTTTGGGGCTACTTAACGCCGCAGCGCCCCCAGTGTCCACTAGTTATACCCACTTTTCTTAAATACTCATGAGTGTACAAACAACTATAAGAACGAAAATCATACAAGAATTATATTTTGATTTATTTATACATGTGAGCTAAAATTCTATCTAAACTCTAACATGGATATACATAAGAATAAACCCAAGCAAGTGTTGTGTCATTTTCAAATGAATTATACACTTGTTAATATTCATATCCTTATGTAAATTCATGAAGATTAAGGAAAAGAGAACTTCATATCACATGTTCTAAGTTGTAAGCAGATACAAGCTTATAAATACTTATAATTATCATTACTTCATGTGTTATAGTTGATTTATATACTTTTCAAATAGTTTTCTATTTAATAGTAATAATAGCCACACATATTTTTAATTAAGTCAATACATGCAAATTTGACATAAAGGAATCATTTATTTTAATTTATTTTTCAAAGAAATGAATGCAAGAATCAAGTCGCATGTAACATTTTAATATGATTGGAAAGAAATAAAGAAACACAAGCATGTAATTTCATTCAATCCAACTAATTACTAAGGACAATCACATTAAATAAGCTTATTTAAAATAAACCAAAGTTTCTTAAAGTCATTTTTGATTTCATGTTTAATTTGATTTAAGAGAGATGAGAAAGAGGTGTTTGCTAATCCTAATCCCATTCCCCATTTGAGTAAATTAATTTGATTTAATAAGAAGTAATTAAATTATTTTTTATGGATTGATTAAGTTAAGCATGGATTAAATCAATTAATTAACACCTATGTTACCTTAAGATAATTGATTAAATAATTATTAGCTAATATAATATGCAAAGAATTGAAAACTAAATAGCAATGCTCCTATGAAATAAAAAAGGGTCTAATGCAATTTTCTCATAATCATTTAATAATTAAGCTTAAGGAATCATTTTAATTACTTTCATGATTTTCTCACACACATGAGCTAATCATAATTTCATTAAGCTCTTTAGATTCTTGAGCACCTAAAGCTCTACCCAAGATGGATTAAGAAACAATCAGATTTAATTAGATTTTTCAAATCAATTAAACTAATAATCCATTAATCCATCTCTCCTAAAAAAAGACTAACCCAAGTTAATAATTATTTCGAAATGAGATGGGCTTAAGGGAAAAGGTAGGGAAAGAGGTCCCCACCTATTTCCATAAGCCATCCACTGGATTAAGCATGATTTAATATGATTTGAATTCCAATTTAGCTCATTAAGTTTCTAATTAGTTAATTAATTAATAATTATGACTTTAGTTGAAAAGAGAGGGAAAATTAGAGAAAGGATTAAGAGGGAGGCTCCAATCCACTTCTCTAAGTCTCCATACTATTCAACGATTATTAGGGAGTCTAAATAATTAATTAATCACTATTCATATGCTTAATCACCCCTTAATGAAGTTAAGAGGGTAATTAGGGCTTAATCAATCGATCCTCCTAATTTAACAAGTAATAAATCCAAAAAATTAGAGGAGGCAGAAGTCATCCTCTCAAACATTCTCATAAATTTTGGGATTAATCACTTGAGAGATTAGAGAGTTATTAAGCTAATTAAGTTTTAACTTAAATCCTAATTAAGCTCTATTTACTGTTCGAAATCCGTTGGAAATATTTCTATTAAATTCTTCTCCAAAATACCTTCAAAATGATCCATTATTTGAATTTTTTTAATTTTTCTACAATTAGTTATGAATTATAGAATTCAGCCTAAAAAATGAATTAATTAACCTTAATTAAAGCACTAATCCTGTTGGCACCATGTGACATGCTGACGTGGCGTGCTTTCCATGTGGCGCGATGGATTGGGTACTAAAGTTGTCACATTGCGGTATGAAGTAGATGGATGCGCTTTCTCATGGATCATCCGATCTAAGATCAGAAGGCCACAATTAATCCTGCAGTTTAGAGGGAATAATCAGGAGATTTAAGTGTGATCATCAGTTCTCGATTGGAATGAATGTCATGATCTTTCTCCTTCAAGCGATGAAAGATAATGTCGTCCATCTTTCGTCGATCCAAGCTCACCGAGCTTGGATTGATTCAAAATGATCTCACACCATCAAGGGGACATACACATTTCTTTCATAAAGGACCAACCGAAAAATCACCTAGACTATGGTTTTGAAGAATTACCTACAACTTAAGATCGGGTGGGATCGATGAGATAGCTTGCCTAATAGAGATGAAGCTCTGAGAAGCTTAATTTTGGGTAGATCCTTGGATCCCATGCACTATGGAGCTTTTGAAACTCAAGCTTTCAATGGCTTTGGAGCTTGAGAAATGATTTGGATGGCTTCAATATCGTGCATGGATGGTGTGTGCAAAAGGAATTGAAGTTTAGCGGAGAAATGAGAAAGCTTGAATCGAAATCAACCCCTATTTTGATTTGACATAAAACCCACAAGAGAGAATGGGGAGCTTAGGAGCTTGGGAATGGCTGGGGAGACTCTCCTTCACTCTCTCTCGCTCAAACCAAGATGAATGATGCAATTCTTCAATTGAGGGGTATACCCCTCAATTGCTAAGAGGATGGGATTCAATCTTATTTTCTCTTGACTAGCCATCATCAAACCATCAAATTATCTCCATCAAGTCCACGGCTTGCCGAGTGGGGAAGGCTTGGGAGGTGGCTCAAGGTCCGATATGGGAGATTTCCTTTGTCCATGGGGTGGTGGTTTGCATGGGAGGTGAGTTAACTCACCTCCCCTTAATTCATGGCAAGTCCTAGTGTGCTTAGAGTGGGCTAGGAAGGTTAGGCGTGCTTCATTTGGCAATTGGATGGCTACCTAAGTGATGAGAGAGTGGACTTTGCCAAATGGTGGAAGGAATCCAATGCAAAGAGGTTTGTCCAATGGCTAATCCCCTTGGATGGGGCCCATTTGGCTTATGGATAGACTTTGGGCTAATCTAGGGTCAATTTGGGTTGGGTTTGGTCAATCATCAAAGTCCCATAGGTTGATTTTGAGTGATAAGGCTTCATTTGGTCAAATAGGTTCATATGAGTTTATGTTGGGTTGATCAATTGATCAAATTGGGCCAAACCAAGTTGTCATGTTCAAATGATGATTTGAAGAGTTTTGGTTCAAATGATTTGGGTTGGTTTGGCTTAGGTTTGATTTTAGCTCATTTGAAATCAAGTAGGTCAAATGGAGTCAAGTTGACTAATTTGACTATTTTGACCAAATTGGGTTAGGTTAGGTGTTGGTTCATGTTCAAATGGTTAATTAAAAATGATTGTAGGCTTTGGTTTAATTTGATTTAGATTTAATTTGAATTTTGAGTAATTTGACCCTTTAGGTCAATTTGAGCTTGGGTCAAGTTAACCAATTGGTAAAATTAGGCTCAATTATGGCTTTGGTGAGTTCAATAATCAATTTGAAATGAACTTGAGCCATTGGTTGCAATCAAATTGGGTTAGATTATGATTTGACCCATTTTGGCTTTTTAGGCCAATTTGGGTCAACTTGGGTTAAATTGTCAATTGGACTTGGTTTAGCTCAATTGATAGTTTGTGTTCAATCATTGATTATGAGTTGGTTTGGATCAATGATTTCAACAATTTCATATATATAGTAGGTTTTAGCTAGTTTAGTTTCATTTGGGCTAAAGGTTGACTTCATCAAAGGACTAGTTAACTTAGTTTGACCCAATTCAAGGTGGTTGATCATCATAGGGTGATTGTTGATCATGATATGAAGTTTGGATGTGCTTAGTTCAATCTAATTTGGGTTGGATTAGAATTTATCTTAAAAAGGGTTCTTTATGTCACTTTGGGTGAAGTGGATCTAAATGGGTCAATTGGTTTGGTTTTGGCTTGATTCAAGTTTAGTTTAACTCATATATTTATGATTGAAATATAAATTCAACTACAATCAATTTGGAGTGATTTTGGCTCATTTGAAGTTTTCAAGTCAAAAGGTTAACTTGGGCTTGACTTGGGTTGACTTGAGTTTGGTTTGATAATTGTAGTTTATGTTTATATTTAGCTAAATGATTGAAAGAATGATTCATGAGAAAATCCATTAGTTTTGGCTTGATTTGGATAGGATTTGGCCAAGTCCAAGAATTGACTAAAAAAGGCTTCAAGTGGTTTTAGTTTAATTTTGGATTTGATTTTAGCTATTTGATTTATATTTCATTTATATTTAGGGATATAAATGAAGATATAAATGAGTCATGAGAAAATCACTTCATTTTGGAGTGATTTGGATGCAAATTTGACCAAGCTCATGGGTAGGTCAAAAGGGCTTAAGTAGGGAGTTGATTTAGTTTGATTTGGTTTTGGTCATATGGATTTCATTTATATTTTGAATATAAAATGAATTATTGATTTATAAAGAAATCAATCAAGTTTGGGATAATTTAGGTGGAGATTTGGCTAAGCTTATGAGAGTGGGTCATAAGGCTTAAGGAATTTTGACTTGGGTTTGATTTGAGGATTGAATTATTTGGTTTGGAATTTTGATTTAGATTTGGTAAATGATTGAGGGATTGAATTGATCTTTGAGAAAATCATATGAATTGGGATTAATTTGAATTTGATTAAGGCTAAGTCCATAAGATGAAATCAAGGGGCTTAGGAAGAATGTTGATCTTGGATTTGGTATTTGAGTTGGATTTGAGGTTTGGCTTGAGAAGGAAAGCATGGATTGGGTTTAGGCTATATAGTAGGCAAATTTTCCTAAGTCTCTAAGGCATAACCTATTCCTATGGCTAATCATTCTAAGTCTCAGTTTACTCTGTCTACAAGAGTCTAGATCTATGATGAAGTTGAGAACTCACTCAAAAGTGAGGTCAACACATTAATGTGCTTTCATTTTTTTTTTTTTTTGAGATCTTACAAAAGATGCATGCTGGAATTAATGTGTTGTGATACACAAGATCAATTAGCTGACATAATGATGAAGCCTCTCAAGCTAAGTAGTTTTGTCAAATTAAGAGAACATTTGGGAATCTGCTCTGAAACTGATATAAAGTGAAGCAAATAGCATTTAGTTTAAGGGAGGAATTGTTGATTTGTATTTAGTTTATTATCTAAATGATCAGCCATTATTATGTTTGTATTATTTCTTTGTGTTAAACTATTACTTGTTGATTTGATCTTCTTACCACTTTATAACAATATAAAATGTGGGTTAGGTAGCCATTTTTTAAGTTATGTTTAAGTTTGTTTTTTCTCAATAAGGCTACAATGTTTTAAGAATTAGTTGAGACAATTTACTCTATTTGTCTATTTATTTTTTTTATTAACTATAAATTTATTCAATTTAATAACATAACGTTATAATGTATAATATACAATAATCACAAAAAATTATGAATTACATTGTGTATATATATATAATGTAATATCATGTAGTTAATATTATGTTAATACGCAATACTTCACAGCTAATACAAAATAATTATCTATTGGATGAGTATTATATAATATTATGATATTAAAATCCGAATATAAAACTACATTTACTTTCTGCACTCAATAATCTATCTATACTTTGATTCACATGGTCACATTAATAAAATTTCAAATAATATTTCCTCTGTAAGTTTTGCACTTGAGAAAATAATCTCTTGTACTTTGCTCAATAAATGCAAATTTCTAGTACGGCTTTAATAAATCATTATGCCCTGAAATATACCATCATATAAGTTAAAATATCTTCTTCGTTTAAAATTGATATACTATCAACTCGATTAGATTAAGCAATATGAATTATGAACATCAAAATTAAAATAAAATTAAAATTTTATTGTCGATTAGTATAGTATTGCTCTTAAACTTAAAAATAAGCACTCAATCATAATCTGCTAAATTCAACACTTAGGCAAAAATTCTCTCATTTTTGTCCTGTCAGGCAGGAATCGACCTTAATAAAAGGCCAGGTAACCTGCATGATTCCCATAGCAACATCAGGAAAAAATAAATAAATAAAAAATTTTAAAAAAGAAAAGAAAAAGACAGAAAATTAAATTAAATAAAATAAAGAGCATCAGTTTTGGTCGGATGTTTAAAGAAGTAGCAGAAAGCATCGTATGGTTATAAATTTTATAATTATTAAAAGTCCGTTTGGCATCAATTTCTTTTATATTGTGTAAAAAAATATTTTTTTTCGTGTACTTTTTAAATATTTTTTATTTTTAAAGTAAATTACAATATTTTTAAAACACTTAAAATACTTTTTCGATGTTTTAAATATTTTTAAAAATAACTATTATTCTCAAATATTTTTTTATTTTGAACTAAAATATAAATAAAATAAAAATAAAAATAAAAAATGAAATTGATCCTAAACGCCCCAAAATAATGTAATATTCATTAAACTGGTGCAAGCAAATGCAGTCCACAATGTTTTCTATTTTTTATTTGATTTTAATAGTATAGAACTTTTAATTTGATTTTTAAAATTGTGATCAAACATAATAATTTAGGGGCTATTTAAGATCAATTTTGTTTTCATTTTTTTTATTTTTTTCTTTTTTTTCTTTTTTTGTTATTTTTGAAAATATATTTATTTAGAATATTTATTATATTATATTATTTTTTATTTTTAGAAATAAATAATATTCTTTTAAAAATACTCAAAACATCTAAAATAACAAGGATAATTAAACAAATTTTATTTTTAAGCAAAATATAATAAAATAAAATAAAAGCACAAAATAAAAAGTACTCAAAATTAAAATAATTTCATTATTTTAGTATATTTTTAATTTTGTCCAGAAACACATTCTAGCACTGTTTCTAAGATTAAAATTTTTTTGTTTAAAATAAATATATGATCGACTTGGTTAAATTAAGCAATATAAATTAAGAACAACAAAATTAAAATAAAATAAAACTTTAAATATAAATGCTGTCGATCAGTAAAATGTTGCTCTTATACTTAAAAATAAAACACTGTATTAAATTTTTAAAATAATTGTTCTCATTTTTGGTCTCTTCGGACTGGAATAAGACGTTGACATTATATAATATACATTAATTATAAAATAAAATAGCAGTTCGTTATCGATAAAATAGCAGTTCGTTATCGATTATATTATTTATATTTAACAAGACTTAAAATAATTTTTTATTTTAAATTTTATATTTTTATTATAAATTATAATATTAATATTAATATATATATATAATTAGATTTATAATATAGATATAATTATATCTTATTAAACTTTATATTTGATACATCCTCTAAAATTAATCGATCAAGAATCTAATCTCGATTTTCAAATGCTCGATCTAATCACCGATTTCAGCAAACTTACAAATAAATGACCTCACGAGACTAACATAAGAACATCAGCATACCGATCCGTCAATCGACTCGGATCAAGCTATCGGAGCATAAAATGGATCCCGATCCTCCAAATGGTCACCAAAAGAAGACATATTTATCCGATCGAGCTCGTCAAGACGAATCCAACGAATCCAAGATCACCCACCGACATCATTAAGGCACCCATCATCAAAATACACCTCGATCGGGGATCGCCGCCGTCCGATGGGAGTGGTTGGAGTTTTCCACCAATTTACAAGGCCCGCCACTCCCAAAAATCTATAAATAGAGCTTCATTCTCACCTTAGGGACCGAATCGATTTGAAGACCGAGAACTCGAGAACCACCACACCGATCGACTGATCTATCACTACCAAGTGCACCACCAAGAAGTGCTCAAGATCAAGAGCTCGCCTAGAGATCGCCCCAGGACTAGAAAAGACCGCCACGCTCCTTTCTCCAAGATCAAGAGGTTGCTCCGTAAGATCGCCTCCCGCTTTTGGGAAACTTCTCCCTTGGGTTTGAGTTGACCGATATTGTATTTTTCTACACTCTAATATCGCCAGAAACACCTTCTTCTCCAACTAACGAAGCAAGGACCTCAGTATCTTTGAACACATAGTGAAAGTTCTACGATCGCAAGCCCCTGGTTTTTCCCTTAACGGGTTTTCCACGATAACCCCCGTGTTCATATCCCCGCTTGTGTGTTGATAATTTTGAAGATCTCGATCTACAATAAAATTCTCAACATAGCCCCTGGAATAAATAGCTTCCCCATTGCTATATCTCCAATATGGTTGGTAAACGGTTTGCGCCCAACGCTCCTCATTCTCGTGATCAAGGACGCCAAGTCTCCAACACTTCTACATAATGACTTATGTCTGTGAGGTCCGCCGCCCCTCTTTGAAGATCGCATTCAAAGGATGGAGGATTCCCGAACGAAATTCTTCGACTCGCGAGGACCCAAAACGCTCCAACACGCCTGGAAGAGCCACAGTTCCGACGGCCCTCAAAGATAATCCAGATTTTTCTTCCCCGAGAATGATTACCCGGAATGCCGGATCAACAAGTAGAGAACCCTTGGCACCACATCCAGATGTCGAACTTCGATACGCCTACTACCCCACACGAATGGCTCGCCTCATATGGTGAAACTCCACATCACCTTATACTGATGAACTACATGACCGGTGCGTGAAGAGTTCCCGGAAAACAATCAATGATCCATTCTCCGCCGCTTCTTCCAAAACTCGCCCCCGCCACGAGATCATCTCGCAATACCGATGAGATTCAAGCTTCCCAAAGATGGACCCTTATGATGGCACAACCGATCCAGAGAGCATATCGATCACTTTCGAATGATCATGCACATTCGCGTAAATGACTCGCTTGTCGTATTCCCACTCTCAAAGGACGCTCAGACTTGGTTCTATTCGCCGCTAAGGGTCCGTCCGATCATTTGGAGAGCTCGCCAAATTTTGTAGAAGCCCTCGCTAACAAGAGAATCATCGATTCATCACATCTCTCCTAATCCGCAACGATGGAGAGTCCCTCAAAGAATACTTCCAGAGGTTCTCCTCTGAAGCCCGACAGATACCAGGAGTAGATCCAGAACTTTGAGGGGCGTGCTTCTCGGAGGACTCCGGCCAGGATACTTCTATTCATCATTAATGCGAGACACCATTCCTATGTCGACTGGTCCACAATAGAGGCATAAATCGAACGCTATCGCTCATCCAAAATGCTTGAACCACCAAGAAGCGGAAGAAGGTTCCCAAAGGTGATGTTCAAACATCTCAGTAAAAGAAGAGAGGCAGCAACCTCCCCTCAAAACCTCCTCAGAATGACCTCATGACTCAATCGAGAGGAAATATACGGCTCAACACGCCATGCGAACATCCCATGCTATTCGTGAAGAGGATAAAGTCGACCTTTAAAGCCTGGAATTGGAAATCAAGAGAAACTCGCCACTTTCACCGCATGGGGCACACCAATCAAGAGTGTCACCAATCAAGGAGGAGATTGAAAGACTAATATGTCGGGTATCTAGGCCGCTTTATACAAAACCAACCTTGTCCAAAGAATGCGGGGCAACCACTGAGGAACCGCCAAGCTGGAGATAAAACAATCGAGGGCCGTTATCTACCAATTCATTCCTTCAAGAGCCGGCGAAGTCTTGACCATTCTATCACCTTTGATGATTTAGATCTGAGGGGCTTCACATCCCACATCAAGATCCCCTTGTCACGCAAGGTGGGCCTGATCCATGCTTCAATATTAAAAGGATATTTATCGACAATGGGAGTTCGGTTGATGTTCTTTTTTACTCCACTTTCCTTAGCATGGGTATAGAAAGAGAGAAGCTTCAACCCGCGGCCCATTGTATGGATTTGATAATCGATAGTGGAAGGGACCATCGCCTTCCGTAACTCTTGGAGAATTTCGACGCAAACCCACTTGATACAATTTATTGTAGTCAAGTCCAGTCCGCTGCATAATGCAATATTTGGGAGACCTCTCCATTTATAAAGTCACATTTGTGCCTCACCTCAAGATAAAATTCCACACACCGGCATCGCAAGTGGAATCAGATAAAGACAAGCGCGCATATCAAGCAAGCCCACCATTTACGCCAAGAACCTCAACATCGAGAACTTCGACCTACGAGATGAGGATGCCTCAAAGGGCTTCTCCATTGAAGATGTAATTTGTCTTCCTATCTCGAAGTTGATCCATCGGGTGAAGGTGGGATCGTCATTGATCTCGTAAATCGACACGTAGATTTTAGTAAAATCAAGATATCTTTGCCCGGAGCGATCTCGATATTCGGCATTGACCCAAGTCATTACGCACTCCTCAAAGTTGACTCAACCTACAAGCCGGTGGATACGTAAGAAGAGAACCTTCGCTTCAACGACAGGTGTCATAGAACAAGAAATCACCAAACTCGGAAGTCAAGTTCATTCGAGAAGTCTACTACCCCACCGGTTGGCTAACGGTTAGTCAAGAAGGCCAACGCCTCGGAGAATGTGCATCGACCAACCTTAATCGCATGCCCAAAAGATAGCTTCCCCTTCCTCAGATCGACCAACTAGTTGATGCATCGACATTAGATGCCGAAGCTTCATGGATGCCTATTCGCTACAATCAAATCGGGATGAACAAAATAGATGAGGAAGCAACATCCTTTCCAAATGAGCAAGGGACTATACCGCTATCGTCATGCCATTCGACTAAAAATGCCGGAGCAACATATCAACGCTTTATGAATAAGATCTTCAAGGATCTTATAGGGCACAATATGGAGGTGATGATATGGTGAAGAGCTTGGAAATATCACGATATTTCGACCGCAGTGCTTTGACATTCTTCGACACTACAAGATGCTCAACCCGCAAGTGCATTTTGAGTTTCGGGAAATTCCTAGGTTTCATGGTCACTCGGGATAGGCCAACCCCAGAAGATAAAAGCACTCAAGGATATGTCACCTCCAAGAATGATCAAGGAAGTCCAACGCTTGACTGGAAGGATTGCGCCTTTATCAGATTCTGGCCCACCGGAGATAAGTATCTACCATTCTTCAAAATCTTAAGGTGAGGAAATGGATTCCAATGGACAGATGAATGTCAAACTATTTTTGAGCAACTTCGAGTCTATTTAGCTTCCCCTCATTATCAAAGCTCATCCAAGGAGAGAAGTCGTACATCTATCTGCTTTCTTCTCATGTCGTAAGCTCGCGTCGACACGCGAGAGAATTCATTGCAACGACCCATTTACTATGTCAAGAAAATCCTTTCGAGCAGGGACATCCACTAGCAGATAAGACATATAATCTTAGTGCATGCATCTAAAAATTGTGACCGCACTTCGCCCACACCATCAACGCCTACACTCATCTTCCATTAAGAACTATTCAAAAGCGATGTATCCGGAATGAAGTGGTCACGAGCTTGGAGAGTTTGACATCCATTTTCTTCCACATCCTGATATAAAGTCACAAGTGCTCGCTGACTTCATTGTAGAATGTACCATCCCATCACCACCTGAACAGATCATTCATCACTCCATGACAAATCAATGGACATTATATGTTGATGGAGCCGTACTTCCAAGTGAGGTGAATTTTGGTTATCTCCCAAGTAAAATAACTTTAGAGTAATGGGCTTCACTAAAGTTCCGCCACCAATAATGTCAAGACGAGGCCCTCGTAGAGGTGACTAAGGCTCGCCATTGACCGTGAGGTCCGAACTTAGCCATCTACACTCATAGCTTGTCCTGGGTTGAAGGAGACTGAGCACCGCCATCCGCAGCCGCTGCATCGCAAAGTCACTTCTTGCCGTAATCGACCCATCGATAACTCATATTCTAAGGGAGCGAACACGCAGATGCCCCTCTCCAAGTTAGCCACAACCACAAATGGATGTTTTAATCGACCCTTCCAATACGGTTAATGTCATGAGCAAAGACTCAAAAAATAACCCAGGATAGGTCAAGGTCCTTGGTGGACTTCACGACCTCTTCCACACGTTAATGTCATCCAGCAAAGACTCGACAAACAACCTAGATAGTCGGTCGACTTCCCACGACCTCTTCCCAGGTCTGCAACACCCACAAACAACCTGATAGGTCAAAAGGTCCTTGGTGGACTTCAGGCCTCTTCCAAGTTAGCCATCGAGCAAAGACTACAAATAACCTCGGATAGTCAAAATCCTCGGATTGATTCAACCTTCCACAGTTAACGCCATCGAGAAAGACTCAAACAACCCGGATAAAAATCGCTTACAACCTCTTCCATACAAGTTAACGTTATCGAGCAAAGACTCTGACAAACAACCTCGGATAGGTCAAAAATCCTCCGATTTAATTCAACCTCTTCCATATAACATCGCCGAGTAATGCTCGATAAACAACCTTGGATAAGTTGGCAATCCTCATGGACCCTACAACTTTCCATAACGTTAACATCATCGAATAAACGCCTACACAACCTAGATAGATCGAGAGGTTAGAGAACCTCTATAAATATATTCCGAAGTCATAGTAACGCCTCAATGATCTTAGAATAGATCAATTATCAAAGGATTCGGCGATCTCTTCTACGCAATCTTTATCATCGAGTACACTTTGACACACAACCCGAAATATTCACAAATAATTTTGTGGATTGTTAATATTTCTCGCATACAAGTACAATCAACCGTAAATAATATACAACACAACTACAACATAAACTACAACTACACGCCTTTGATGGTCTCATCGTAGATGATGAAGAACTATCGGTCATCCGCTGCCGCTAGAAGGGTCGGAAGCTAGCTAGGAGAAAGGACCTCAACACCTCCTCCAGGATACGCCAAGCGTGTCCCCTTCAAGAAACCTCGGATGAAGCCTTCATCAACACATGCCGCCTCCAAAGCCTTCACCTCTACATCATATCGTGGTCTCGGCCTCTCAACGTGATCAGTATGATACTCTTGAAGGCCGAAGTTCTTGAAGTCCTCCACTACGTGATCCGCCTCCGCTACCCGAGATAAGTGCCTCTTTCTCCGAAGGCGGCAGAACTCTCTTCTTGCCTCAAGACTCAAACCTTAAAAAAGATCTTCGATCCGCGACGCAACCAACCTGTTCTAGCCTCCACTAATTCATCCAGTCTCAACTTCGACAAAAGAAAGAAGTCGCTGAGTCGCCAACTCGTCTGCACTCATCAAGTTGATTCTCCAACATGGACATCTCTTTTTACTTTCTTTACATACCTTCTTATATTCACCATGGAGAAACTTGACCTTCACGAACTCAATTCCATTCAAAGACAATGTTCATTTTGAAGTCAAGTTCTTGCTTCTTCAAGACCAAATAAGAAAATTACGTTAAGCATAAAAGAAATGGGAAATAAAAGATGATGAAGGATATTGTTCTTCTTGTAATGACTACAGGAATGATTCAACACGCCCCGAATGAAGATCTTTGGGACGACTACTGAAGTCACTTTTTCGCATCGATATCACCATCACCTTCGCCTCTTCCTTCTCTATCGGAGACGGGTCCTTCATGAAGAAGCCGAGGACGCAGAGATCTAAAACCTCTTTGTTGGGCTTTCAACGAATTGCATAAGACCGCCGGATGAATAAAGCCCCACCAACAAAGATTCCTCCCGACAAATCCGATATATCAATCTCAAATCAAGATCTTTAATATTCGAATTTCGTCCAAGGATATCTTCATCACCAACTCAGGGGAATAAATCTCGCCTTTCCCCATTTCTCGAGAAGACCCGCCATTCTTCACAAAAAAGAATCTTGCCCAACTCTTGGGAGGATCCTTCATCCGAGGTCAAGACTCGCAGTGATAACCATGTGCATCGCAAGTAAACTTGCATATCCGCAGGTAATCGAGTCAAGGTCGCGCTCCTCAAAAGACTATAAGTCCCATCACGATCGTCATTGCTCACAAAACCTGGAAATGCAAACCTCGACAGTGGCATCATCTGGGATGGGGAAACCGCAATCCCGCCAAACTCATCTAGTGGTGAAATACCTGGAGATTGGGCTCTATCAATTCTTCTGACACTTAAGAACCAAAATCATGAAAATAATATTTTTTCCGACGATCAATGTGTCTCCGGATCTTTAACTAATCTTCGCCTCCCATTTTAGAAGGTTCCTCGTCCGCCTCAAGGCCTGACGTGTCTCTTCAAAAGATTCTCACCCATCTACAAACACCTAACTCGACGACGAGATGAAAATTATTCCAAGGAGAGTGCCCAAACTCCCACTGGGAGGGCTATGCACTCTGGCTTGGTGGAGATGAGGAGGCAGAGGTGGATCCAAAAAGAGTGACCAAACTCCCACCGGGGAGGGCTGCACAAGAGGAGAGGAGGAGATGAAAAAGTGTGCCTTTCCCTCTTACCTGGGGTTTTATAGACCCTCTAAGGGCGCAAAAGCCCAAACCGCCAAAACCCTCAAACCATCAAAATCAAGGTTTCAGCCGTCAGCTTCAGGCCACAGCCTCGCTTCTCAGCGGAGCTCAAGGCCCCTTGCTGAGCACGCCAGAACCGCTGCCCACTTCGACAAATCGCTGGTCGAACTCTGGTCCATGGTCGAATTGCTACCATCGGTCAAAACCGCTGATCAATTCGACCGCCACCAGTCGAACCTCCGCCATGGCTAACCGCGGTCCATCGTGAAACGGTCGCCCAGTTCGCCTCAGACAGACCCACTCACAACCCGATTCGCTTCCTCGACGTCAGCCGCTCGTCCCGCTTCTGACCGAATGACGCCTCCGCTCTGCTGCCAGAACTCACCGACAGATCCGCGCTCACACCCAGCATGAAGCGCGCTCATGATCCGGTAAGATCTGGGCTTGTTGCCTCATCCAGGGCCGCAACTCGCCTCCGGATCGATCCATAACCTCAAAATATCGCACCACACATACCTATGATTTGCGATCGCGCTTCCAGCTTATAATATTGTTGTGAAGATCTGTTCTCTCAAATGCGCTTGATGGACTCTCAAATTTCATTGAAGAATTTGCTATTTTCATTATATATATTTTGGATGACGAGATAATGTCACCCAAAAATAGACAACGATACATCCTCGAGAAAATTAATCGAGCGAATCTCAAGGCATTTTGAAATGCTTGATCCCAATCACCGATTTGACAAACTTACAGTCAAGCGGCGTCACCGATGAGGCGCGATAGCAACATCAAGCATAGTTTGATCAGAGCTCGAATCGACGATCAAGCTATCGAGCATGAAAATGGATCACGATCCGCCAAATGGTCACCAAAGCGACATATTTATAGTCGGATCGGTCGTCAAGGCGAATCCAACGAATCCAAGATCACCCAATTCGACATCATTAAGGCACCCGGATCATCAAAATACACCGCGTCGATCGGGGATCGCCTTGGGCCGTCAGATGGGAGTGGTTGGAGTTTTCCAATTTACAAGGCTGCCACTCCCAAAATCTATAAATAGAGCTTCATTCTCACCTTAGGGGAATCGATTTGAAGACGAGAGCTCACGAGAACCACCGGTCGACCTTGGCCCGATGATCCCATCACCAGGTGCCACCACCGGTAGTGCACGAAGATCGGGGAGCTGTAGGAGATCGCCCCAGAGGACTAGAAAAGACCGGTTGCTCCTTTCTCCACGAAGATCAGAGGTTGCTCCCAGGAAGATCGGTTCTGGCTTTTTTGGGAAACTTCTCCTTGGGTTGGAGTTGGCCAGATGTTATTTTTTACACTCGAATATTGTTTAGCCCGCTAAACACCTTCTCAGACTAAGCAAGGGCGATCTTTTGAACACATAGTGAAAGTTCTGAGACAGTGGTTTTCCCATGGGTTTTACGTATAGCACGTGTTCGTATCATCGTGATAATTTGGATTGATACACGAAGATCCATCTAGGAATAAAATTCTACAGCAATATTAATCTTAAAATTAATGATTATTAAAATATTATTTATATATTTATTTTTTCTAATATATTTATATTATTTTATCTATTAATTAAATTAATATTTAATAATTCTAATATTAATTAAATAATAAAATATAATCTCGATTGTCAAATTTTTGAACCTCGAACCTCTCTTTTTCAATTTTATGTCCGATCTAATTTTTATAATCTTGATTATAATACTAATGCTGATAATGAAGGAATATTTATTCATTATTACGGTTCTGTTTGAAATAATCTTTTGGTAATTTTGTTTTTCATGTAACAGTCATAATTTCATTTAACTATATATATTTTTTATTTTCAGTTTTTTTTTTGTGAAAAATAACTTTTGACAATAAAATCCTTTTTAAGCCTGATAACAATTTATCAAAAATTGTTATGTTTTAATAGAGAAAAAAATTGGTACCATAATGTACAAATGCTCCAACATTATTTCCACAAATTTGAATTCAAGATTTTAAACTATAAACGAAATTATGATAATTCATTCTCAAATTCTGTCCTATTGCATCCATTCTATGATAAGTCTTCTCGTTTTTGACAAAGAATGATTAGCTTTGTTTGAAAGATGACATTAAAAAAAATATCAATGATTTTGAATATTATGAAAATCTGATCGAACATTAAATCAGAGAAAAGAGAAGTTCAAAATTTATTTCTTTAAAATTAAACCGTACTTTGAAAATTGGCCCAATTCATCAGTTCACTGATTCAACTATAATTCTAATTGATTTTATGCAGAGGTGCAAAGATGATTTTAAACTTGAATCGAATCGATCAGAAGATTAATTCACAAAGATGTTAAGTGATATTTTGTGCGAAGAGATAATTAGAAATTTCTTAAAATTATCCCCTTTGAAGAGAAATCTAGAATTTAAAGAAATTATGTTCTTTTAAGCAAGGATATATAGATCCCAATTAATAAGATGTTTAATCCAAAATAAGATATTGAAGTTACTAAAAATTAGCTTATTTGCATATCACATAATTCTTATATATTTATATATCTGATATTTAAATTTTAATATTTATATAAATCAAAATTATTCTTTTATTAGTATTTTAAAATGAAATATATATTTTTAGCATAGAAATTTGTTATAAAAGTAAAATAATAATAATAATAATATGAAATCCATATTCCCTTTCTATGTTATTTTAAAATTTTCTTGGAGTCTGGCATCTTTATTCGGTGACTATATAAATGTTCTTAAATTAGAGGAAATCCTGCATGTGGGCCATGTGGCACTGCTCTTGAAGCTTCCCTTTACTATATTATGCTGAGCTCTTAAAGTTTACTCAATCATCTGCTATATTATTTCTTGGAAACCTTAAAAAAAAAACTGTGCCGTTGCCACTCAGAGCCATCCTTCTGCCGCAGTTCGGCCATCTGCCCACTTAAAATAAATTTAATGAAGTGACGGCAACGGCCACCACCGTTTCACCGATAGGGCTACGTGCGTTGTACAGATGAGTGCAAAATTTAATGTTACATTAAAGAACTTCATTAGTTTTTCTTTGGTTTTTCTCTTTTACCGTTCTTATCATATGCCCAACCATTTTAATTTGAGCACAACTCAACTTATTTATTATAAAAAGAGAAAACTAATTTTGATATAAGTATTTACTTTAATAAAATAATGAAAAATAAAAATTAATAATAAATCACCTAGATTTAGCTATAATTTCAATAGTAAATTTATATACATATCATATAATTCTAATGTATTTATATATTTAAATATTTAACACCTAGAATTATATATATATATATATATATATATATATATATATATATATATATATATATATATATATATATATTATATATATATATATATATATATTATAATATTTTTTTAATGCATGAAAAAATTATATTTAATGTTAAAAGTTAGTAAAATAATATTTTTAATTAATGATATTAAAGATTAAATATTATGCATGTATATAATAAAATTTAAGAGTTGAATATGTTATTATTGATAACACTTAAAATCTATTGATATGAATCTTGATGTCAAAAGAAAGTTGATCAAGTTGGCGATAAATCAGCTTGTCATTAGAAAGCTTTAGAATATCGGTTAAATCTCTAAATACTTAAAACATGGAGTGTTTATAATTAATCGGCGTCTCTACAGATCTAACAAACCCAAGATCTCATAATTACTTCATTTGAGCATTCAAATTCTTAAAATACATCAAATGATCAAAGAAATCATTTTGAGCCGTCATATGAGTGGTTGGTTTGCATGTATAGAAGCTCTATCATATAAATATCTTATTCACATAAAAGCAAGAGAAGAGAGCTCAAAGCGAAAATCCTCAAAAAATAATATTTCGGCGGTAATTGGTTGCAACCACACCAGGTCAAGCCACCGATTCGTCATCATCAATCTCATCGCCATTGTCGCAGCTTTCACGTCTGGCCCGTGATAAACCGTTTGCGGCTCATCATCTATGCTGACTAATAATCCGCCTCACCATTCTCCGCCGGTCACCATCCGCGGCGACCCTATCGATCGTTGATCATTTTCTCATCTACTATCTTATTTATTTCAATATATAGTTGTTATTGTCGATTTTTGGGATTCTCATTATATTAATTTTTTTGTAATGTATGAAAACTTTGTACTCAAACAAATACATAAGATTTTCTTTAGGCCGTGATTTTTTTATATTCACGGCTTTGATAAAAATTCTTTTTAAATTTAATATCACATTTTGACTGCATAAAGCTAAGGCGTAAACTCTTATTTTTTTTGTACATAACAATTATATAATAATTGTACACTATATATGTAAATCCTCTAAGGTTAAAATATTTTTTAAAAAGTATATACTTAAATTCTTATTTATGTTATGTGTTTGTATATTAATATTATTTAACTAAGTAAATTCATAAGTTAACGAGTCATGTCAATTAGATAGCTCGCTAAATTTAATTATTAATCGATCAACAATTTACGAGCTATTTAGTAAGATAAGCTATAAACTGACTAAAGCATTAGCAAAACTCAACCTTGTTACCTTGCACCCCACTCAATGCTAATATATATGCTAACTCGCTCATCGGGCCATCACATGCAAGTATACAACAAGGCGCATTCACGTGAAAAACAAATACTTCAGGATATCCTAATATAATATATATTAAAATTTTAAAAAAAATTAAAACTATTATGAATATTTTCAATTTAAAAATTATAAATAATTATTTTAAAAAATATTCCCATATATTATTTTTGAGATTTTTTAACTGTAACATTATTAAACAGATAAAAATTTGAATATCTTCATGTTTGAATCCAAATTACTTTCAGGGTAATCATAAGTTTAAAAAAAAATTTATGAATTTATTTTTGAATAAACTTTATTGAAAACATTAAGTCAATCAATAAAAAAATCAAATAATAAATTTTATTTTTTGTAATAAATAAAAAAAATTTATTATCAAATGATATTCATTTTTCTTACAAAATTAGTATTAGCACAATTTGTTAGAATTTATTTAATTTTTTATTTAGTTATTGAAAAATTAAGTGTTTAAATTTCAATTTCATATTTGTTGAATTCAGTCCCAAATTTTCAACAATATTTCTATAACTTCTACAAGACAATAAAGTTGGAACCTCAAAAGTTAATTAACTAAATAATTTAATAAAATAAATACAATATTTCAATATGGTCAAACTTTTATTCTAAATAAAATTACTTCAAAATCATAAGTTTAAAATTGTTATTAAGTTTTGATCTGTTTATATTTACATAACTATTGTATAAATTTTTATAATGATTTATATAACATATTAGTTTAAAAATCATATCAAAATAATAATGATAAATTAATGTTAGTAATTTTTTAATATAAGTTAATAATTATGATTTTATGTAAATATCAAATTTTATATATTATATATATATATATATATATATATATATATATATATATATATATATATATATATATTTCAAATGTGTTTAACAATACCTTTGCATCCCAAGTCGGATGTGAAAAGTGGAGGGTTGCATTAGTAGTCGACTGTAAAACTTGTTGAAATAATCATGACATGAATCATTTAAATCATTATAATGTTAGCTCTTTACGCCAGGCGGTTTGAATGTGAAAATGTGCAAGGTCACGATCGACGTCCTGTTAAATAAGCAAGGGTTCCCACATTATGGATGATGCAAAGAAGTTAGTCCATGAAACTAGAATTAGGTTAGGATCTTGGAACATAGGTACTCCTACAAGTAAATTAATGGAATTAGTAGATATTATGGTTCATAGAAAGATAAATATTTTATGTGTTCAAGAAACTAAATGGGTTGGGGAGAAGGCCAAGGAGATTGATAGTTTAGGTTTTAAACTTTGGTATTCAAGTAGAAGTCGAACTAGTAATGGTGTAGGTGTGATTATAGATAACAGTTGGAAAGATAATATTATAAATATTAATAGATGTGGAGATAGAATTGTAGCTTTAAAAATTATTAATGATACTAAGATTATCAAGTGTTTATGTTCTTCAAGTAGGTTTGGATGTAAGCTCAAAAGAAAAATTTTGGAATGAATTAGAGGATTAATACAAAAGATACCTCTTGAAGAAAAGTATTTATTGGAGGAGATTTAAATGGACATGTTGATAGAGTGGTAGAAGATTTTAAAAGTATTCATGGTGGTTATGGATTTGGAGTCACTGAAGAAGGTAGGATTATATTAGATTTTGCCTTAGCTTATGATTTTGTAGTTGCTAATACTTTATTTAAGAAAAGAGATGAACATATCATTACTTATAAAAATGGATCTAGTAAAACACAGATTGATTATTTTTTTATAAGAAAAATAGATCGTTTAGATTGTAAAGATTGCAAGGTCATTCCAAGTGAAAGTTTAAGTACCCAACATCCATTGTTAGTTTTTGATTTCAAGATGAAAGATTGTAAGAGAAAAAAATAAATCAAATTATTATCCTAGGATTAGATGGGGACACTTAAAGAACACAAATAAAAATATTTTTAAGAGCAAACTACAAGAGCTTAGAATTTGGGATGTTCATAAGGAAGTTAATGTTATGTGGAAAAAAGTAGCAAGTGAAATTAAGCAAGTTGCTAAAAATATGCTTAGAGAATCAAAAGGAAAAACTTCTTTTAATATAAATAGTTAGTGGTGGAGTGAGAGTGTGCAAGAAAATATAAGAAATAAGAATCATTGTTATAAAACTTAGTTTAGATGTAAAAACTCAGAGAATTGGGAGAGATATAAAATGACCTGTAGAGATTTTAAGAAAGCAATATATGCTGCAAAAAATTTAACTTTTTGTGATTTATATAATAGATTAGATACCAAAGAAGGTGAAAGATGTATGTATAAGTTAGCCAACCAAAGAGATAGGAGAAGTAAAGACATAGTTCAAGTGAGGTGTATTAAGGATGAAAATAATAAAGTGCTTTTCTTAGAAAAGAATATTGAAAATAGGTGGATGAGGTATTTTGATAAACTTTTCAATGAAGGATCTCAAAGTACAATTGATTTTAGAAACCTTAATACCCTAAACATAAATAGAGAATTTTATTTTTATCATCATATTAGCAAATCTGAAGTCAGAGAAGCTTTAAAGAAAATGAAATGTGGAAAAACAGTATGACCTGATGATATTCCAATAGAAGTGTGGAAATGTTTAGGAGATCAAGGAATTTCTTGCTTACAAATCTTTTAATGTTATTTTAAAGACTAAAAGATGTTAGATGAGTGGAGAAAGAGTTTGTTGGTTCTTATATTTAAGAATAAAGGTGATGCACAAGAGTGTGCAATTATGAGGAATCAAGTTAATATGTCATACATTAAAATTATGGGAGAGAGTAATTGAGCATGTTATGTGATACAAAAGTTTCTCACAATCAGTTTGGTTTCATGCTAGGTAGATCTACTATGGATGCTATACATTTGTTAAGAGGTTTGATGGAGAAGTATAGAGAAAGTAAAGAGGATCTACATATGGTATTTATTGATTTAGAGAAAGCTTATGATTAAGTTTCAAGAGATGTTCTTTGGAGAGTTCTAGAATAGAAAGGAGTTAATATTGGTTATATTCAAGTAATTAAGGATATGTATACTATAGCTGTTACTTGTGTCCAAACACAAGGAGGATTGACAAAATATTTTCTTATTTCGTTGGATTACATCAAGGATCACTTTAAGCCCTTATCTATTTGCTTTAGTTATGGATGTTCTTACTAGGCATTTACAGAAGATGTACCTTGGTGTATGCTTTTGTTGATGACATTCTTCTTGTTGATAAGACTAGAGGGAGTCCAAGAGAAACTTGAATTATGGAGGTCAACATTAGAGTCTAAAGGTTTTCTTTTAAGTAGATCTAAAATTGAGTATATGGAGTGTATTTTTAGTTGTAGAAGTTCTAGTGGTAGTGCTGTGATATTAGGTGAACAAGTCATTAATAAGAGTGAGCGATCTGATATTTAGGCTCTATTGTTCTAAATGATGGTGAAATAGATGGAGATGTTATTAGTAGAATTCAAGTTGGATGGTTGAAGTGGAGGAATTCATCGCCTATTGTGTGATAGAAAAGTTCCACTTAAACAAAAGGAAAATTTTATAAGATGGTGGTAAGACCGCAATGACTTATGGTGGAATGTTGGCCAATAAAAGAGAAAGCATAAGACTAAGTTAAGTGTTATTGAGATGAGGATGCGGTGGATGAGTGGTGTTACTCTAGAGATAAAATGTGAAAATGAGTATGTTCAGAAAAAGTTGGAGTAGCTCCAAGGATAAGACAGAGAGTCACCTTAGATGGTTTGGCCACATAAAGCTACGTCCATGACCCGTTAGAGAGTAGAAGCATTAGATTTGCCTTATGTTAAGAAAGGTAGAGGTAGACCTAAAAAGACTTGGTTAAGATATATAAAAAATGACCTTAGTATACTTGAATTAAATGAGAATTTGTCACATAATAGACACAATGGAGATAAGGATTCATGTAGCCGTATGAGGGAGGGTGGGAGGCAGGGGGCACTCCCCACCGCCCCGACGATTCAAAACCCTCTTTTCCTCTCGCCCTTCTCTAAATCTCAACTGCGCCTCCTCATCGGTGCTTCCTCACACCGCGATCGACCCGACTCGCAGCAAGCCATGAAGGTAACCCTCATTTTTCCTCATAGTATTTTGCCCTCCTCACTTTTGCAAGTGTTGTTTGGTACGGATTTGAGCAGATTTAAGCCGATTTAACTTAAATCAGCCAAATGGTATTTTTGGACAAGTTAAATCAGGTGCTTTTGCAATCCCATTAAAGCCGCTTTCACAAGTTAAATCCTGATTTGCTAATTCCTATTGGTAGGCGGTTTACGGGACTTAGAGAAGCTGAAGCGCGAGAAAGAGGGTGGGAGGGATGATGAGGATTGCCTTCGGGATGCGTCCCTTCTATTTTGGGCAATAGCAAAACTAAGGATTTCTAACTGAAATTCCCTCAATCTTCCCTTTATGATTTATTAATTTTATTTTGACTTATTTTAATTTAATTTAATTTTATTTAAATAATGATTAATCAATATATCATTTTAGATTAATTATAATTTAATAAAATTAGATGTAAATGATAAAGGCTTATTATTTTATAATTAAAAAATAGATTTATAATCAATTGGTGCATTATATTATGATAATTATATTTAATTAATTTACTTATGATTATATTATATTTATGTAAAGAAATTGAATAAAAAATGAGAATAATTATAAAAGTATTAACATTTTCGTCTTTTTATATAATATTTTTTTTTGTAAATTGAATATATATATTTAAGATAGAAGAATAAATTTTAGATACTTGATAAAGCGTAAGTTAAATAGTCAATCATTGACAAAAAAATTATATTATATACATTTTTCAAATATTAATTTTATAAACAAAGATAAATAATCATCTATTTTTAAAGTATAATTTTATTCAAAATAATATTGAATATCTTCATGACAAAAATATTCATAATTTATTTTGATATTATCATAAAAATCCAACTATTATGCCTCTAACTTTAATTAAATTGTATTCACAAATAGACAATTTTTAATTATTAGCCTCATTAATTATTTTAAAATAAATATCATTGATATTATTTGTTCACAATCAATAATATCTAATTTTTATCATTTAATCAATTTGCATTACTTAATTAATTTTTATCCTAAAATATTTTCTTTACTTTTAATTTATATTAGGTAATCTTAGAGGAGTAGAATATTCAGAAATATATTTCAGTTGAACAATCTTTACAATCGATTAAGATATGCAAATATTTTTTATTTAAGAGTGTTGATAAAGAATTGATTGTACAATGATTTCAGAATATGAAGGCTCGGTGGGAAAAGTTATAAATGGTATGTAATGTAAAAAAAATTATATTATTATGAGATTTTATTTCTTTATTTTATTATATGAGATGCTTTATTTTTAACTTTATATAAAAGTGAATTATTTTTTATCTTATTGTGCCCCCATTAAAATAAGTTTTTGGATTCGCCCCTACATATAGCCGACCTTACTTAGTGGGATGAAGGCTTGTTGTTGTTGTTGTTATTGTTGTGTTTGAAGATCCCCTAAATTTTATTGCTAGAAATTTAGCCAGCAAACTCTCACTTTGCATTAACATTCTCATCTTTTTATATAATATTTTTTTGTAAATTGAATATATATATTTAAGATAGAAGAATAAATTTTTAGATACTTGATAAAGGGTAAGTTAAATAGTCAATCATTATACAAAAAAATTTATATTATATACATTCTTCAAATATTAATTTTTATAAACAAAGATAAATAATCATCTATTTTTAAAGTATAATTTTATTCAAAATAATATTGAATATCTTCATGACAAAAATATTCATAATTTATTTTGATATTATCATAAAAATCCAACTATTATGCATCTAACATTAATTAAATTTTATTCACAAACAGACAATTTTTAATTATTAGCCTCATTAATTATTTTAAAATAAATATCATAGATATTATTTGTTCACAATCAATAATATCTAATTTTTATCATTTAATCAATTTACATTACTTAATTAATTTTTTCCTAAAATATTTTCTTTACTTTTAATTTATATTAGGTAATCTTAGAGGAGTAGAATATTCGTAAATATATTTCAACAATCTTTACAATTGATTAAGATATGCAAATATTTTTTTATTTAAGAGTGTTGATAAAGAATTGATTGTACAATGATTTGAATATGAAGGCTCGGATGGAGAAGTTATAAATGGTATGTAATGTAAAAAAAAATTATATTATTATGAGATTTTATTTCTTTATTTTGTTATATGAGATGCTTTATTTTTAACTTTATATAAAAGTGAATTATTTTTTATCTTATTATGCCCCAACTAAAATAAGTTTTTGGATCCGCCCCTGCATGTAGCCGACCCTACTTAGTGGGATGAAGGCTTGTTGTTGTTTTTATTGTTGTGTTTGAAGATCCTCTAAATTTTATTACTAGAAATTTAGCCAGCAAACTCTCATATGTTTAGTGTATCCTATTGTAAGATGTTTTGAGATATTTCATGAAAAATTTGTTGATTTTTGGGATTATTTTGCATATATACTCTTTATACTCTCATGATAGTACACCCCATTTTTTCAATTCTTTCAACTCTGCGGCTTGTCATATGTTTAGTATATCCTATTGTAAAATATTTGGAGATGTTTCAAGAAGACTTTGGTGATTTTTGAAGTTATTTTGCATGTGTACTCTCTGTACTCTCATTAGTGAACACCTTATTTTTTAAAATTTTCAATTGTGGGGTTTATGATATGTTTAGTATATCCTATTGTAAGATGGTTAGAGATGTTTCATGTAGAATTTGCTAATTTTTTAGGCTATTTTGTATGTGTAATATTTATAATCTCATGAGAGTACACTCCATTTTTTTCAATTTTTTTCAACTGTAGGCTTATCATATGTTTAGTATATCTTATTGTAAAATATTTGGAGATATTTCATGAAGAATTTGTTAATTTTTGGGATTATTTTGTACTCTGTTCCTCATGAGAGTACACTATTTTTTCAAATTTTTTAAGCGTGGGTTTGTCATATGTTTAGTACATCCTATTATAAGATGGTTGGAGATGTTCATGAAGAATTTAGTGATTTTTTGGGCTATTTTGTATGTGTACTTTTTGTACTCTCATGAGGGTACATCCTATTTTTTCAATTTTTCAATTGTGGGGCTTGTTATATGCTCAGTACATCCAATTGTAAGCTGTTTGGAGATGTTTCATGGAGAATTTGGATTTTTTGGAGCTATTTTATATATGTACTCTCTATACTCTCATGAGGATACACCCTATTTTTTCAAAAATTTTAACTGTATGACTTGCCATATGTTTACTATATGATATTGTAAAATATTTGAAGATGTTTCATGAAGAATTTGATAATTTTAGAGTACATATGCTCTCAATTCCCATGAAGGTACACCCTATTTTTTTTAATTATTTTAACTATAGAACTTGTCATATGTTTAGTATATCCTATTGTAATATATTTGGAGATGTTTCATGAAAAATTTGTTAATTTTAGGGTTGTTTTGCTATGTACTCTTTGTGCTCTCATTAGGGTAGATCCAATTTTTTAAGTTTTTTAACTGTATGGCTTGTCATATGTTTAGTACATTCTATTATAAGATGGTTGGAGATGTTTCAAGAAGAATTTGTTAATTTTTTGAGTTATTTTGCATGTATACTCTCTATACTCTCATGAGAGTACACCCCATTTTTTTGAAATTTTTTTAACTGTAGAGCTTGTCATATGCTTAGTACATCCCATTGTAAGGTGTTTGGAGACGTTTCACGAAAACTTTAGGTGGTTTGGAGCTATTTTGCATAAGAACTCTTTGTACTCTCATCAGGGTACACCCCATTTTTTCAAAATTTTCAATTGTGGAGCTTGTAATATGTTTATTATATTCCTATTGTAAGATGTTTGGAAATATTTCATGAAAACTTTGATGATTTTAGAGCTATTTTGTATGTGTACTCTTTGTAGTCTCATGAGAATATACCCCATTTTTAAAAAATTTCAACTGTGGAGCTTTTTATATGTTTAGTATATCCTATTGTAAGCTATTTGGAGATATTTCATGAAATATTTGGGTATTTTTGTAGCTATTTTGCATGTGTATTCTCTGTACTCTCATGATGATACACCTATTTTCGCTTCTTCAACTATGGGGCTTATCATATGTTTAGTATATCCTATTGTAAGATGTTTGAAAATATTTCATGAAGAAGTTGAGTATTTTGAGCTATTTTACATGTACTCTCATGAGAGTACACTATTTTTTCAAAATTTTAACTTTTATCATATGTTTATTATATCCTATTGTAAGATATTTGGAGATGTTTCATGAAGAATTTGGTACTTTTAGAGCTATTTTATATGTGTACTCTCTCCTCATGAGGGTACACTCTAATTTTAAATTTTTTAACTATGGTGCTTGTCATATGTTTACATCCTATTGTATGCTATTTGGAGATGTTTCTTGAACAATTTGAGTATTTTTGGAGCCATTTTACATATGTACTCTCTGTACTCTTATGAGGGTATACTCTATTTTTCTAAAATTTTAACTGTGAGGCTTGTCATATGTTTACCATAACCTATTATAAGATGTTTGGAGATATTTTATGAAGAATTTGCTGGTTTTTAGAGTTATTTTATATGTGTACTCTCTATACTCTCATGAGAGTATACCTCATTTTTTAAGAAAATTTTAACTGTGGGGCTTATCATATATTTAGTATATCATATTATAAGATGTTTGGAGATATTTCATCAAGCATTTGATAATTTTTAAAGCTATTTTGCATGTATACTCTATGTATTATCATGAGGGTATACCTCATTTTTTTAAATTTTTCAACTGTGAGACTTGTCATTTGTTTAATAGATCCTATTGTAAGATATTTGTAGATGTTTCATGAAGAATTTGAGTATTTTTGGAACTATTTTGCATGTGTACTCTCTATACTCTCATGAGAGTACATCCTATTTTCTCAAATTTTCACTGGTTTGTCATATGTTTAGTGCATCCTATTGTAAGATGTTTGTAAATATTTTATGAAGAATTTACTGATTTTTGGAGCTATTTTATATGTGTACTCTCTATACTCTTATGAGGGCACACCTTATTATTTTAATTTTTTAATTATGGGCTTGTCATATATTTAGTACATTGTATTATAAGCTATTTGGAGTTGTTTCATGAAGAATTTAGATTATTTTGAAGCTATTTTACATATGTACTCTTTGTACTGTCATGAGAGTATACCTCATTTTTTCAAAAAATTTAACTGTGGGGCTGGTCATATGTTTATCATAACCTATTGTAAGATGTTTGAATATGTTTCACGAAGAATTTACTAGTTTTTGGAGCTATTTTATGTACTGTAATTTTCATGAAAGTACATCCCATTTTTTCAAATTTTTTAACTGTGGGGCTTGTCATATATTTAGTGTATTCTATTGTAAGATGTTTAGAGATTTTTCATAAAAAATTTAGTAATTTTTGGAGCTATTTTATATGTGTACTTTTTGTACTCTCATGAGGGAACACCCCATTTTTTTAAAAAAATTTTTAGGTGTGGAGCTTGTCATATGTTTAGTATATCCGATTGTAAGATGTTTGTAGATATTTCATAAAAATTTTGGATATTTTTGGAGCTATTTTGCATGTGTACTCTCTGTACTCTCATGAGAGTACACCCCATTTTCTTAAATTTTTAGTTCTGGAGCTTGTCATATATTTAGTAAATCCTATTATAAGATGTTTGGAGATATTTCATGAAGAATTTGTTAGGTTTTGGAGCTATTTTGCCTGTACTCTTTATTCTCATGAGGGTACCCCATTTTTTTAGTTTTTTTCAACTAGGGCTTTGTCATATGTTTAGTATATGTATTGTGTTTGGAGATATTTTATAAAAAATTTGGGTATTTTTAGAGCTATTTTGTATGTGTATTCTCTATACACTTATGAGGGTACACCCCATTTTTTCAAAAAATTTAACTGTTGGGCTTGTCATGTGTTTACCATAACCTATTGTAAGGTATTTGGAGATATTTCATGAACAATTTTGTTGGTTTTTTGAGCTATTTTATATGTGTACTCTCTGGACCTCTATTGTGTAGATAATATTTTCATTTTGAAGTTCAAAGTGCCTGGGAAAAGGATAACTTTGAGATGCAGGCCAATCAGCATTAGAGCAGTGTTTGAGACTATTTTAGACCACTTTATTGATGAAGTACGTATCATTTTAAGAAGGCTACATGTGCATCAATTCATTAGAATGCATAAAATTTAGCAAGATTCAGCTATCATCACTTTAATCACATCCTGTTGGAATATAGAAAAACAGGCAGTCTATTTTGGTGACCAATGCATTCCTTTCACCCCCAATGAAGTTGCATTAATTGTAGGAATGATAAATAGAGGGGAGAAGGTCATATGGCAGAATCCCCAGTTTTTAAGTCCAACTCAGTTGATTTTAAGAATAAAATTGAGAAGTTGGATCAACCGCACACAATTTGTGCAGTTATACATACAGTTTTTACTTTCAGATCTTTTTTTATATATCATAATTATATAGTGGTGTTAGAATTGATAGCCTACACCGATGACATATAGAGATTTGTTGATGATAATTGGCCAGAAGCCATATGGAGCTTCCTGGTTTCACAGTTTGATGGTATTACATCCAAAATTTTGACACAGAAGGCACCCAGGTACATGACTGTCTTTGTCACTCTTATAATAGTATGTTTTACATCTTTATATTTATATTATTTTATGCATTGAAGCTAATTTATGTAAATCTTCATTGCGAGCACATAGAATCATAAGGCCACCCATTTCTTCTGCAAAGCCACATATGTTATGATGACCAAAAATAAAGTTTGCAGATGATTCCTTCAGTGGTTTGCAAGGACATCAAGTGATGCAAAATAAATTGACTTCATTTACCTTAGAATGTATTTATTCATATTAAAAATCAACAAATTTTTTTGTTGGTGTAACACAGGTTTACCTTTCATTTGAGGACATATCAGAGGAGGAGACCTAACTTCTTGAACAGTGCCCCCTATTCAGCAAAAAACCCACATCGAGCCCCATAGAAGCCCCATTCCAAGTCCAAGTGGAGCCCCGTGGATCTCCATAGCCTCTCCTCGATATTCTCTCCTTCAATGTATCTAGCCGCCATCCGCTAGTACCCATCTACAAAGCTTTATGAGAGAAGATATTTTGTGTTTCGTGGCCCTGGGGAAAGAGTATCATTTTTTGAAGCCTCAACAACTAAAAAAGTCGATGATATTTATTTATGGCTTTTGCAATCCCGTTAAAGCCGCTTTAAAGTTAAACCGATTTGTTAAATCCTTGGTAGGTACGGATTTAGAGAGTCAAGCGAGAAAGAGGGTGGGAGGGATGATGAGGATTGTCTTCGGGATGCATCCCTTCTCTTTTTTGGGCAATAGCAAAACTAAGGATTTCTAACGCTGAAATTCCCTCAATCTCTTCCCTTTTATGATTTATTAATTTTATTTTGACTTATTTTAATTTAATTTAATTTTATTTAAATAATGATTAATCAATATATCATTTTAGATTAATTATAATTTAATGAAATTAGATGTAAATGATATAGGCTTATTATTTTATAAAAAAATAGATTTATAATCAATTGGTGCATTATATTATGATAATTATATTTAATTAATTTACTTATGATTATATTATATTTATGTAAAGAAATTAAATAAAAATGAGAATAATTATAGAAATATTAACATTCTCGTCTTTTATATATAATATTATTTGTAAATTGAATATATATATTTAAGATAGAAGAATAAATTTTAGATACTTGATAAAGCGAAGTTAAATAGTCAATCATTATACCAAAAAAATTTATATTATATACATTCTTCAAATATTAATTTTTATAAACAAAGATAATTAATCATCTATTTTTAAAGTATAATTTTATTCAAAATAATATTGAATATCTTCATGACAAAATATTCATAATTTATTTTGATATTATCATAAAATCCAACTATTATGCATCTAACTTTAATTAAATTTTATCACAAACAGACAATTTTAATTATTAGCCTCATTAATTATTTTAAAATAAATATCATTGATATTATTTGTTCACAATCAATAATATCTAATTTTTATCATTTAATCAATTTGCATTACTTAATTAATTTTTATCCTAAAATATTTTCTTTACTTTTAATTTATATTAGGTAATCTTAGAGGAGTAGAATATTCAGAAATATCTTTAAGTTGAACAATCTTTACAATCGATTAAGATATGCAATATTTTTTATTTAAGAGTGTTGATAAGAATCGACATAATAAAAATACGGGGCTTCTAAAGGTTATAAATAGAATGTAAACAAAAAATTATATTATTATGAGATTTTATTTCTTTATTTTGTTATATGATGCTTTATTTTAAACTTTATATAAAAGTAATTATTTTTTATCTTATTGTCTACTAAAATAAGTTTTGATCCCCGATATAGCCGACCCCACTTAGTGGGATGAAGGCTTGTTGTTGTTGTTGTTGTTGTTGTTGTTATTGTTGTGTTTGAAGATCCCCTAAATTTTATTGCTAGAAATTTAGCCAGCAAACTCTCACTTAATTTGTTTTAAGATTGCATTAAAAGCCTAAAATCAAAAGCTTTCAAAGTCTGCTTAAAGTGGCATCTGCATGCATCACATTGTCTTCCTCATACATTTGGACATATTACATCGAAGGATTCTAAATGTATTGAAATTGGCATATGGTGTTGATTTTGATTCTCCAAAATTTACGAGTTCCGTATTTAATAGAAGATAGTTGTCTGACTAGCTATTACAATATAAATATTATTAGTAGCTTGGTTGCAGTTAATATTAAAGTTAAAAGGAAGTTATTATAATTTATTAAAGGATTTATATCAAGATCATTCGACAAATTTTATGTTGATTGTTGACTATTTAACACAACCCTTCTGGGCTTAGGACTTGACAATGACAGTGTTAAAAGAAAAGTATTACACCAATTTTTTTTATTTTTTATTTTTTTTTCATTTCAAGTCACGTCTAAATGGATAAAAAAAATACTTTGTCAAATTAAAATATACAATATGTTTTTTTAAATGAATTCATCTTTAAAAAACAAATTTCAATAAATTTTAAAGTAATTTTTTTGTGGAAGTTACTGAGTTAATATTGACCAAGAAAGAGAAAATGAGAAAATTTATATGTGTGAAATTTAAAACTGTCATATTTATATCATTAATATTTTAAATTTTATATTTACTTACATAACACTTAATTCATTATAAGAGATTTACAATGTATACTACACAATTATAATGTATTTATAAATTTAACATATATTTTTTTCATGTTTACTTATATCTCACTCAAATTTTAAATATCACATCAAAAATGTAATTAATAATAAATTTCTGAATGTAAAATACACCTATTAATACATAAGTTTTGATAGGATGATGACACTAAACTATTATATATATGAAAATAACAATATTTTGGATGATACTAACGTAATTACGTAAATCTTCTTAAACTTTTTATCAAATAAAAAAAAATCTTATCCTACATACTTATAATAAAAATAATTAAGAGAGCAAATTTTAAAATAAATATTAAATAATAAATAAATATTATATTAAGTCTATTAAATTTTTTTTGATTTTATAGTACATAAATTATTCACCCTAGGTGGCAATATGACTTATGCTAACTGCTTAGGTCATGCCAAAATTGGTCGATTGGCTTTAAGTGAAACCGGTCGATTCGGGCCTCAAATAGCCCGATAAGTGGGCGACTTTCCTGCTATGATTTTTTTTTTAAAAAATAAAAAGATATCTTTTTTACCAGCTACATAGAATGTAAAGAGATGATAAAAAATAAGTCAGAAATTAAAGCACTAGCATCAAACATATGTACTACTAATCAAATTATACCAAAAATTTCATTCATATGTTAAGTAAACTCGATTACAAATCTGAGATAATAGAAAACTATAGAAATATACAGTGACAAATACACAAAATAAATACATGTCTATACACTATCTCGCCGACGGCGATCTATATCTATGCTACACGGTGTTTAGTGCATAGGTGGGCTGCAATGACGATCATGTAGATGGGAGACATCATGTCTCAATCTTGGCACCAACGAGCATCTCGCGCTCTAGAGATACAATCCTGATAGTCAATGTCCATATGATCAGAGAGCTCTCGAGAAAAAGATGACCGGATCGGATAAGTGGATGGCACGCCCCATGCTGCGCGATGAATCGTAGCCATGTGATATATGCTCTGGCGACGTCTGAGCCGCGATGTGGGTTCTCGATCTCGGATCGTGACACATCACTTTCGCATATTTATAATACCGAAGTCCGCATCACACGGTAATATTGGTCTCTACATGAAGTCGCTCCCAAGACCGGTCTGGCGAAGACACCCATGTTGGCCCTCCCGGTAGACTCATGTAACTCCAGTACAAGTGTGCAACACTGCGCCTCCGAGAATATTGAATGTGTCTAGATCGCTCTAACGGTAGATCTCAAGTGTACCTCTAACCATGATGTATCTAGTAGTAAAAAACTTCTTAGAAGGAACAACACATACGCTCGTACATGTCTGTTAAAGTCCAAATTTAGGAGGTCTGTGTAGGACTCCCTGAAAAATGTCCAGCGTAACCACCTAAGCGGCATGCGATGAAGCTGTGCTCATCCGAATGTGGAATGCTTTGACGGCCGTCATGATATACAGTGTCTGCAATAGGATTTCCACCTAGTAGCTCATCGCGGCCGCTCCTATCTCTCCGATGTCGGTGTTGTCTATAAACCCAAGATCATTGCAACGTCTTGCAATGTCACTGTCATCTCTTCTACAGTGAAATGGAAAGTATTGGTCTAGGGAGACCAACTCTCAACTAACGTTGTCAACAGGTGATTGTCAAGTCTGATATATCTAATCAACGATGAAGTCCACAGTGCGAGGGCTATGGTGGGCACATAACGGGCTACTCCCTGAGCATCAGAAGATGAGAAGCTGCATCCAAAATAGTTCCCTGCAACATGAAGAAGTTGTCACGCCAGGTTGAATAATTGAAATATTATAGATAAAAATAAACTTGAAAGTAAGTTCATACCGAATCTGGATGTGCGGCCCTATATCTACCACCAAGTAAGGCTATCTTTGGGATGGACCTTGCGAGCAGATCTGCGTCGACCATCTCAAGAGCCTCCTCTCGAAGTCTAGTGGCCGAAGGCTCGGTCATCATACTTGTGAAAAGAAGAACAAAAAGACAATTTGTTAAACGATTAAGACATTAAAAGAAACAAAGAAAATCTATGCAGTTGATATACATGTTAATTTGCAACACTATCATTATTAACCTCCTACTAGTAGGGTTATGTGGACACGATGTCCGGTAATGACCAACAGATTTACAGATACTGCACATGCGATTATTTTGTACTGCATTATCATCCATTGTGTTCTTATATCTACTTGATCGTGGCCTACCTAATCTAACTTTAATAATTGGTGACAGTAAAGGATAAAGACCCCGATCTGCATCGTAGTCTGGCCACGTATTTCGATCATGCAGAACATGAAAATTCGAAGAGTATGTACGCCCATACATTGACATGGAGTAGTACTTCACCACATAAGCCAAATGATTCAACCTCCGATGGACTAAAACTGCTATGGAATGACTACATGACATGTGATAAATTAGTATTGTACAACTACATGAGTATCGCCGTGAAGTCAACTCGAAGGAATGACAACTCCTCCAACTTGCACTTCATTCGCATTAATGTTGACTGATTGCGGATAGTGTCTGGCCTCACGCTCGAATCTACTGAGCACTATCTGTGTTCTAGGAGAGAATGTGAATTCATCAGTCGGTTCTCCCAAATCAATGGTACTTTCCCTCTTATAAAATAAACTCATAATATTATAGTAAATAGCAGTGATTAGTGCTTGAATCAGTAGTCCTTGTTCATGTTTAAGTACCCCATTAAAATACTCTGATGTATTTGTAGTCATAGTACTGTAACACCTGCCGTCATCGTGAACCAATGTCCACTTACACACATCACGGTCTAACCGGTATGCTTCGGGTTTAATTTTCTTTTATGTCATGTAGCGATTGAATATGTGATATCCGCGTCTTTTGAAATGTATATTTTCTTACACATAAACTCGACATCCGCAATACTCATTTTCCCCTCAGATGTCTTAAGCAATGACGAGGTGCGGCCCATGGAAAAATATCATGGCATCCATGTACCAACCCCGAATGCTTATCTGAGATAATACATAAATCGCTCCTTACTGAAACAATAGGTAACAGCTGTTGTATGCACATAATGAACCAAAGACTCATTGTTCTCAGATTCAACCACAGCAAAAGTAAGCGGAAATAATCCATTATTGGCATCAATACCAATAGCTGTGAGCAATGTATCTCGATACTTTCCTAGTAGGAATGTCCCATCCATGCTGAGAACAGGGCAACAAAATCTCCAATCTAAAATTGATGGTCCAAAAGCCCAGAACAATCTCACGAAACTACATGTATCCGATGATAAAATTCATAAACAATTTCGGCGACGAGCATAATGAATCCATAAATAGGCTTAGAGCGTGCGACTCCTCCCAACTACCAAATATTGCTCTGATGCTCTAACGCCACACATTCCAAGCCTTCATGTAAGACACTTTAATATTAAATTTTGATTCCATCCTTCCTATGATCTCTTATTTTCAAGTCTATCTAAATCGCATAACGCATTATGAAATAAATAAACTTAGAAGTGCCGACGATATCCGTAACCATCGATAGTGCTAACGTGTGCGGTGCACCTAAAGTTAATATCCTCCAAGCACCTCCCAACCTCTTGCTTCTACTTCAGTGCATGCGCCATTGGTAAGTTCTGTTATGATTATTATGTTGTGCACATATAACAGTAAAATTCTTCTGATTTGAACGGTAAGGGCGAACATTATTGAACTAGTTCGCAAATTGAAGCTCCTTCTCGAGAAACACATACCTTCATATAGCTCACTATAACTTTGATGTCATCAAAATTTGAACTATCAAATGGACCATCAAACACAATCCCAATCTTTTGCGATTTGGCATATCTTGCGTAATCGATTATTGCAAAAATCATAGCATCATTATTAGAAGAATTTTGAATGACTCAGAATAATAAGGTGACCAACATTGGTGTCACATAAATCGGCATTACCCGGTAAAATCCTCCCGACATGTATCATCGGATGCATTGCTTGATTAAACTTTTCATCATTTCATCACCGTCATCGATAATACTCTAGAGTTGATGCGGTATTGCTTGAACAAGCGACTCAGTTACGTGTTAAAAAAGTCATAATCTTTTAAACAGCGAAGATAGTATAAATCAAGAAATGATGACCTGCTTTCTCTATTGAGTAGCTTACTTACCTTATTTACGGGTTGTCACATAATGCCTTATTTCGCGGTTGTTGGCCAAGTGAACTCATGAAGCGTAATCGGTGCCATTATCTTTGCATATGCTCGTATCAATTTCAAATGCGGCGATATTTGGCTTTATTTTAACATAAAGAATTAATGTCTGACGGAAAACTTCATCCAATACAGGATTTTTTTTATTTTTATTTTAAGGAAACCCCATGATACTGAGGGGTATTTTATTGCCACAAAATAAGGTTACAAGATCCTTAAAAGGGTTACACTCGAACTATCAAAGAGCTACAATCAACCTAAAGAGAAAAACCCCAATCTAAATACATCCAAAAGAAAGCATTAAAATAATTAAAAGTAAAATAGTAGCGGAACAAACGCAAAACAATAAGAAGCGACAAAAGATATAGCGGTTAAGGTAATGCCGACAATAAGTGGAGGAAAACACCATAAAGTGAGAATGATATTAAGGAAATGTGATAGAAAAGGCTCGCTCAATCACATCCGATGGGCGGTCAAGTATGAGCATCCAAACTTCTGAAGGGTTACATCACAGGAGCTACTACCGAACCAATAGGAAGTGAGATCGTCACCGCCATCATAGCCAACAAACCTGAGAGAAGGCAACATCCAGTTGTTGATAGATAAGTGAGCTTTATAACCTACAAACCTAATCAAGCTCATCTCGAGATTAACACCATCCCAATAGAATATATCAGTAAAAAGTCCCAGGAAACCCTCCCCTTATAAATGACCTTGGGATACGTGATAAAGTAAAGCATTGTATTTCAAACAGGTATGAAATACAAACATCCAAAATCGCATCCAAGTTGCATTTAGAGCGAATACCAATAGCATTCGGGTGCCATATAGGTAATTCAGTCATGAAAAGAACCGGATAAGAGAAGCTTAGTAATCTGTGAGAATATCATAATCGGTGATGGGATCGTCACGCAAAACAGGGGAAGAGATATTCACGGCCAGGACGGCTTTTTCCAACCGAAGCGAATAACCAACATATTAAAAAGAAATGAAAGCAATCATCATGGAAGTGACAAAATGCAAGGTAATATATGCAAAGGTAACAACTAACCAAAGTATAAACCCATAATGCACTTGAGCGCAATTCCCATATGAATTTAGAGCAATGACCACAAGTTTGAAAAACGTTTAGATCTGGTTCCAAGCGACATAAGTCGAAAAATGAAAGCCCAACTCAACCCAACAATCATGCGAAGTGACAAAATGTAGCAACGTAATATGTGCAGCAGCCAAATGTAATAACTAACCAAAGTATAAACCCAGCAAATGCACTTTGCAATTCCCATATGAACATTAGTAGTAGGAACAAACAAGTTTCTAGGAAAATCGTTTAGATCTGCGGTTCCAAGATTCGCGACCATAATCGAAAATTTTCCGGATAATTCATATCATCGATCCGATAAAAGGACAATATAAGCACCATAATCACCAAGAAGAATTGCATCCAAGCAACGATAACTTACTCACCAAAGGAAACTTATCCAAATGTGGGATTACAAAAAACCAATGCATGATGATGAAAGTAGGGGCGAAAACAATCCAATCTTTCACAGAAAAAAAAAAGGCCTAACGCAATGCATCCAGTTGTAACAAACAACCCAAAAAATTATCCAGAAAAATTGTTTAGAGTAGCAGTTCCAAGCAGCAGATAGGGCTACCATACAGGTAATCCAGATCAAAATTAACCCAGGGAACAATACAGATATTCCCCTGTCAGCAGACGATAACATCAAACACAAACAGTTTCCATAAATCGAGATATTCAGCGGCCGCCAACAAGTGATCTTCGAATGAAAAGAGGCAACAATGCTTAATGGGGACCGAATCCAGTCAATAATAACATAAAGCGAGATAGGTGCTTGACATTAAAAATATGAAGACAAGCTACCAAGTGCGAAAATGTCATGATCTAATGTAAGGCAATCCCATCTTGTCCAAGTTAACCAATCCTTGTAAGTGTTTAGGAATAGAATGTTTATCAAAATTAGTGGGCTCATTCAATCTAGTTCCTAAGTTAGCAAGGTAATCGGCACAAGCATTTCTTCCCTCCATATGAGTGATTTTGTAACAAAATTGATTGAAATTTTAGTTTGCTTGATTAAATAATATAATTCCACATTGCCATTTTTTTCGGATTGCAGGAGATCAATAAGTAGTAAGGCATCCACTTCAAGCCAGATATTAAGCCAACCTTTCTGTAATGCAATGTTAAGAGCATTATACACTGCCATAAGTTCAAAGGTGAGTTAGTAATAATAGGATTAGCAAAGGCCATGAGAACATCACCCTTGAAATTTCTAAAGATGCCACCACAAGCATTAGGGGATCTGACTCCATCGGTGTTAATTTTGATAATGTTATCATGTGGTTTGGCCCAATAAAGTATTTTGGCTTGATTAGAGGTGTTTGTATCGGTGCAAACCCAATTTAGGCGACAAATTTACACCCTTTTAAGTGTTTATATTTAATAAGGTTGGCTTTAAATAGATCACGATTTTGAATTTTATTTTGGCAATTATTTTGGAATGATTCATAGAAATATCGTTATGCTTAGCATCATTTCTAGCCATCCAAATGAACCGAATAATGATCGCAGATTTTAATATGACCTTTTATATTGTTTTCAAAATATATCTCGAGGAGTTGATAAATAGAAAGCGAGCCATTATATTTGTCAATGGAGAAAAGATTATCGTACCAAATCCAAAGTTTAGATGCAATCGCTCCACTCACGAATTGGTGATTTACATTTTCAATATGGGAGCAACAATGACATTTTGATGGGAGATAAAAACCTTTACCCCACATCAAGGAATCAATAGGGACAAAGCTTTTTAAGATACGCCAAGTGAGTATGGAATATGAGGTGGAATATTATTATGCCAAAGTCGAGCATACACTTTGGAATAATCCCGAGGTTCTTTGATCATTAGCCAAACATTTTAAAATTGAATTATCATTGTGAGAGAGTTTAAAAGAATCGGTCTTTTATTGGATGTAATATTTATGTTATTGAGTTTGTCTAAAAGGATGAAGGGATATAATCAATGAGTGGAAAAGTTCCATTTGTTATTATTCCGAAAGATTTGACTTTGATGGTATCAATAGAACATGAGGAAATTAATTCAACAAAAGAGTTATTTCCAAGCCAGTTATCTTGCCAGAAGAAAGAGTTGCCAGAGTTAATGCCCCAAAAAATTAAAGATTATGCCTTCCATTTGATATTACAAAGTCTTTTCCAAATAGGAGAAGCGTTAGTTTTATATGAGCAGTTCAATGGGTGTTTAGATAGGCAATATTTGTTTGTCATGAAGTTAGCCCAAAGGCTATTGTTGCTTCTAAAATTCCACCAAAGTTTATAAGAGAATGCGTTGATGGTGTCTTTGATAGATTTGCAGTCCAGACCACCTTCCTTAGAGATGCCACAGATTTTGTGCCAAGAGGACCATTGTATTTTTGAGGAAGAGGTATTAGACCCCAAAAAAATTTATTAATTAGCCTCTCAAGATTAATACAAAATTGGTTGGAACGATAGTTTGAATAAGATAAAGAGGCATCGAATTAAGGGTACTCTTAATCGAGTTAACCTCCTCCAAAGGATAGAAAATGATATTCCCAAGAGGAGATACGGTTGGATATTTTGTGGATTAAATAAAAAAAGGTAAGATCGGTTTATGTCCTTTGAAAAGAGGAGTACCTAGATAATTGATCTATGATGTTGATGAAAGTTAGTGATCCTCGTTATATTAATCTATTGTTGATTTTATTAGCGGTTATGAAGCAACATTTATTTTTGTTAAGGAGGAGACCGCTTTCTTTGCCAAATTTTTTAAAGAATTTCATAATGGTTTTGACGTGCGGTATAGAAGCATTGCAGAAAACGATAAAATCATCAGCAAAGCAAAGATGAGTAATGGGAAATCCACCTTGAGTTTTGTAAATCATACTTGGCTTATTATAGAAAAGATCGTTCAGGCTCCTGGATAAATAATCTACAGCTATAATAAAAAGTAATGGCGATAATGGATCTCCTTGGCGTAAGCCGTGTTTAGAAGTGAAGAAACCAGTCGATTCTCCATTAACGATAACCGAGAACCAAACATTAGTGATACAGTTTTTAATGATACGAATAAATTCGTTTGAGAATCCGAAAAGTTGGAGTATAGAAATGAGGAATTCCCAAGAGAGATTGTCAAGGGCTTTAGAAATGTCCAGTTTGAAAGCAATGTTACCGCCTCTAATAGGAACATCAATATCATGAATCATTTCTTGTGCTAAAAGGATATTATCAGCTATGGTTCTCCCTTTAATGAAACCGTTTGATTAAGGAGATAATGTTGACAGGGTTGATCGGTTTATTTTGGATATTAGCTTGTTAAAAAGGTGCATAGACTAATCGGTCTAAAGTCATTCCATGTTTAGGATGGTTGTTTTAGGGATAAGAATTATGGAGGTGCTAGAGAAGAATCTAGGAAGGGGGTTGCCATTGAAAAAGTCAATAACGGCTTTAATTAAATCAGACTTAATAATGGACCAACACTATTGGAAGAATATAGTAGTGTAACCATCCAGGCCAGCAATCGAATATGAATTTATGCTTTGGAGAACTTACTAATTTCAGAATCCGTCGGACACCTACAAAGAGAGATGTTTTGATCAGAAGTAATTTTTGAGGGAATCAGATGAGGGTTATCAATAGAAATTATGAATTTTATTTGAACATTTATGTTATATTTTGGTTATCTCTCAACCTAATTCTGGCGGCTCCGTATCTTCCAATTATCATTCATTGTTCTTAGATTTGGTATCGATCTCTCTTTAGTTGGTGTAATAAACCGCTCTCTTGATGGTGGAAATGGTTTTTCCACGCTTGCTCTAGACAAAATGCGCACGCCGATCCATTACCTACGGCTTCTGTTAAATCTTTCAAGGATGCTCTCTCGGGTAAATGTTCCACCTCTTGCGGTTAAACTAATATCGATTTCCGTGGCCTGCAATAATGTGTTCGATTCGATGTGAAATTCTGCTAAGCCATTTGAATTCTCACAGGTGGGTAAATTCAACTTGAAATGCCCAACTTAGAAAATATCCGCTCTTTTTTTCATAGTCCAAGCTCACGCACTTTTTTTCTGGGATTGATCGATCCGAGGCATAGTGCTAATTCAATTATCAAATGATTTGAATTATTCAAGAGTTTTGCACGCCGTTCTTATTTCATTTTAACCGCCAAATGCAACTTAAGTGGACACCTAGTTTTGATATTAAAGAGGAATCACCAATTGTTCTTATTTGGCTCGCTTTGCCCAATATGCGCATACACTTTGTTACGATCGTTTGTTTTGGTGGGGCTATCTTTGACGGCCTCTTCAAATTGATCAAGCTACGTGAGATCCCGCCCTCAGAGTTCGGATACTTGTTGAAGTTGATATAACTAAAAAACATCCAAAACAATCTGGATTGGATCTGAAAAATGGGTTATAATCAAAAGGTTGAATTTGAAAACTTTCCTCTTTCTATTAATACACGCAAAATTCATGGGCATGAACACATAGATTTTATCTTACATCCACATCTCAAAAAAAAACAATCTTCCTATTCCTACTATTTGATGACTAAGGAACAACCAACTAAAATGGCATATGTGCCAAAAGCTAACCAAAATAATCATCCTCCACAAAATCACTCTTTACCTAGAAACGAATTGCAAAAGGAGGTTAATCGTGTGTTGAACAATGACATTGATGACGCTTGGTTTTGGGAACTTAGAAAATATGCCTACTACTATTCCCATTGGTAACATGCAGTGCCCTAATGACCCAAAACAAAGAAATTGATGAACTTAGGCTTGGGAACATCACCTCAGAATCTTAGTTTGGATCAGAACAAAATAAAATAAAACAAACCATTAATCTAGAAAAAGAAGATGAAACTATTTCTACATCCCCTAACACTTTGAATGGCCAAAATGATAGCATAACTCATCCAATACAGTACTGCAAACTTTATTATCAGAAACAGTAGAAGCTATGTATCCCGCACCGATAAAAAAATGACACGTAATCTCCACTACGAAGTTATCAATGTCATAATGCAGAGATATAAACACTTTTTGTTTTAAATCTTCTAAACTTGCATGACGCGAAACTCGCATGGGATGATTTTTGCCACCGACATAACTTGGAATGAACTGATCATCAATGATCAGTTGACCGTCATAGAAGAGAATTAAGGAAATGAGCTCCTGACTCATCCTAGTATATGCTCAGCAACCAAATTTCTAACGCAACCTAAAAATTCACTCATCATTCATCAAAAAAAGTATTGGAAATGATGTAACATAAATGTGATGATGAAGTCTTGTTAGTAGCACTAAAACAGGTCAGCCAAAATAAAAATAAAAATAAACATCTAGATATGGATCTAAAACTAAATGCAACATAAAAAATGCTAATGAAGAAGAAATTAACATATATGCATTCAACTGATTTAATGAAGCATTTGAAGATGGTTGAGGATCCTTCACTTTACTTTATGAAATCAATAATAATAGCACAATTTCTCTAAGTTTGCTTGCTTGCTTGCAGCTGTGACATTATCACGATAATCAAGAATGTCCTCTAATGGAGCAGGGCACCAAGTGATTTCTTTAAATTCTTGAGAAAATTTATTTTCAAAGGATAGATTCCCTCCTGCATAATATGTATAACTTATAGAAGGGGGCATAATAAAATAGTCGATTGAGAAAGCGGGCATCAAATTTATGCTTTTCTTCTAAGCAAATCAAAAGAGAAACCAATATCAACTGTATAAGTTTCAAGTTGTGTCACATAATTACTTTGAAGTTCCCTTTCCATGGTTGCCAACTGGAATGAGGCAGATTAAGCCAACCATTCTTTGAAGTGGTAGCTAGAAGAGGAGCTTATAATAAGAAACTCATGAATTTCTACATTAATGACTTAGTACAAATGAGAGATGATGTAACTTGGATAAACACAATGATGGAGATACACTGATGGTATGAGAAAAGAAATAACATTGAGAAACAATTGTGTATACCTTCCAACTAGCAGTGGGAGCTGGACGAAAATCTTGGTGGAGACAGTAGGTGGAGAGAGTGAGAGTCGGGGCGATTCTCACTCTAAATCGAGAGGTGATCAAAGGTATCGGATGTCAAAAGAATGTCGATAGGGTCTACGCTTTTGGGCAATAACCATCCGTGTGGTTAAAACGTCAAATCCATGATTTTATCGATGATTATTAAATTAATTTTTATATATACTTAATATAATAATTAGATTTTATTTAATACTTAATTTTAAAATTTTCTTTATAATAATAAAAATATACTATAAATGAGATTATATAGATAGATGGATAGATAGACTAAGACACATGCACGGACACAAGCCAACTTTGCTAGCAAAATTAAGTTAAGTTTAAGCTCATATAGCATACGAGCTTCATATCTAAGCTCAAGCTCATGACTTAATAAGCTCAACTAGAAAGTTTATTATCGAGTCAAGTTCAAGCTAGCTCATCTGATTTATTCTTTCTCATAAATTGTTGAAGTGAGCTTTTCGACCTTATCATCATTGCTATGATTTATATCCTTAGTCATGAACATAACAACATACTTCACATTGCTGGGAATTCACGTATCACTAATCACTAATTGAATATCCATAGTTGCATTCTACATGTGAAAATGAGGTTTAACACCTTCTGACTTAATGTCCTACTTAAAACATGACGTTTATCTCTTTAGCCTACTCACAATGTTAGTGTTTTTTTTATTTAGTATTATCCTTTTGTGTGCTTTCTGTGATGTTTTGATTCTATTGGCTTTCAATTTTATTTCTTTTTAAGCAATAAAATTATTTATTTTCTCGACTTTTTAATCCTGTTGCCTCGTAATTTTGTTGTAGGAGATGAGAATAGGTCCACTTAACTTAAAGGTATTTTTTTTAAACTATACTTATAAATGTTAGACTTATTGACTCGCTATGAATGAAGGTTTTATGTATCGCAGATTCTACATTTTGAGCCTAGCTTTGTTATTTTCTAGAGCTTACTTTTCATCATCCGGTTTTTTTTTCTTTTTTTCTTCTTGCTTATAGGTGGGTATTTTTTTTAATTTTAGATCACAATTTTAATTGAGGTACACTTCATTACTGATATTTCTGCTGTAGAGAAACATTTGCATTTATTTCTCCGTTATCTCTCTCTCTCTCTCTCTCTCTCTCTCTCTCTCTCTCTCTCTCTTAATCTCAATCTGTAATTATTTATTCTTTGAATATTAGTATTTTTGTGCTAGAAAACCCTTGTAAAATAAAATTTACGCCTTTAACTTTGTTGTGTAGCACACACATAGATGTTTGAAGAATGAACAAGAATACTCCAGGATTTTTACGTGGAAAAACTCCTGAATATGGGGAAAAATCACGAGGCTTAGCCCATTAAAAGTCTTCCACTATGTATTTGTTTCATAGTACAAAGTTTTCCCGATACGGGATTACGTAATTGTATATGAAAAACCCTGACAATGGGAATCTCAGAATCAGGTAACAATAGCTACGCGGTTAGCCAGTTGGTGGGCGTGATGGTGAACAATGATTAGCTACCGATGGTGATAACCACAAAAAGATGGCCGGTAACGGGTGAACGATGGTAATGATGGCGATATGATGGTATGTGATGATGATGATATGGGCATTATGCGCCGGTTAGTCGGCGCAAAGGGCATGCGACCCAGCACAAATATCAGCATGGCGACCTGACGCGGGTCGGGGCGTGACAATATCACGCGGGTCGAATCCATGGTGACACGGCGAGTGGTACTTTGAGTATTACCATGGCTGGCGGTTTACCATCATGGTTGCCTAGCTCTCTTCTCTTTTGCCTCCCGCCATGTGAAGAATGATGAGTTATTTATAGATTAGAGGACGCTTTTGTAAATACATGCAAAATCAAACCACTCCATGGGACTCGAAATGATTCATTCGATCATCGATGTATTTTAAGTATTTGAATACTCAAATGAAGTCAGAATTAGGAGACCTTAGGCTTGTTAGATTCGGCTCGTCAAGACGCTCGATTTGACAATAAACACTCCATATTTAGGAGCCGACTAATATCGTAAAATTTTCAATTATAATTTAAACGCTTGATCCGTCTGACTCGTAATCGATTGCTGACATCAAGTTTCGTGCTTCGATTAGTGAAATTTTCAGTGTCATATTAGTTGCTCCTCTATTTTTGGATGACATTACTTATTTCATCCAAAAATATATATTTATTTTTTAAAATAAAACAACTTTACTTATTATTATGATTTGTAATTACATATGTTATATGTATTAATTTATTTATTGACTACTTAATTATCAAGGCATTTAGTCTTGAAAGAGATGGAGTTTTTTTTAAATTAAATGTCATAATGAGGAGAGGGTTTTTTTAATTAAATGTCATAATGAGGAGATGGTTTTTTTTAATTAAATGTCATAATGATGAGAGGTATTTTTTTCTAATTAAATGTCATAATGAGGAGAGATTTTTTTAATTAAATATCATAATGAGGAGAGAGTTTTTTTTAATTAAATGTCATAATGAGGAGAGAGTTTTTTTTAAAATAAATGCCATAATAAATAGAGGGTTTTTTTTTTCTAATTAAATGTCATAGTGAGGAGATGAGTTTTTTTTATTTATTCTCTCTTTCCCCCTATAATGGATCTATAAAAACCCCCTATGGTCAAGTAAGGAAACACAACTCCCATATGCTCTAGTGTTCTTCTACGTTGGATGAGAAATTATCTAGCTAGGGGTAAAACAAAAGAATTTTTTTTTTTATTTCTTTCTTTGTCAACAAGCTTTGACCTTCTCCCTTTGCTTTCGATCAAGACCAGCTCATGCTCTCATTTTCTCTTGAGAGAGGCCAATTATCGCCGCCTGACCGACCGGGTTCGAGACTATCAAGGCTCATAGGGCTTTGGTTTTCCTCAAAAAAGAACTATCCTCATCGGACCGACCGGGTTTAGAGGCGATCAAGACCCGTAGTTCATATGGCAAGGCTCCGGTTTTCCCTCGAAAGAGGCGTCAACTCTCATCATCGAACTGACCGAGTTTGGAGGCGATCAAGGCCCGTAGCTCATATGGCGAGACTCCGGTTTTCCCTCGAAAGAGGCGTCAACTGTCCTCGTCGGACCGACCGGGTTTGGAGGTGATCAAGACCCGTAGTTCATACAACGAGGCTCCGGTTTTCCCTCGAAAGAGGTGTCAAATCTCGCCGACCGACTGAAGCGATCAAGGCCATACGGGCGAGGTTCATTTTCCCTCGAAAGAGACGCCAACCGTTAGGACCGTTTGGAGGCAATCAAGACCCGTAATTCATACAACAATGCTCTGATTTTTCCTCGAGAGAGGCGTCAACTGTCCTCGTCGGACCGACCGGGTTCTGTGGTGATCAAGGCTCGTAGTTCATACGGTGAGGCTCCGATTTTCCCTCGAAAGAGGCGTGCCGTCTCATCGACCGACGATTGATCAAGGCTGTAGTTCATATGACGAGGCTCGATTTTCTAAAGAGATCAACCGTCCTCATGACCGAAGTTCGAGGTGATCAATGCCCATAGTTCATACAGCGGCTCTAGTTTTCCTCGAAAGGCATCAACCGTTCTCGTCGACCGGTTTGGAGGCGATCAAGGCCCATAGTTCATACGGTGAGGCTCGATTTTCCTTAAAAGCATCAACTATCCTTGTCGGACAGCATTTGAAGGCTTTCAAGCGCGTAGTTCATGAGGCTCGTTTTCCCTCGAAAGAGGTATCAACCGCCTCGCCGACCGACCGGTTTGGAGGCGTCTGTAGTTTATACTTCTTCTTGTAGGAAATTGAATTTCTTGAAACTCAATGAATAGTTTAATGTTTGACAACCGCCAAGATGGTGAGGAAATGTCAATTAGGAAACATCCTCTGAACAACTCAAAAAGTTTGGCAGATAATCTCAGAGTATCATTCTTCATGATGTTACTTGGTGCTAATAACTTGTATAGAAGGGGTTGAATCAAATCCGTTGGAGATTTTTGACCCATCTGAGGTTATTTTTCAAAGTATTATTTGATACAACGCATAGAAAGTGAATCAATCCATCAAGAAGATTTTGACCCATCGAGGTTGGTTATCAAACTGTTACTTGATGACGTTAACCTGTATGGAAGAGGTCGAATTGAATCCGCTGAGAATTTTTGACCCATCCGAGGTTGTTTGTCACAGTGTTACTTGATGACGCAACATGTATGAAAGTGGTCGAATTGAATCCGCTGAGGATTTTTGACCTATCCGAGGTTGTTTGTCAGAGTGTTACTTGATGACGTTAACCTGTATGGAAAAGGTCAATTGAATCCGCTAATGATTTTGATCTAGGTTGTTTGTGATGTTACTCGATGACGCTAACTGTATGGAATGAATTGAATCCGCTAAGGATTTTTACCCATCCGAGGTTGTTTATCAGAGTGTTACTCGATGACGTTAACCTCCCTTGGATTGATCATGCCCCGACAGATACAACGTGAGTGCATTTCTCAAGTGGGAGGATTAAATGAAGGAGATTGATCAAAGTCTTTGCTCGAGACGCGTTAACTTGCGGGGAGTAGGTGTGAAGTTTTGACCTATCCGGCGTTGTTTGTCGAGTCTTTGCCGAATAATGTGTGAGTAGTAAGTTTTGACCTATCTAAGGTTGTTTGTCAGAGTCTTCACTTGATGACGTTAACCTGTGTTGAGTGGGTCTGAAGTTTTGACCTATCCAAGATTATTTGTCAAAGTCTTTGCTCGATGACATTAACATGTGTGGAGTAGGTCTGAAGTTTTGACCTATCCGAGGTTGTTTGTCAGAGTCTTCGCTCGATGACATTAACCTACGTGGAGTAGGTCTGAAGTTTTGACCTATCCAAGATTGTTTGTCAGAGTCTTTGCTCGATGATGTTAACCTATGTGGAAGGGGTCAAATCAAAATATTTGTTTGATCTTGTAGCCAAAGTTGCTCCTTGACCTTTACTATTTTCATTGGTATTTCTGACTTGCTTCTCGAACTGATAATCAATTAGATATCCAGAATATTGATTTGGATAATCTTTTAAGAGTTGTCCCCCAGTCTCCAACTAAAGGATCAAAGTTATCAAACCTTCATTCTTCTTATGTGTTCCTCGAGAGTAAGATTTTCTTCACCATATAGGTGGTGCTATTCTGGACATAAAGTCATATTGTCAACCATTGTGAAGATGTATGTGGAATGTTCTCAGACACCAAATGCATGCTAGAAAATCAATTGGTAGAATAAAAGTTTGCCTTTATTTGAAATCCAAACACACAGATATTTAAAAAGTGAACAAGAAACTCAAGGATTTTTACGTAAAAAACCCCAAAATAGGGGAAAAAACCACGAGGCTTAGCCCAGCAAAAATTTTCCACTATGTATCTGTTTCAGAGTACAAAGTTTTCCAAATACGGAATTACGAAATTGTATATGAGAAAGCCTGACAATGGGAATCCCAGAATTAGGTAACAACAATTGATAGTGGTTAGCTGTGAATATTGTTGGTGGCGGATGGTGAACACATGCACTTAGGTGATGAAAGATGGCGCAGTAGTCGGTGGTGATCGACGGTGGTCGATGAATAAATCGATGGTGGTGGCGATGATGCCGCTGATGGCTACGGCAATGCGAATGGTCGATATGGCCCGCATGCGGATAACGCTGGTCGACGGTGATGACCGACGATGCTTGATAATGACGATGATCGATGGTGGTGGTGGTCGGGCCGCAGAATGAGACCAACGATGGTGGTCGACGGTGACCGCGACGGATGATGGGGTAGAACCGGCGGTGGTGCCGATGGCGACGGCAGGGTGGTAGATAGCTGGTTGGCGGCCGACGGTAGTGGTCTGCGATCGTCGAGTGGTTCACGATCATGCTTGGAGAATCTTCAAGCCTTAGAGCTCTCTCTTCTCTTTTGCTTCGACCTCCCTCATGTGAAGAATGAGGTGTTATTTATAGATTAGAGGAGTGACGTTTCTGTAAATACATGGAAAATCCAAACCACTCCATCGGACGGCTTGAAATGATTCATTTGATCATCGATGTATTTTAAGTATTTGAATGCTCAAATGAAGTCACAATTAGAGATCTTTATTAGATCCGCTCTCAAGACGCTCGATTTGACTATAAACACTCCATATTTAGAGTAATGATATCATAAATTTTTCAATTATATTTTAAGTGCTTGATATGGTTAGTCTTGATTAAGAATCGATTGTTTTGACATCAAGATTCGCGTTCGATTAGTGGAATTGCCATATCAAGTATATTATTTCGCTCTCATTATCCAAAAGAAAAATTGAGTACAACCAAATCTTAGAATGAGAAAACAAGAGTAATAAAAAAATATTTTTGTTCATATTTTTAGGAATGTTGATAATAAAATATTACTCTATGTTTGAGTCAAACTTTTCTTATATAACTCCCGCTTCTAGAAAAATATTACGTGAGAATCGATATCATCATATGATGACATGACAAAACATAAATTAAATATAATATTTAATTTCTATTTTGTCACATATTAGCATGTAATTGAATGTCCAAATATAAAATTACATTCAAATATCGCACATAATATTCTCTCCCGCTTGTAAGGCCATAAAATGGGCATCTAACAAAAATTTAATCTCATGTCGCCAATTGAATTGGAACGAGCTCAAAGTACAAAGAGGTCGTATCAATCGCATGTGAGGTGTAGTCCATAAATTGTTGAATCACATGTCCTTCATTAAAAGAGTCTCAACCTCCTATTCACCACACATCAACGCTACAATCTCTTACAAGCGATCGAACTGGAATGTAGAAAATAAAATTATCAAATTTTCAATAAATAAGATATAGGCTAAGCATGGTGATATTTTACATGAGTTATTGGAGGGTATGTATAAACGCATGCACCTATCACAAACCTTGAACCCGCATCTTTGTGGTGAGAGTAAAGCTTCCAATTGACGGAACGCAGTCATGTAAAATGCCTTTACTTTCTAATAAGAGAATATGCACTACGAGAGGAAATGATGTGAGTCGATATAGCTTTACGTCTAAGCCAATCTAACGTAACACGTCCAAGAATAAAATATGATTTTTCTTACTTTATAGCGATGTAACATAAAGATGCGTTAACATTAAGACCAATCTGCTTAAAGTTAGAGAAAATATTATGACGACATTCCAGATTCGAGTCTCAAAATTTAGGTATTTTCATTTTATGCAAAATTTTCCTCTCTCTCCCAAGTCGTCCGACCTTTCCTAGAGATTTACTAAATCATTAAAAATTGAGGTATTATAGGTGACTCCATTAGGTATTTCTTCCAGCATTCTTGTACTTTAAAGATTTTAAGGTTTTCATATTTGTTCTGACCATCGAATAGGAGCATATTTTAGTGCTTCAAAAGAAATGGAGACTATTTTGCTAATTTTTGGAGCTATTTTGCATCTGTACTCTCTATACTCTCATGAGGGTATATCTCATTTTTTCAAAATTTTAATCGTGGGACTTGTCATACATTTAGTATATCCTATTATAAGATGTTTGGAGATATTTCATGAAGATTTTGGTGATTTTTGCTGTATGTATTCTTGTACTCTCATGAGGGTACACCTATTTTTTTTTTTTTCAAGTGAGGCTGTTGTAGTATATCCTATTGTAAGATATTTTTGAGATGTTTCATAAAAAATTTGTTGATTTTGGGATTATTTTATATGTACTCTATACTCATGATGGTACACCCCATTTTTTCAATTCTTTCAACTCTGCGGCTTGTCATATGTTTAGTATATCCTATTGTAAGATATTTGGAGATGTTTCAAAAAAAAATTTGGTGATTTTTGAAGCTATTTTGCATGTGTACTCTCTGTACTCTCATTAGTGTACACCTTATTTTTCAAGTTTTTCAACTGTGGGATTTATGATATGTTTAGTATATCCTATTGTAAGATGGTTAGAGATGTTTCATGTAGAATTTGCTAATTTTTAAAGCTATTTTGTATATGTAATATTTGTATTCTCATGAGAGTACACTCCATTTTTTTCAATTTTTTTCAACTGTAGGCTTATCATATGTTTAGTATATCTTGTTGTAAAATATTTGGAGATATTTCATGAAGAATTTGTTAATTTTTGGGGCTATTGTATCTGTACTCTCTGTACTTTCATGAGAGTATACCCCATTTTTTTAAATTTTTTAATTGTGGGGCTTGTCATATGTTTAGTACATCCTATTATAAGATGGTTGGAGATGTTCATGAAGAATTTGGTGATTTTTTGGGCTATTTTGCATGTGTACTTTTTATACTCATGAGGGTACACTTTTTTTTCAATTTTTTCAACTGTGGGGCTTGTCATATGCTTAGTATATCCAATTGTAAGCTATTTGGAGATGTTTCATGGAGAATTTGGATACTTTTGGAGCTATTTTGTATATGTACTCTTTATACTCTCATGAGGATACACCCCATTTTTTCAAAAATTTTAACTGTATGACTTGTCATATGTTTACTATATGATATTGTAAAATATTTGAAGATGTTTCATGAAGAATTTGATAATTTTTAGAGCTATTTTGCATATGTGCTCTCTGTACTCCCATGAAGGTACACCCCATTTTTTTTAATTGTTTCAACTATAGAACTTGTCATATGTTTAGTATATCTTATTGTAATATGTTTGGAGATGTTTCATGAAAAATTTATTAATTTTAGGGTTATTTTACATGTGTAATCTTTGTGCTCTCATTAGGGTAGATCCAATTTTTAAAGTTTTTTTAATGTATTTGTCATATGTTTAGTACATTCTATTATTATAAGATGGTTGGAGATGTTTCAAGAAGAATTTATTAATTTTTTGTTTTGCATGTATACTCTCTATACTCTCATGAGAGTACACCCCATTTTTTTAAAATTTTTTTAACTGTGGGGCTTGTCATATGCTTAGTACATCCCATTGTAAGGTGTTTGGAGATGTTTCACAAAAAATTTAGGTGGTTTGGAGCTATTTTGCATAAGTACTCTCTGTACTCTCATAAGGGTACACTCTATTTTTCCAAAATTTTCAACTGTGAAGCTTGTCATATGTTTATTATATTCCTATTGTAAGATGTTTGGAGATATTTCATGAAAACTTTGATGATTTTAGAGCTATTTTGCATGTGTACTCTTTGTACTCTCATAAGGGTATACCCCATTTTTAAAAAATTTCAACTGTGGAGCTTTTTATATGTTTAGTATATCCTATTGTAAGCTATTTGGAGATATTTCATGAAAATTTTGATATTTTTGGAGCTATTTTGCATGTGTACTCTCTGTACTCTCATGAGGATACACCCTATTTTTCAATTTCTTCAACTATGGGGCTTATCATTTATGTTTAGTATATCCTATTGTAAGATGTTTGAAAATGTTTCATGAAAAAGTTGAGTATTTTTGGAGCTATTTCACATGTGTACTCTCTATACTCTCATGAGACTATATCCTATTTTTTCAAAAATTTTAACTGTGGGGTTTGTCATATGTTTACTTTGTCCTATTGTAAGATATTTGGAGATGTTTCATGAAGAATTTGGTACTTTTTGGAGCTATTTTACATGTGTACTCTCTGTACTCTCATGAGAGTACACTCTAATTTTAAATTTTTTCAACTATAGTGCTTGTCATATGTTTAGTACATCCTATTGTATGCTATTTGGAGATGTTTCATGAAGAATTTGGTACTTTTTGGAGCTATTTTATATGTACTCAGTTCTCATGAGGTACACTCTATTTTAAAATTTTAACTGGTTTGTCATATGTTTACCATAACCTATTATAAAATGTTTGGAGATATTTCATGAATAAGAATTTGGTTTTAGCTATTTTATATGTGTACTCTATACTCTCATGAGAGTATATACCTCATTTTTTCAAATTTTAAATTTATCATATGTTTAGTATATCATATTATAAGATGTTTGGAGATATTTCATCAAGAATTTGATAATTTTTTAAGCTATTTTGCATGTATACTCTATGTATTATCATGAGGGTACACCTCATTTTTTTAAAATTTTTAGCTGTGAGGCTTATCATGTATTTAGTAGATCCTATTATAAGATATTTGTAGATGTTTCATGAAGAATTGAGTATTTTGAAACTATTTTTGTACATGTGTACTCTATACTCTCATGAGAGTACATCCCATTTTTCTCAAATTTTTCAATTTTGTGGCTTGTCATATGTTTAGTGCATCCCATTATAAGATGTTTGTAAATATTTTATGAAGAATTGATTTTGGAGCTATTTTATATGTGTACTCTCTATACTCTTATGAGGGCACACCCTATTTTTTTAATTTTTTAATTATGGGCTTGTCATATATTTAGTACACCCTATTATAAGCTATTCGGAGATGTTTCATGAAGAATTTATATATTTTTGAAACTATTTTGCATGTGTACTCTTTGTACTCTCATGAGAGTATACCCCATTTTTTCAAAAATTTTAATTGTATTTTGTCATATGTTTATCATAACCTATTGTAAGATGTTTGGATATATTTTCATGAAGAATAGTTTTGAGCTATTTTGCATGTATACTCTTTGTACTCTCATGAGAGTACATCCCATTTTTCAAATTTTTAAGTGGGGCTTATCATATGTTTAGTGTATTCTATTGTAAGATGTTTAGAGATTTTTCATAAAAAAATTAGTGATTTTTGGAGCTATTTTATTTGTGTACTTTTTGTACTCTCATGAGAGTACACCCCATTTTTTTAAAAATTTTTTAGCTATGGGGCTTATCATATGTTTGTAGATGTTTCATGAAAATTTTGGATATTTTTGGAGCTGTTTTGCATGTGTACTCTTTGTACTCTCATGAGAATACACCCATTTTTCTTAAATTTTTAGTTCTGGAGCTTGTCATATATTTAGTAGATCCTATTATAAGATGTTTGGAGATATTTCATGAAGAATTTGTTAGGTTTTTTGATTATTTTGTGTACTCTCTACTCTCATGAGGTACACCATATTTTTTTAATTTTTTCAACTATAGGGCTTGTCATATGTTTAGTATATCATATTGTAAGCTGTTTGGAGATATTTTATAAAAAATTTGGGTATTTTTAGAGCTATTTTGTATGTGTACTCTCTGTACTCTTATGAGGGTACACCCCATTTTTTCAAAAAATTTAACTGTTGGGCTTGTCATGTGTTTACCATAACCTATTGTAAGATGTTTGGAGATATTTCATGAAGAATTTTGTTGGTTTTTTGAGCTATTTTACATGTGTACTCTCGGACCTCTATTGTGTAGATAATATTCTCATTAATTCACTTTTCATTTTGAAGTATGTCGGAAAAGGATAACTTCGAGATGCACAACCAAAGATTAGAGCAGTGTTTGATACTATTTCAAACCACTTTACTGATGAAGTACTTATCATTTTAAGAAGGCTACATGTGCATCAATTCATTAGAATGCATGAAATTTAGCAAGATTCAGCTGTCATCACTTCAATCACATTCTATTGGAATATAGAAAAATAGGCATTCTATTTTGGTGACCAATGCATTCCTTTCACCCCGATGAAGTTGCATTAATTGTAGGAATGTCAAACAGAGGGGAGAAGGTCATATGGCAGAATCCCCACTTTTCAAGTCCAACTCATGGATTTTAAGAATAAAATTGAGTTGGATCTTATTGACTGACAATTTGTGCAGTTATACATACAATTTTTTACTTTTAGATCTTTTTTTATATATCATAATTATATAGTGGTGTTAGAATTGATAGCCTACATCGATGACATAGAGAGATTTGTTGATTATAATTGGCCAGAAGCCATCTGGAGCTTCCTGGTTTCATAGTTTGATGGTATTACATCCAAAATTTTGACACATAAGGCACCCAGGTACATGAGTGTCTTTGTCACTCTTCTAATGGTATGTTTTACATCTTTAGATTTATATTATTTTATGCATTGAAGCTAAGTTATGTAAATCTTCATTGCAGATCTGGGCGGCAGAGCACATAGGAATCATAAGGCCACCCATTTCTTCTGCAAAGCCACGTATGTTATGATGACCAAAAATAAAGTTTGCAGATGATTCCTTCAGTGGTTTGCAAGGACACCAAGTGATGTGAAATAAATTGACTTCATTTACCTTAGAATGTATTTATTCATATTAAAAATCATCAAATTTTCTTATTGGTGTAACATAGATCTACCTTTCATTTGAGGACATATCAGAGGAGGAGACCTGGCTCCTTGAATAGTGCCCCTGTTCAACAGACAACCCACATCGTGTAGAAGCCCCATTCCAAGTCCAAGGAGTGGAGCCATCTCCATACCTCTCCTCGATGTTCTCCCTCTTTCAATGTATCTAGCATCATCTAGTACCCATCTACAAAGCTTTGCGATAGAGAAGATATTTTTAGGTTTCAGGGCCCTGGGGGGAAAGAGTATCATTTTTTGAAGCCTCAATAACTAAAAAAGTCGATGATATTTATTTATGGGTAGTTGCAATTGAGGCGATGATTGCTGGACAGAGGGGTCCTAGCATGGGGGAAGCTCCTGTGGAGGCTATCATAGAGGAAGCTCCTGAGGAGGCTACCATAAGGGAAGCTCCTAAGGAGGCTACCACAGGGAAAGTCTTATGGAGGCTACCACAGGACAAGCTCATGTGGAGGCTACCAAAGGGGAAGCTCGAGGAAGCTACCAAGGAAGCTCGTGGAGCTACCACTGTGGAAGCCCGAGGAAGCTAGGAAAGCTCTAAGGGAGGCTTTCAGACAGAAGAGTGTCACCTTTCTTGGGCAACATTGAACGTGGTGTGAAGGCTAGGTATGAGGAAGAGGAAAGTTGTATCCTCCCATTCACACAAATGTGAAGAAGAAAGCAAAATAACTCTTACTATTGCTACTATGATGTACACAACGAGGAGGTATTACTTTGCTTTCCTTTAGTTTAATATAATAAAAGCTTATTTCAATAATTTTTTATGTAGGTTAACAAAGAGGTTCCAATATCACTAGATGAACCAAGGACTATTATTGAAGTGGATGAGGAGCATCAAGCAGAGGTATTCTTCATCTTAGAAGATTCGACTTTAATTCACATTTAATCTAGCTCTTAAACCTTGTTAATTTCTTCTTGCACATGATAATGTAGACTTCTCATCAAGAGATGTCACCGCCAAGCCAGCTCATTGACACCTCCCTACGCCGATTCAAGGACAAGCAAGTCATTGCTTAGTCTATCTCATTTAATATACATAAAATCACCTTTTCATTTAGTAATGCTCACATTCCCTTGCTTCTCACACAGTGATAGTATTCTTACGAAAATATCATTATGAGAGACCAAATCGATGAGTTCAGATCAAGATCTATTAGATGCACATATTGATGCATTCACCTTTTGATGGTATATATCTATCTTGGGCTATATGTCCCTATATGTATGTCTCATGCTTACATGGGTGAGTTAGTGCATGAAGTTTTGGGTTATATGATGCCTTCCAAAATTCCAAAATTTTGATAGTTATAAGCTACTAATTTTTAACTTTTTCTTGAATTATTGCAGAGTTATGCTAAATATGGCATACCAAAAGAAAGTAAAACGTTCATCCAGATGTTATCAGATAGTATTTCAAACATAATTTTTACTTCCAATTATCAATAATCGCATTGGACACTATTGATGGGGCATATTAAGAAAGGGACTTGGTATTTCTATGACTCCGTCAAACCCAACTCATAAGGTCATTCTTCCCGATATTGTAAGAATTCTTCTCATTTTCGGGTCTCAAGTGCATACTTTGTACCTAACTCTTGACCTTTATTTTAACTCTTTATATCAAATTACTCATCAAGATGCTAGACTTTTAAGAGCAATCCTATAGAATGACCAATCGAAGTGATTAATGGTCTACCAGTCCAAGAAAATAGTGTTGATTGTGGGATGTTTGTGTAAATACATGGAGGCAACGACAAAACCTCCAGTGGACTGGGCTAAGCATCAAGATTGGCCAAACAAAATGAATTGTTTTAGGGCTGAGTTTGCTTGTGCTATTTTTTTGTTTAAGTATGAAATAATTGAGTTATAAAATGTTGAGTACAAGAAGGTTGTGCAAACCGCTTGGAGTTATTTTTTGTAATTAGGTGCGCTTTCTTCATTTCAATTTTTTTTTCAATATGGGGCATGTCATATGTTTAGTGCATTCTAATGTGTTTGGAGTTTAGTCCTTGGGAATTATGTGGTTTATGGAGGGCTAATGAGGAATTTTAGCTAATCTACATTACTTCCATTATATAATTAGTAGATGTTATACTAAGTTTTTGGAGGCTTCTTGTGGGTTCTTGGATCAATTTTTTATGTGTACTCACTATACTCTCATGAGAGTATACCTCATTTTCTCAATTATTTTTAGCTATTATACCCTTTTTTTTATTTATATGTTTAGTAGATGCCATTATAAGCTATTTAGAGGGTTCTTGGTGGATATTTGGATCAATTTTGAATATGTGCTCTCTACACTCTCATAAGAGTACATCCCATTTTCTCAAAAAATTTCACCGATGCTATCCTGTTTTGAGATAAAATATTTAGCACATGCTATTCTAAGTTGTTTGGAGTCATTTTGATGGGTTCTTGGATCAATTTTTCATGTGTACTTTCTGTACTCATGAGTACACCCCATTTTCTAAATTTTTTTAGTTATTCTACCCTTTCTTTTATTTATATGTTTAATAGATGTCATTATAAGTTGTTTGGAGGTTTCTTGGTGGGTATTTGGATTAGTTTTAAATGTGTACTCTTTGTACTCTCATGAGAGTACACCTCATTTTCAATTTTTTTCTATGCTACCCTATTTGGAGATAAAATATTTAGTACATGTTATTCTACGTTGTTTGGAGTCATCTGGTTGGGTTCTTGGATCATTTTTTGATGTGTATTATATATACTCTCATGAGAGTACACCCCATTTTCTCAATTTTTTTAGCTATTCTACCTTTCTTTCATTTATATGTTTAGTATGTCATTATAAGTATTGAAGGCTTCTTGGTAGATATTTGGATCAATTTTAAATGTGTACTCTATACTCTCATGAGAGTACTTCATTTTCTCAATTTTTTTCTATGCTACTGTTTGGAGATAAAATATTTAGTACATGCTATTCTAAGCTATTTGGAGCCATCTGGTTGTGTTCTTAGATCAGTTTTTTATGTATACTCTATGTACTCTCATGAGAGTACACCCTATTTTCTTAAATTTTTTAACTATTCTATCCTTTCTTTGTTATATGTTTAGTAGATGCCATTATAAGCTATTTGGAGGCTTCTTGGTGGGTTTTTGGATCAGTTTTGAATGTGTACTCTATGTACTCTCATAAGAGTACATCCCATTTTCTCAATTTTTTCAGCTATTCTACCCTTTGTTTCATTTATATATTTAGTAGATGCCATTATAAGCTGTTTGGAGGGTTCTTGGAGGATTTTTGGAGCTATTCTGAATGTGTACTCTCTATACTCTCATGAGACTACACTCCATTTTTAAAAAAAATTCAACTATTATACCATTTCTTTCATTTATATGTTTAGTAGATACCATTATAAGCTGTTTGGAGACTTCTTGGTGAGTTTTATGATCAATTTTGAATGTGTATTCTTTGTACTCTCATGAGAGTACATCTCATTTTCTCAAATTTTTCTATATATTGTTTGGAGATAAAATATTTAGTATATATCATTATAAGCTATTTGGAAGCTTATTGTTGAATTTTGCTATTTTGCATGTACTCTTATGAGAGTACCCCATTTTCTCAATTGTTTCAACTATTCTACCCATGTTTGGAGATAAAATGTTTAGTAGATGTCATTATAAGTTGTTTGATTCTTGATTTTGATATATTTTGCATATGTACTCTTTGTACTCTCATGAGGGTACACTCCATATCTTTAAATTTTTCAACAATTCTACCCTGTTTGAAGAACAAATGTTTAGTATATGTCAGTCTAAGCTGTTTGGAGGCTTCTTGGTGGGTTTTTTGGTTAGTTTTAAATGTACTCTGTTCTCATGAGGGTTCACCATACTTTTTCAAATTTTTCAGCTATTCTACCTTGTTTAGAGATCAAATGTTTACTAGATGTCATTCTAAGTGATTTAGAGGCTTATTGGTAGATTATTGGGGCTATTTTGAATGTGTACTCTATACTCTCATGAGAGTCCTATTTTCTCTTTTAGCTATTTTACCCTATTTTGGAGATAAAATGTTCAATAGCGCCATTATAAGGTGTTTGAGGCTGGATTGATTTTGAGTTGTTTTTATGTTTCTCTGTTCTCATGAGAGTACACCCTTTTTTTCAATTTTTCAGCTATTCTACTCTTTTCATTTATATGTTTAGTATATGCTATTCTAAGCTAAATGTGAACTAATAAAAGTTATCAGCTATGGAAATAACTGCTTAAGGAGAGCTTTTTCTATTCCTTAGATTTAAGTGATAAATTTAAATAGTTGGAATAAAGCTTATTAATGCTATTCCTTGAAAAAAATATTATTTTTCTTGTAATTGTTGTTTAGTCGATGTTATCAGTTAGATGTAATTCAAAATTAGTTTGAAATTAAATTATAAAAAAAATTTGAAATATAATGATATTTTAAAATGATCTCGTGCTTAAGGGTTAGTGGTTAGAGAAGGTAATTTTGATAAAATTAGGAATCGAGAAGCATGTATTGTGACTTCTCTCAACTCTTCATGATTAATAATTTTATGTACATTAAAATTCTTAAAATTGAAATATATTTGTTTACTTCACTTTTATTTATAAACAAGTCTTAGATAAATAATTTAAATCGGATGTTCAACGCTTCATAATTTAAATTGTAATTTTGCAATGTTATGCACAAATATAGTAGATGTATTTTGTCTAAAATGAGTTTGATTGATTGGTTAATATGCTTAAAACTCGATCCGCATTGAAAATTTAAGATGTAGTGTTTCATTAGTTTGAGAGCTAATTTACTCTTTTACTTTGATTTTTAATAAAATGTCAAGGAATGATTTCAAGAAACAATTAAAGTATAAAACTCAATTATCTATCTACCTATATATATATATATATATATATATATATATATATATATAAGATTAGTTTATTTTAAAGTTTGAAATTCCTCACAGTTAGCTGAATACTAAATAAATATCAATCATGAAAAGAAATAGTTTGATTATCAATAATATCATATCACTGGAGACCACTTAGTTCATGAAATATGCGACAATTTAATGCAGTCAAAAGAAAACTGTGAAAAGAAAATCAAAACCTTCCAAATAAAAGAGAACATTGAAGTTGAAACATACTGAAATAACATAAATCAGAGCAAAAGATACACTAATATATCGGGAGGGTAAAACACACCACAAAAAAAAAAAAAAAAAAAAAACCTATGCTACAAACTTTCAAGCAACTTTAGCTTCTTTCTCTTTTTTTCCCTTCTTTAATGAGCTTTTGCTATCTCTCCACACTGTCACTTATTTATCCAGTCTTGATGAGGTAACGAACTTTGCTTCCATAAAAACTAACATAATATTAAATAAATAATAATAATAATAATAAAATAATAAAACTAATAACTAAATTAAAAATAAAACTAATATTAAATAAATAATAATAAAACAAAAGAACTAAATTAATAAAATAAAACTTGCTAACTAATAATAAAATAATAAAACTAAATAATAAAAACTAATAACTAAAACCAAACTAACTAACTAATAAAACCAATAAAAACTAATAACTAAATAATTAAACTAAAACTAATAACTAATAAAATAACCTAACTGATAATAATAACTAACTAATAATAAAAACTAATAAATAACTAGTAACCTAACTAATAATAACAAATAAACTGAAAACTAAGAAACTAATAATAATAAACTAAAAACTAATAACTAACTAATAATAAACTAAAATCTAACTAAAACAAATAAACTAATAATTAAACTAAACTAACTAACTAAACTAATAAAACTAATAAAAACTAATTAACTAATAAACTAATAATACTAAAAAAACAACAAATAAAACTAATAAATAATAAACTAACTAATAACCAAATAATAAATAAATAATAAAATAACTAATAACCAAAACCAATTTAGTTTATTAAATTTTATTAGTTTTTATTAGTTATTTAGGTTTTAGTTTTTTTAGTTTAGTTAGTTTTTATTTAGTTTAGTTATTAGTTATTTTATTATTAGTTTATTTATTTTATTATTATTATTAGTTAGTTTTAGTTTTTAGTTATTATTAGTTTTAGTTTTATTAGTTTTTTTGTTTTTATTATTAGTTATTAGTCTTATTATTATTAGTTTAGTTAGTTATTAGTTTTAGTTTATTAGTTTTATTTAGTTATTAGTTTTTATTAGGTTATTAACTTTTATTGTTTGTTAGTTTTAGTTTTATTAGTTAGTTAGTTATTTATTTTATAAGTTTTTTAATAGTTTAGTTCTATTAGTTAGTTTAGTTATTTAGTATTGTTTATTAGTTATTAGTTTAGTTATTTAGTTTTATTATTAGTTATTAGTTTATTTTTAGTTATTATTTAGTTAATTTAGTTCAATTTTATTAGCTATTATTAATTATTATTATTAGTTAGTTATTAGTTTATTATATTAGTTATTAATTATTAGTTATTATTATTATTAGTTTTAGTTATTATTTTATTTATTATTAGTTTAGTTATTATTAGTTTATTAGTTTTATTAGTTATTAGTTTTTTATTTATTAGTTTTTTAGTTATTAGTTATTATTATTATTATTTATTTATTAGTTTATTAGTTTAAATAACTAAAACCAAAACTAATAACTAAACTAATAATAATAACTAAACTAATAACTAAACTAATAATAATAACTAATAAAAATAATAAATAATAAATAAAAATAATAATAATAATAATAATAATAGAAAACTAGTAGTAGAGTGAAAGTTTACGCCTTATTTTGTTGTGAAATCCACACACACGTATTTAAAGAGTGAACAAGAAAACTCTTTTACATGAAATCCTAAAAGAGGGGAAAAATCATGCAGCCCAAGAAAATCTTCCACTATGTATCTGAGAGTACAAAATCTTCCGATAATGGGATTACAGATTGCATATGAAGGGAACAACAACTATGTAGTTACGTTCGTGGTAACGCTAGTAGCAGTAGCGGTGAATGAGTGACATCGGACGATGAAGGCCATGATGGAGACCACAGAGACTGACGACGGCGAGGATCGACGGCGACGATGGGCGCGGTGGTTGACGAACCAAAAAGTGGTGGCGATTGTGCTTGGAGAATCTTCAAGCTTTAGAGCTCTCTCTCTCTCTTGCTTGGCCTCCTCATGAGAATGAGGCTATTTATGATGGGAGTGACGCTCAGAATACAAGCAAAATCCAACCACTCCTCTCCATCGGACGGCTAATGATTCCCTTGATCATATGATGTATTTTGTGTATTTGAATGCTCAAATGAAGTCAATTATGAGATCTTGGGCTCGTTAGATCCGGCCTCAAGACGCCGATTTGACTATAAACACTCCATGTTTGAGAGTTATTTAGAGATTTAACTGACATCCCAGAGTTTCCAAGGATATTTTAAGTGCTCGATCTCGACCCAACTTGGATCGCCTTGCTTTTAGCATCAAGATGCGTTAGTGTAGTATTTTAAGTGTCATATCAATTGCCCCCTATTTTTGGATGACATTATCTCAATCATCCAAATATATATATATCAAATACTTGAAAATAGCAAATTCTTTAATGAAATTTGAGGGTCCATTAACCACATTTTGAGAATGGATCTGGGAGCACAAGATTATGACTATGGAAGCAGATGCAGACATGATGTGCAGATGTGCGATTTCAATATCTCATGCATAAATGGCGTGGCGCTGGTAAGCACGCATAGGGCGGTCAGCCGCCGATAAGGGTCGTGGTTGGGCGTGGCCAATGCAGAGGGTGATGGCTGAGCGGGCGGATGGACGGTGAGGCCCTGCGGGTGAACGGACGCTGGGCAACGGTCGAGCACGCGGGAGCGGGTCGAGCGCGGAGGGTCAACGCAGCTGAGCTGGTCGCTGGCCAGATGGTCGCGACAGTTCGGCGGAGAAGTGCGACCGAGCTGGTGAGCTGGGTCAACGCTGGGCGAGCAGGGAGCGCCTGGGCGCTGGCCCCAAGATCCCTGCTGGCTAAAAATGTCCATTTTACCGCCCTGCTTTGACCGCTTTTGAGCGGTTTTGGAGCTGGGCGGCGGGCAATTTTGACATTTTGCCCATATAGGGTTTATAAAACCCACTTAGGGTCAAGGAGAAGGCACCTTCTTTGAGAGAAGGTCATTTGGAGGCGATCAAGACCAGTTCATACAAGGCTCCGCTCTCAAAAGAGGCGTTAACTGACCACGTTGGACCGACCGGGTTTGGAGGCGATCAAGACCCATAGTTCATATGGTAAGGCTCCAGTTTTTTCTCGAAAGAGGTGTCAACTAACCTCGACAAGGTCTGAAGGATCATTTCATAAGGCTCCACTTTTCCTCGAAGAGGCGCACCGACCTCGCCGACCGGGTTCTGAGGCGATCAAGAGTAGTTCATACGACAAGGCTCATTTTCCTCGAAAGAGGTGTCAACTAACCTCATCGGAAACCGGTTGGATCAAGGCACGTAGTTCATACCAAGCTCCAATTTTCTCGAGAGATGTCAACTGACCTGTCGACCGACCGGGTTGAGGCGATCAAGACCAGTTCATACGGCAAGGCTCCGCTTTTCTCTTGAAAGAGGTGTCAACCGTTCATTGGACCGACCGGTTGGAGAGCGATCAAGGCCCGTAGTTCATATGGCAAGGTCTCATTTTCTCGAAGAGGCATCAACGCCTCAAACCACCGGTTTGAGGTGATGATCGGCGATGATAACCCATGATGATGACGTGCGGTGGCCGTAGCGATGGGGGATGACCGCGACGATGGTGGTGATCGAGATGGCCGGCGATGGTGGTGACCAGAGATTACGATGGTCGACGCGGTTGGCCGACGGGTGGTCAGAAAGCGATGGTAGGCGGCGACCGCGCAGTCGGCGGGGATGATCGGCGATAATGGTGGTGACCGGTGAAAATTGCCGGTAATGGTTGGCGGAGGTGACCGGCGACGGTAGTCGGTGGCGGTGACCGGCGACGGTGGTTGGCGACCGATATGGGTTTTTGACTTATCCGAGATTATTTATAAGAGTGTGAGTTGATGGCGTTAACCCGGTGATGTTAACCTGTGTGGAAGAGGTTGAATTGAATTCGCTAAGAATTTTGACCCATCCGAGGTTGTTATCGAAATACGACGTTAACATGTGGAAGAGGCGCTGGAAGTCCACCAAGGACCTTTTGACTTATCCTAGGTTGTTTGTCAGAGTCTTTGCTGGATGACGTTAACCTATGTGGAAGAGGTTGATTGAATCCGCTGAGAAGTTTTGACCTATCTGAGGTTGTTTGTCAGAGTGTTACCCGATGACGTTAACCTGTATGTAAGAGGTCAAAAAGCCAAAGGATTTTGACCTATCGAGGTTGTTGTCGAGTCTTTGATGATGTTAACCTATGTGGAAGAGGTTGAATTGAATCCACTGAGGATTTTTGACCTATCCGAGGTTGTTTGTCAGGGTGTTACCCGATGATGTTAACCTATATGGAAGAGGTTGAATTGAATCCGCTAAGAATTTTTGACCTATCCGAGGTTGTTTGTCAGAGTGTGACTCGATGGCGTTAACCTGTATGGAAGAGGTTGAATTGAATCCGAGGATTTTGACCCATCCGAGGTTGTTTATCAGAGTGTTACCCGATGACGTTAACCTATGTAGAAGAGGCCGTGGGAAGTCCACCAAGGACCTTTTGACCTATCCTAGGTTGTTTGTCAGAGTCTTTGCTCGATGACGTTAACCTATGTGGAAGAGGTCGAATTGAATCCGCTGAGGATTTTTGACCTATCCGAGGTTGTTTGTCAGGGTGTTACCCGATGACGTTAACCTGTATGGAAGAGGTTGAATTAAATCTGCTCAGGATTTTGACCTATCTGAGGTTGTTTGTCAGGGTGTTACCCGATGACGTTAACCTGTTGTTGTTTCACTTTGTAGGATACAAGCATAAATCCTCACTTCTTAGGAATTTCCAAAATATTATATTGTAAAATTATAAGTCCTAGATTTATAATAAAATTTTAACTTAAATAAATAAATCTCCTTAATTTTAAATACGTAAAGCCCAACCATTTGATAGATTGGATTGTTCACTAGATTTTCAAGTATCATGAGCACTCCTTACTCATCTCCTTTGATTTGATAATAACTCCCCTTTTGATCTCTCCCACTTGATTCTCTAAAATATAATCGATTTATTGATAGTCCTATCTTTGAATTCTTTAAAGACAATAATTGCCTACTTTAACCGAGAGTATTCTTAAGAGATTTACTTTCCTTGAGATGTAATTAACTATGGAGGCTTGCCTCTATAGGGAACTTAACGAACCTGGTTTAAATAAACCCTGCTTTATTTTTCCGTGTAAAGGAGGAGAAAAATCTTTGGTATATAAGACCAATCATGCTTAGGTCCTTATTAGGTGATTAGGTCCATCATAGGGTAGTGACTTCTATCTCTTGAGATAGTACAATATTCCTTGATGTCATACCTGATCACCTTAATAAGTATATCCTGATTTTTGTGTTCCCCTCATATATACACACACAACACATACCAAAAATAAACACCACAACAACGAATAACATGTTATCTTCTTCTTCTTATTCCTCTTCTTGCTCATCACTTGAGGAGGAACTAAAAGGTTTTGCTTTCATTTGACCTGTGCTAGTTCTTCTTCAATGTGGATAGGTGCGCGCTCCATGACACTTGGACTGCATCATTGACACCATATGGTTCTCTAATGTGTTGTACCATCTACACCACTTCTACCCCTTTGGTGTCTTCTTCATCTTCATCTTCTTCTTGCATTCTTATCTCTGATCAACATCTCCATCTGATTTTGCTCATAATATGGGAAAACATCTCCTCAATCAGAGGGCTATGATCAAAATCAAGAGAAGATCATTTAGGTTGGTGATGAGATTCCCTGGATGATTCTCGCCACCACCATGAAGATTGTTGATTATAACATTCCTTTTTGGAACCCATTCTTGTTGAGTTCTATCGTCGGTGGATCTCTGGATGTTTGAGCTAAATGTCATGCCTTTTTGCCTTTCTATGGTTGTTTCTTCTTAAGGCTTCGGCCTCTAGACTTATTTTTCCTTATGCAGGGACCTTTCGGTGGTGGATTCTCGAACGTGTGGTTCAAGTGTCACACCCCGATGTTCACCGTGCAAGGCTTGTTTATAACGCTCCTGAGTTCTTACTACCACTGATGGTAGCTTCTGTAGTGGAACATTATTAGTTTATCTAATAATTAGCCTTTGATATTTCTTCTTCATAAGGCCTTGTACTTTTACAAGTTTTAAAACTCTATGTACTCATGCAGATAGAGTTTCAGGTTATTTTTTCTAAGGGGTTGGGGCATTTGTTGTTAGCTAGAAAGACTATTACGCGTCACCCGGTAGAGCTATTCCTTTTTATCCATTTTAGATTTTAAATTTATTGCAAGTATGAATACTTGCTTTTGATTGTAAAGTTGGTTGTGTAACAGATGGGCCAGGTGAGAGCTGAAGGGCTCACAACATCCTTCTTCTTTTACGCTTTTAGTCGACTTTCCTCCATATGAGGAAGCTTGACATCATGTCAGCCTTACACAAAGGGCAAGGTCAGCAGGGAAGTAGGGTTCAGATGCACTATTAAAATAGTTTGCTCAGTTATAACTCTCTTCATAGTTGGAGTTTCAGCATGTCCCAACCTTTCAAATACAGAGGCTCTCTTTCGAGGAACCTCAACAACAGTAGCGATAGGAGCCTTAATGGATTTGGCCCACTGCATCAGTTGATGTGCAAGTTGTGCATGATTATCTCGTGCATGCCTAGCAGTAGTTCGAGTAGTGATCATTGAGAAATCCATGCTACCAAATTATATAGTAGCTCCAGCATCCCCGGTGTTGATGACAGCATTAGCCAGGCGAATGTTGGCTCTGCGGCCTAACTACATAATGAACAGGGTGTTCTGGAGATCCATTCTGCATAAGTGAAAGATGGGGATTAGTAATCAATAATTAATATATTACCCCACACTTTCATAATGCAGAGATACAACTGAACAAACATGATAAAATATGAAAATAAGTTATGTATAAAAAGGATTTTCAAAACTTCAAAATTATGTTCATTATAAAAATGATTTTAAGTTTCAATCAATTTAACTTTATAAATAACTTTAAGTTTTCATTTTACCATACTCCACTGCTAACATAGCTTTGATTCGACTAGCCAAAGATGGAAAGAGAAACATGTCCCTAGTGGAGTCGTCAGAAATCTGTAGACTCCAAAAATTAGCCACCGACCTCTCGAAGAAAAGAGAATGAATTATGTGTCGATGAAATTTTTAGAAGGCAGATGGAATAGTGGATAAGACACTACCTAGTGATTTCACCCTCAATTTGTGAGGAATTTAAATTTGATTTTAGGTTTCCTAGGCAAGCACTTATAGTTAATTACCCTCCCAATCGAGAGAACTTTCGATTAAGGCTAGTCGTTAGATCGCTAAATGCATAGCATATAGTAGCAGCATGTGGATTTTAAAATTTTGAGTTTAGAGTTTATAAAATTTGTCATCATTAGCTTAAAGTGGATGGTTAGAGGAATGATGATGCACGATTAAGATCCCATGGTTTGGTTCCATCCTAGCTATCGTGGTCCCTAGTCTACTGATTCAGAGAAGGTAGTTGACCCAACCTGACGAAGGACCCTTGTCAGCAGCCATGGGTTACGTCGTCCAAGGAGACCTTATAGAACTGGGGTGATGTTTGTCTAAGGAGACAGACTTAAGTCTACCTTAGCTGACAAAGGACTTTTTGCCCTATCAAGTGCACCATTTGATTCACAACTCAAAGGGTAGAACCATTGGGGAGCCTCCGAACTACAGTGGTGACCATAATATGATGGTGCCATTTGGCGGTAGCCACCCGGTCAAAGGACTCTAATTATGCGCATCATATGTGGAGCCTCTGACCATGCCAGTCAGGACATGGTCTGTCCTTACTAGCATGATTGAGAGTAAACATAGTTATGTACTATACTTGACATTGGCTCCTTTGTGAGCTAGAGTTTTCATAATGTGTCACTTCCAACAAATAATTACGGAAGGTAGGTTGGATTTTACCTTTTAAGTTTTTTTTAAATGTTGATGATTTTTATTTGGTCATTTATAGCTTAATGACATGTTAGATTTTACATTTGAATTGATATTTTATTGACATTAATTTGATTTAAAATTTTAGATATATTTTGATGGTAGTATCCCCAGTTGAAATCTCCATTCAACCATCATCGTGTTGATCATTTAGTTTGTTTGATCTTTTAGTTTATTATTTCAGATCTTGTTGACTCTATTAATTTAATAATAGAGGATCAGATCTACTATCATGTGATAGAATTAGCTTCTCATATATTTTACTAAGTTGAAATTCTTATAATATTATTATTAGATTTTTAGGTTTTGTTAACCCAGACCAAGTCCCAAGACCCAACCAGGATGATTCATTGTTTCAAAATTTATAGTCATCAAACCTTGTCAACTCTAGCTTGAGCATAAAGGATCAGGTTGGGGACTTTACTCTTGAGAGTTTAAACTTGAAAAATTACATTAACAATGATGTTGGTAGATTTATTTTTTATAATTCTATGATAGAATTAACTTTTTAGATTTTATTAAGTTGAAATTATTATAATAGCACATTAGATTTTTAGATTATGTTAACCCGGACCGGGTCTTAACACCCAATCGGGAATCAACCCGCGCAACATCCTTAGACATTAAATTTATCCATTCAGCATAGTGTCGGGGCCCATGTGAGTTACTTAGAATACTTGTACAAATTTGGAAAGATCAAATTGAACTAAAGATTATTTTATATTTTATATAAGAATTCATCTCTTTTAAATGATTGCACAAATTCTGAAGCACTTGAATTGAGTGATAGTTGGCTCCATAATTTATGTAAAATTAATATATTTGAAGTCTACTTAGAATTTAAGTCAATGTCTTATATCTGCTTCTAATTTTGTGTTGCAGATTTGGTGGCATTAAAGTATTTCAATTCATGTTCAATTATTTAGATTAATATTCATTTGTTTGCATTGGATGAGACATCTAACTTGTTGTAGACTATTGTTAGATAGATAATTAAAAGTTCAATCTTATCTCAATAGCTTGGTATATTAGACTTAGTTCAATTATTGATCTTATTACTCATTTAAGCTTTAAAAATTCTTATTTAACTATTTCATTTTCATTAATTATTAATCTCTATTTTGATGAAATTTTGATAGCGTTCAGGCATCGTCCCCACATAGCTCGAAGTGTCAGAGCCTTCCTACCATGCTTAAGAAAGCATTCTTGCGACAGCTTAGAGAATCTTCTAAACCTATCATGCTTAAGAAAGCATGCATAGGCCTTCAATATTTGTGTTTGGAATGAAATTCGGCAGCCTCCTGGTACCATCCCCATATAGGCTGCTTCGGGAGTGCTAAGGCATTCCCACCATGCTTATGGGTAGCGTGCATGGTTAGTGTCTTGCGATAATGCAGCTGAGTGATTTTTTGCACCTACCGCACTTATGAAAAGCATCGTATAGGCCTTCAAACCTGTATAAGAATACATCATGATTTCCTCGTCATGCTGAAGTAGCATGCACAAGTACTTATGTCTAGCAAATATTTGCAATTACATTGAAATAGTAAGTACATTAATTTAATATGCTAGGAAAGCATATGTACAAGTATTTGGAATGAAATTTGACAGCCTCCCGGTGTCATCCCTGTGTAGGGGGCTGCATCGAGTGTTCTATAGCCTTCTCATCATGCTTATGGGAAGCGTGCATGGTAGGTGTCTTGCGACACCATGGCTGAGTAGTTTTCTAAACCCACCACACATAAGAAAGTGTGCATAGGCCTTCAATACCTGCGTAAAAGATATTTGAAATCAAATTCGGCAACCTCCCGGCATCCTCTCCATGTAGGGGACTGCATCGAGAGTGCTAGGGCCTTCCCACCATACTTATGGGAAGCGTGCATAATAGGTTTCTTGCGACACCATGGCTAAGTGATTTTCTTGCACCTACTGAGCTTATGAAAAGTATCTCATATGCCTTTAAATCTGTATAAGAGACATCCTGATTTTCTCATCATGCTGAAGCAGCATGCACGAGTACTTAGGTCTAGCAGATTTTACCACCATGTTGAAACAATCCCTAGTGTGGACTTAAAATTATAGCATTCATCATAATTTTGCTTTTACATATACATTGAGCCGATGATGGAGTTTCTAGCATGGTTGAGGACAAAAAGAGAGGTGGACGACATCCAAAAGTAGAGGAGAATTCCATAAAATCATAAACAGTGCCATCAAACCAAGTCCACTCAGTGATGTAATACCCCTGACAACACAATCTCTCCATAGCCAAATCAACCAGTGCAACTTAGTTTCCCACAAAGCCAGCTTCTGAGATTCCAACCACTTCCATGTTTGCTTGAGCGTAATGTCCCCATATGTGTAGCCTTGTACTAATAGAATCTCAAAATGCATGAAAGAACCTTGTTTCCATGAAAACAAATAAATTGGTACTATTTCCACCATATCTAGCTCAAAAAGAATGCATCCCTTCACAATAAAATAAATGAATATTTCAGCACAGCAAGTAGAAAGCCAAAACATAGATTGAAATAACGATGATTTAATATGACTGAGTCATTGCAAAAATAATAATAATAATACATCCAAATTTGATCAACTATCAAACCAACTATCCAACAGACTAACAAAATAGCTCCAAAAATTCAATCAGATGAATCCAAAATAAAGCTTTATAACTAGCTAACTCATTCCCTCACAATAGTTATCCAAACGATAAGTCCCAATAAGTGATAACAACATCTCCACAAAGTGAATAAATGAGAACCAAAAATTTTATGTAGAAGCGGCTCCCTTTCCCTTCATCACCCACTGAGCTCCAAATAGAGATTAGTACTTTTCGACAACTGACTAAAGACACAAAATGAGAGATGGAAGAAAGACTGGCTATGTTCGGACACAATGGACACAATGGCATGGTCTGTTTTATGATCGAGGCCGTTTGGTTCAAGTCGGTGTAGAATCAGATCAATTTCAGCTCAAAATTGTGCCATGTCACTTCCGACCGCTCGACATTCGCATAGACTCATCCGAATTGAACACTGTGGTGAAAATTTTTTAACGTATTTCTCTAAAGAATAAGATATATACTTCCATCTTCACTCCATGCGGGATGAAATGAAGATCAAAATATACATCTCTTCTTTCTATGCAATTTTGACAACAGGTAGATCCGCAGATGTTCTTATTGAGGGTGATTAGGTATGACATTGAGAAGAGATATACTATCTTGAAAGATAGAAGTCACAACCTACAATGGACTAATCACCAATAAGGACTCTAAGAAAAATGTTAGTGTGTACCAAAGATTCTTCCCCTACTTTACATGGAAAAGAAAAGTAGGGTTTATTTTAAATCGGGTTTGTTAAGTTCCCAATAGGGGCAAGCCCCCATAGTTAATTACATCTTAAAAAATGAGATTCCTTAGGAATACTCTCGATTAAGATAAATGATCATTGTCTCCAAAGATTTCAATAGATAGGACTATCAATCGATTAGTTTATTTCAGAATATCAAATGGGATTGATCAAAGAGAGAGTTATTATCGAAGCCAAATGAAGATAAATAGGAGATGCTCATGATGCTAGGAAACCTAGCGAGCATCTCAAACTATCCTATGGTTGGCCTTTATATTTTTGAAATTGATTTAATTTATTTGAGTTGAGTTTTTCATTAGAAATTTTGGACTTGTGATCCCATAATAGAAGATTGTGGAAATGCTTAAGAGGTGAGGATTTATGCTTGTGACCCACCAAGGGGAGAAGCAACCTCATAACCTAAATCTAGGGAGCTTCGACGAGGGCCAAAAGCACAACCTAAATCTAAGGTGAAAATGAGTACTTAGTTTACCTCCACAAAGAGGACAAAACCACCCAGGCTTTACAACACCCGGTGGCCACCAACTAACTCCTACGATTTTAAATTCATGTAAGCAAGTCATATGCTTTATGCAAGATAGCTAGGCTGTTATTTATTTAGAAGGAGACTAAGTCCTTAAACTCACTCCCTAAAGAGACTAGATTATGTAAGGGTATGCTTCAAATGACTTAAATCTAATGCAAATTATATTATATTTTTTTATTTTTGGATAATCATTATGACTCAGGCTAATAGGATTCATATGTCTAATGCATGAGAAGTAAGATTATTGGTCAAAATCAGTGAGAAGGTAGAAGGTGTATTTCCACCATGGCTCTGAAAGGTCAAGCCAAGTTTCTTTGGCAAAGGTGGAAGCCCTCCAATCAAGAGTGAAAATAATATGCATTTGTGCATGATGTTACAAAAGAAGTACTCATCCAACTAAGGGGTGTCTAATTCTTTTATCTTAATTTTAGCCTAAGCTTTAGGTGAGTTTAGGAGTTCTTTTTTTTTTAATTTTGAATTATTAAATTTGGTAGAAGATTTATTTTTTCCCTAAGAGCCTAATCCACATCGAGGCCATACATCAAGCAAGGAAGAAACTAAGAAAAGGATGTCATCTTAATGCACAAGCTAAACAAATCATCAATCAATTTATAAAGCTAATCGAAAAAGAATAAGAGGCCATTTATGGTCGAGCACCACCACACAAACTTAAAAACAAATTGGTTAGTCGAGCTCTACCCTTATACAACCCAGATTATAAATGAATTAAATATGATTAAGCAAGGAATTCATTATTATGGGAGTCTTCAAGCTTCATTTCTTCTTTCTTCTTTGGTTTTTTCATTTGGATGGTTGAAAGGTGGCTGCTCCAAAGGCTTCACATGGTACATAAGGTGAAATCTTATGACCAATGCTCATCTTAATCTCCATAACAATCATTCCAAAATCCTAATTACAAAAATTAAAAGAAAAGGAAAAGTAAATCTACCTAACACTTGCAAAATAGAGATTAGCTAAATAAACCACACAAATCCCAAACATGTATATTAGACTTATCACCTCACACATGGGTAACTAAGTCCACCTAGCCTATTGGATTATACTTAAGGGTATAAGCTACTAAAAGTATTTTATATATTTTTATTTATCACGATTCTAAAGCACAATCCCCAATAGAAAATAATGATTAGACTAAATTATCCTATCATTCATTCTATGCACATACATCTTAATCATCTAGACTAAAATATATATCACAAAACAAAAGTAAACATCAAATTATGCATCACCCTAACCTAAAGCTAAAAGTGATGACTTAGCCTAATGTGTGTGTGCTTTGGAGGTGGTATGCTTAGCTATGGCCTTAAGTTAGAATTTTCTAAGTGTGAAGAATGTTCAACTTAGAGGAGGGTTTCATTCAAATGGTTTAGTTATTTTGGGTTGATTTTATTTTATATTTTGATTGGGTTAAATTGAATCCCATAATTAATTACTAAGTTATAAAGAGATGGAAAGAGAAGAGAACTTCTCTTTCCTTCCCTAACTTAAGTAATTTCTAAAGTGGATTCATATTTTAATTTTGTTTAATGAATGTTATTATATGTTTTAATTAATCCTAAGTTTAGATGAACTCTAAACAAACCTATTCAAAAAGAAAGGTATTTTAAGATTAAGTAAAATGAACTAAATTCATAAAACATACATCACTTCATTTTTTTCCCAACATGTATAACATGCATATGAATGAGTCCTAAACATATCTATACATACAAATGGGAATGTTTAGCACACTTTATGATGCATGCTAAGTAGTTCATTTAAGAAAATTTGAATGTTTATGATGCATGATTTTTATTAAATAGCAAAGGGGTTTCTTATCCAATTTTTCACATGCACATATAAATGTATGAAAGGCATAAGTGAGTTTGATGTCATTGTTAACCAAGGTGTAAGGTACAATACTTACTTAGGGCTACTTAAAGCCTCGCAATCCTAGGGTTGTCTAGACTAATATACCACTTTCCTTAAATACAAGCATGTGTACAAAAGAAATGAATGGAAAAGAAAAAAAATGCAAAAGTTTGTGTTGGTTGATTTATTTTTGTTTATGCAATTTATATGTACAAGTACAGGTATCCTTCTTAAGTAATAGCATAGGAATGAATAGGAGATGGAATTAGGCAAGTGTTAGGTTCTTTTCAAATGAACTATACACTTTGCTAAATCTTATTCAAAACTATACCAAAAGAGGAGAAGGGAAACTATACTAAGCACATCCTTATATTTTTACTCACATGCATGCTTATAAGTAAGATATATGTAACACACTTTTAGTTTTGATAATTTATTCAAATATTTTGAAAATAATTTAGATTTAATTGTGATAATAGTCACTCATATTCTTACTTTATCCAAAACATGCAATCTGACATAAAAGAAATATTTTTATTTTAAATCTAATTTTTGAAAAGCATGAATGTATGAAATTATATGACATACACATTTAGCATGTTAGGAAAGAACTAAAGTAAAGAAAGCTTGTAAACACATTCACCTTAATTAATTCTTAAAGGCAATCTTATGAAATAAGAGCAAATCAAAGTTGGTTTAATGTGATTTTTATTTGATCTTGAGTTTGATTTAATTTGGAAAATATGAGGTGAGTTTCCTATTCCTAACCCATTCTCACATGTGTTTGAAATTTTTTTTAATTTTTAGGTGATTAGATTCATTTTATATTTTGATTACATTAAGGTATGAATTAAGCATGTTAATTACCACTTACGTACAACCCCTTAGCATAGTTAATCAAATAATTATGAGCCAATGAGATGACATAAAATCTCACAAGAAATTTAAATTTTAAATTCACCTAGGAAGGAAAAGGCCTAATGCAATTTCGTGCATGATTAATGATTAATTAAGCTAAGGGATATAACTTAAGTAATTTCAAAACTCCCTTCACACATATGAGTTGAATCTTGATTTTCTTAATTATACTTAGGCTCTTGAACACCTAAGCATATACCTAAGAAGAATTAATTGAGTTATGGAAAGTTTTAGAATTTTATAAAATTAATTATGGTAATTAGTGAATTAAACCTTAATTAAGGATGGATTAAGAAAGAAAAAGAGGGTTTAAGGAATAGCTTAGGGGAAATTCCCCAAAATTATTCCCTAAATCTCTTATTCATTTAATCAGGCCTTAATCAACTTAATCAGAGGGTTAAACCACTAATTACAACCTTAATTAACCTTAATTATATTAAGGGAGAAATTAAGGAATGAACTAGCAATTCCCCTAATTAAGCCAGCAAAATTAATCCCTAAACCTCATATTAATTTTTACTTTTTAGGTCAAGTTGGGTCAACATGGATCAAGTGGCCAATTGGGCTAAGTTATGCTCAACTGTTGACTTGGTCAAGTTTAAACATTGGTCATGAATGAACTTAGATCAATGGTTTCAATTAATTTGGCCTATGGTAGATTTTGGCTTGGTTAGGTTTCATTTTGGTTAAGTGTTGGCTTGGTCAACCCTTAGGTTTGACTTGGTTTGACTCAATTTAAGTGATTGATCATCTCATGATGATTGTTGATCATGATGAGAGGCTTAGGTGAATTTGATTAAATCCAATTTGGTTAGGATTAGAATTTGGCTCATTAGGGTACTTTAGGTCACTTTGGGTCAAGGGAGCCTAAGTGGGTCAAAGGGCTTGGTCAAAGCTTGATTTGAGTTTGATTGAACTTACATATGGACTTATGATTAAAATATAAATCCATTTGCAAGCGGTTTGAAGTCAAATGGATTTTGATTCATTTGACAATTTCAAGTTCAAAGGGTGAACATGAAATGGATTTTGGCTTGATTTTTGAATTGAGTTTTGGTTAAGTGATTGAAGTTTGTATTTATATTTGGATTCATGATTTAAGGATTGATTAAATCATGAAGGAAAATCAAGAGTTGGATTTGATTTGAGAATATAAGTGGGTTATGAGAAAATTTAAATTTGAATTTGAACCGATTTGGATTTGATTTGATTTAAATCCATAAGATAGAATCAATGGGATTAGGAAAGATTTTTGGAATTTGAATTTGGATTTCAATCATGGGTTTTGATTATTTAGAATTGGTTCATGAATTAATAAAATCTATTGAAATTGATTCAAGGTCTGATTTGGATTTGAAGTTGTTATGAGTTTGGAGTTGATTTGAATTTTACTTGAAGGAAGGAAGGAAGTGAGTTCGTTAAAGCCATTGGGGTGAAAATTTTCTAACACCCTAAGGCATGACCTATTCCTATGGCTAACTCTTCTAAGTCTCTAGGGTTAGGTTAAGTGTTCACCTAATCACTAGATGTGTCTTAAGTTTAAGGAACTCTTATAGTCTAAGAGAAGTCTTATGTCTAAGATGGAGGAATTGAGAGCTCATCCTAAAAATGAGGTTAATAAATATGGATAGGCTTATTTAAAAGATTTTGACATTTTTAATGCTAATGGCATAGTCAATTTCACGAATGGAGGTCATTTGGGCATCATTATAGTCTCTTGATCTTATTATGCGCGTAGGCGCATCGACGGACTTCTTTCTTGATCAGTTGGCCATTGAATTATGCAATATGCATATTCTGATCAATTTCAACATTCTGAATGTGATGGAGAAGTTTCGATCAGAAATCATTTTGACTAATTTTTTGAACCGTCAAGTGTATTTTAGCTCTGATTTGTGCACTATTACATCCGAAGTTCATCGAATTTATCTTGTGAGCTCGACTCAACTGATGCAGCATGCATAGAGGTCAAAAATATTTCATTTATATTTAGGGATATAAATGAAGATATAAATGAGTCATGAGAAAATCACTTGAGTTTGGTGTGATTTGAAAGCAAATTTGACCAAGCTCAATGGTGTAGGTCAAGCAGGCTTAAGTAGATAATTGATTTAGTTTGATTTGGTTTTGGTCATTTGGGTATGGATTTAATTTATATTTGTGAATATAAATGAATGAATAATTGATTTATAAAGAAATCAATCAAGTTTGGGATAATTTAGGTAGAGATTTGGCTAAGCTTATGAGAGTGGGTCATAAGGCTTAAGAAGGAATTTTGGACTTGGATTTGATTTGAGGATTGAATTATTTGGTTTGAAATTTGGATTTGGATTTGGTAAATGATTGATGGATTGAATTGATCTTTGAGAAAATCAGATGAATTAAGATTAATTTGAATTTGGTTAAGGCTAAGTCCATAAGATGAAATCAAGCGGCTTAGGAAGAATGTTGATCTTGGATTTGATTATGGGTTTCAAGGATTTGGTTTGGATTTATATTTGGTATTTGAGTTGGATTTGAGGTTTGGTGAGAAGGAAAGCATGGATTGGGTTTACGCTATAGGGGTAAAATTTTCCTAAGTCACTAAGGCATAACCTATTACTATGGATAACCCTTCTAAGTCTCTAGGTTTAGGTTAAGTGTTCACCTAATCACTAGAAATGTCTTAAGACTAAGGAGCTCTTAGTGTCTACAAGAGTCCTAGATCCATGATGAGAAGTTGAGAACTCACCCAAAAGTGAAGTCAATAAAAGGACCCTCAATAGGTGTGATGTAACTAACAAAGCACACTGCATGTATTGGCATTGAATGAGATGATCAACAACGTCTGTAGGGTTGCAAATACTAATATAAACGATCAACCCTAAACCTGATATGCAGATGGAATACAGATCTTAGAGCAATATAACTCAACTTATGCCAAGGTCATAAGAGAGGAAGAAAGGATCCACAAAGGGATCAAGTATGTGAACCTTCCAGGGGAAGTAGGTTCGATTATCCATAGAGAGGATAAGGGTTTGAGTTTGATCATAAACATGATTTGGGAGGGAAAAAAGATCGGGGTAATTATGACTTATATCCTGGTGATGAGTGAACCTTCCATTAGGGAAGCAGGTTTAGATTATCCGCTATGGATGGGAATTTGATTTGGTTTAATTTTGTGGGGCTCCATTGGGGATAGGATATGATTCATGCCTCGTTGGGGAGAAATTTGATTTACTTTTGAGGGCACATTCCCTAAAGATAAGAACTTGGATCTATTGGGGATAAGGTGGATTTAATTTATGGTTTTCTTTGATTTATTTCAAGGAAGCATCCACTAGGGATATGAGTGGATGGATTTAATTTGGACTCCACTGGGGTAGGATGCTGGATTTAATAAAATGGACCTAGGTGTGATGGATCCACTAAGAAGGGGCTATATCGCCTAAGCCTATAATTTACAAATCCAAAGGGAAAGTCTACAGCCAATAAGTAGAACTAACCAACCTAAGGGTTTCCTTCGTGCAATGGCCAAGTTAGGAAGAAAGCTTGTAGACTTACATCCTCTTAAATAAGGAACCACTAGGGTGATCTACATCAAATCAAACTTGACCTAAGGCGACTATTGAACGAATGCCTCTTTGGACTCATATCGCCTCAAAAATAGTTAAATTAATTCCATTTTAGATGGACCCTATTGGTGTGCGATGGATCCACTAAGAAGAGGTAATATTAGCCTAGTCTTATCTTAGATTTACAAATCCAAAAGGATAGCCTACTGTTTATGAGGTAGAGCTAACCAACCTAAGGGGTGTCTTTTGGTCTACAATGGTCAAGTCAGGAAGAAAGCTTGTAGACTTACACCTTCTTAAACAAGGAAACACTAAGGTGATCAGTTGATAACACAATAAATCAAACCTGACCTAAGACTGCCCATCGGTGTGCAACGGTCTTGCTGGAGAGAATGCATAATAGACTTATATCTCTCAAAGCAAGGACGACGACTGGGGTGACCCATTGGTGGCACAACAAGTCAAACCTGACCTATAAAAGAAATTTTGTGGGTATATGGCCAACCAACTGAGAAAGCTTGTAGACATCCATTTGCCATGAGTGGTGTATCCACGTGGGTCATCTTCAACATCTCAATAACCAACCAACATAAGGTTCTCGTCAGTTTACAACGATCAATCTGAGAAGAAGGCTTGTAGACTTACATCATCATAGATGGAAATGATCATTGGGATAGTCTATCATCGGTGGAACAGATGCTATCCGACCTAGGGAGACTACCAAGTGGGGAGTCCCGTGTAAGGACTGGACCCATACTTGAAGTAGTCGGGAGGAAAGGAGCCACTAGGGGACTTATCCTAAACCTCAAATATACTAAACATAGATAGTTCATGCCGGCAAGAAGAAAGCATGTAGACTTACATCCTCTTAAACAAAGTCAACATGAGGTAGTTTACCACACAACATACCAACCAAAAAGAGCTTGTCGATTTGCTATGGTCAAGCAAAGAATAAGGCTTGTAGACTTACATCCTCTAAACAAGGAACCATGGGGTGACATACCAAAAGGTAGCATGTTAACACCTAGAGCTAATGAGTGAGTGTCATAAGGGGCTTTCTCCAACAAGAAAATAGCTCGAGATAAAAGATATGTGTTTATTTTATGTGATTGTGTATAGTTTATGTTGGTGTTGTATTACTAAAGGATAGGACGCCGCTTGGGATCCTTACACCTACCCTAAACATATTGTGGCAGATTTGAAAGCAAAGATATTTCTCATCAATATGAAGAGATGGAATTTGAGATGAAAGAAATTTTATTGATAATTATTTTGAAAAAATATTTATGGATAATATTTCTTTAAGTAGAGCCCATTCATTGGCAGCATTAGGCGCTCTCCCTTACAAGTTATAAGCTAATAAGATCCTCCTTGGTAGGCCTTCTCATTAGTAAAAGGGACTTCCCAAGTGGGTTCAAACATACCTCCAATCTTTTGATGGGCAACAATTGGTCTCCTTAAAACTAAAATATGCTCTCCTACTTGAATAACTCTAGGATGGACCAACTTGTTATGAGCTTGAATCATTTTGGCTTTATACAACTCGAGGTTCTGGCATGCTCAAAGGCATCTCTCCTCCAAACCTTTGAGTTCTCCTAACTGCAACTTGGCATTCTGATCTGTTGTGATTTTACTACCCAGTTATCCTTAATGATGGGAGTTGGACTTCTAATGGTAGAACTACTTCAGACCCATAAACTAAGGAGAATGGGGTAGATTGAGTTGGAGTTCTGTATGTGATGAGGTAATCCCACAAGGGTTCAACTAATTGCTCATGCCATTGTCGCTTTTTTTCGTCAAGTGCCTTCTTTAATATCTGGATGAGAGTTTTGTTGAAGGCTTCTTTTAAGTCATTTTCCCTTGGGTAGTAGATGGTAGAGTATCTCTAATCTACGTCGTGTCTCCAGGCAAAGCTGTTTATTTTGATGCTCTTGAATGCAGTATAATTATCGGATATAATTCGTTGAGGCACCGCGAACCTATATACGATATGGTTTTTGAAAAATTGGAGCACATGCTGAGCCATGACCTCTCTGAGTTGGATTGCCTCTGCCCACTTGGAAAAGTAGTCGGTGGCAACTAGAATGAATCGATGGCCCTTGGAAGAAGGAGGAATGATCGGATCCACTATGTACACTCAATAAATGGCCATGAGGCCGTAGGTGCGTAATGGGTGGTTGGTGTAAGACCACACAATGTACCTGACATTGGTGGCATCTCCTAGCTATATCCATACAATCTGTGATCATCGAAGGCCAATAGTATCCTAGTCTCTTGATATTGGCCTTCATCTTCAGACCGAATTGGTGTGCTCCGCATAAACCTAAGTGTACCTCGGTCATGATCCTATGGGCTTCATGTTTGTCCAAACAATGTAACCATATATGATCAAAGGACCGCTAGTACAAGGTGCCATCTACGAGAGCGTAGGAAGGGCTCTCTACTTCACCTAATGTGCTAGTGACTTCTCTTAAGGTAGTTTTCCTATATTTAGATAATCTATGAGTGGTTGCCTCCAATCAAACTTCTCATCCTTTTTGGCAACAGTAACCTCCCCTTTAAGAGAGAGTCTCTCGATTAGTTCAACATCAACAAGGAATAAGACTTGCCTATTTTGGACCTTTATTGGTATGGACTCATCTTCTAGACATGCCAACTCTTTGGAGAGCTTGGCTAATGCATCCGCTATGGCATTCTCTCCTCGAGGAATCTTATAAATAGTAACCTCTAGGATTTGGGCCAATAACTCTATAGTATTCTTGTGGTAATGATGGAGCTTAGGCTTCAGAACCTTGTAATACCAAACAATTTGGTTGATAATTAATTAAGAATCCTAAAAGATGTTAATACTCTTGATGTATAGTGTAATGGCTAACTCTAGAATGGCAATCAGAGCCTTATATTCAACGCTTATTAGCATGGATTGGACATATGATAGAATCTCATCACATCATGGTCAGAGAGAACTATTCCTACCTTCCTTCCTTGAAAGAGTATATTGTGGTCTTCTCCTTTTGAAAGGAAGACACACCATCAAAATACATCTCCCAACATTGAATGCTAGTGTCCCTAAGTTCATGATTTATTCATCGGGAGATCACTAAGTGGAGAATCGAGAAAGTGAGTGTGCTAAGAAATAAAGCTAGCTTGTCCTTTCACCGCATAAAGGGGCATGAAAGTGATGTCAAACTGTGAAAAAATTATGGACCAACGCGCCAACAGTCCGGATAGCATCGGCTGTGTCACGAGATATTATAGTGGATTGATCCTAGAGATCAGGTTCACCTTATGAGAAAGCATGTAATGTTGTAGCTTTTGGGATACAAAGATGAAATCTAGGCAGTGCTTTTTAATAGGTGGATAATTTGCCTCAACGGAGATTACATGATGACTAAGATAATAGAGTGCATTCTCTATCCCTTCATCATTGGCTTGGGCCAACAAAGTGCCAAAGGAGTCTTCTAATGCAGCAGCAATATATAGTATCAATGGCTTGCCCAAGTAGTAGCAAACATCATCAAGTAGTGCTTGATGTCTTCGAAAGCATATTGACACTTGTCATGCCACTTGAACTTGGAGTCATTTTTGACAAATGCTAAAAATAGTTGGCATCTTCCTGATAGGTTTGAAATGAAGCGTCTTAGATATGTCAACCGCCCTTGAAATGATCTGAGTTGAGTTAGACTTTTAGGGGGTGGCATTTCTAATGCCACCTTGATCATCTATGAATCAATCTCTATTCCATAATGTCGGACAAAAAACCCAAGGAATTTCCCTAAAGCTACTTCGAATGCACACTTCAAGGAAATCATTTTAAGGTTAAATTATCTTAACCATTCGAAAACTACTCTCAAGTCAAAGAGATGGTCTTCCTTATCTTTACTTTTGACTACAAGATCATCGACATAACATTCACCCTGATGATTAATGAGTTCGTCGAAGATCCGAGTCATGGCCCATTGGTATGTAGCACCAACATTTTTAAGGTCGAAAGGCATGACCCTATAGTAAAATATTTAGATCGAGATTTGAAATGTAATATTTTTTTCATCTTCAGGGGCCATCTTTATTTGGTTATAACTAAATGAGTCATCCATGAAAGAGAAGACTGCATGAGATGAGGCAATGTCCACCATCAGTTCTGGTATTGGTAGTGAAAATTCATCTTTTAGACATGCCTTAGTCATATCCCTAAAATTGATGCATATGCAAATTTGGCCATTCTTTTCCTTAACTGGGATGACGCTGGCCAACCAGGTAGGATATTTTTCCTCCCTGATAAAATTGGCATTGATTAGTTTCTTGACTTCAGAAATAACCTGTTGTTTAATGTCTAATCACATGCATTTAGGAACTTGCTTGGTAGGGTTAGCACTAGGCTCTATTGCTTAGTTGTTGACTTCTACATCAGGAGATAAATCGAGCATCTCTTCATAACTCCATGTGAAGCAGTCCTTAAACTCACCAATAAACTAAGTCATCAATTTTAGTATCATTCAATAACGAACTGTGCGTACAGATTGTCTTTAGTTCCTAAGTTTGATTTCTTTTGAGCTCATCGATGTTGACTGACTTCTCTTCAAACTCCTGAGGTGCATTCTTGACTTCAAAGTTATTTAAATCATCTAAAGTTTTAAACACACCTCCTCATATGACTTATAATGATTTGAAAAGATCTTATCAGATTCCAAATGATTGGTGATGACTAGGCAATGATTATCATCATCGACTGGACCCACTGTACCGAATCCTAGTCTTGGTCTTGATTAAGGATGTTTTCTTTGGTTGTCCCATAACCTTTCAAAGTAGTCTGACCTATGTTTAGACCAAATATGTGGGATTAATCTCTTATTTGTTAAATTAAGAACACAAGGCGAGTACCAATCAAAAGGAAATTGTATTAAATCTTTGTATGAATCATCCTCAAGTTCTACATCAACTTCCTAACTTGAGGATGATACTCCCAAAAAGAACCTCTAAGTATTTCCAACTGTGGATGACTTAGGGGCTTCCTTAACTACCAAACCCTCAACTTTCTGGAAAAAAAATGGGGTTAGAGCTAAGGTTCATAGCGACTCCTAGCGTCTCATATCTGACTTGGATACATTTATGCTTTTCTTTGGAGCCTAGTCTTCATCATTATCATGCTCCAACGCCACCTTGAAAAGGATATCTTTGAGAAGAGGCTGGTTCATAACCACATAAGACTCATCCTGAACTAGATTCTAAGTTTATGTGGATAGCAAGTGTTCTCCTGGTGGATGGGACATACCTTCTATTGGGCTACCAACAAGGAGGCTTTCCACCTTGAAGGATGCCTTTGAACTGTCCTTTGCCTCTACCTTGTGGAGGTCAGGTCATCCTACCCATATGTTCAAATGGAGTAGTGAACTGTGGGTGAAATCTAATGTCAGGCTCTATATCTTCCCTTGAGTCCACGTCTAGCTCTCTTTTATTTTGTTTTTCTTTCTCTCTTTTTTTTTCATTTTCAAATTCTTTTTATTTTTCTTTTCTTTATTTTTGTCCCTCTTGGGGATCTTGACTAGATTCGTGAAAAAAGACTTGTTGGTTTTGGGGAAGAAAATAGGTTGCATCCTATTATATCTCAACCTCATGAACTATGAAGGGCTTGAGATCTCCTTTGATGAAGTACTCAATTCCATGGTCTCCCAAGCAAAACATTGAAAGTTGTATCTGAGTCTATGATATGAAACTTGGGTTTAATCTTTCAATCATCTATCTCTAATGGCAACACTATGGATCCTAAGGCCCTCTCACCTTGTTCATTGAATCCCCTCAAAATCATCCTTTCCTTTTAGAGTTTAGAAATATCGATCCTTAAGTAGGCAAGGGTTCTTAAACTCATAATGTTGACTGATGGACCCTAGTTAACCAGAACTCTTGATAACCTGTATCTACTAATGTCCACAGTAATGTAGAGAGGGCTATTGTGCTTGGTAAAAGCAAGACTTCATCACTGAATATAACTCTTAAGATGTCCTTTGAGCTGTGTACCTCCTCTTCAGTACCAGCCAGTTGAGCTAAGCATATCTCTAGCTCAAGGAGAGCCTTGACTAGAGATTTTCTCATCTCTTTGGATAAGAATACATTATAATCAACTTTGACTTGGTCCTCCACAAGCATATTCATGGGTGGAGCATCCTGTGGAGGGGTTATTTGCTCACGAGAATCAATGACTTGTTTACCCTTATCCTGAGGTGCTACCCTAGGAGGTAGAACTTTGTCACTACGTAGGTTGACTTTAGTGACCTCTTGAAATGATGAACTAGTAAAAAGTTATATCTTCTCATTAGGTATACCTACAGCTTCTCCTATGGGATCTTCGGAGTCAATTGACTCCATGTTAATCTCAAGAGGGGAACCCGATTGATTCAGAAAAGGAAAGTATGATTCTAAATCAGAAGAGAAAGGATCAGAATGACTAGAACTATCATTATTATTTTATTAACTTGGAGAGTTTTCAAGAGGAATAAAATCTAGAGTATCATAAGTGGACAAGATGAAAGTGAAAGCTTTCTTCATTGATTTCTTTTTAGGTGGAGGTATATGATAAAAATATAACAAAGTAAGCAGGGTAAGGGATTTAATGCCCTTGTCCACTGATACAACGCTCCTACTAGTAGAAGAGGAGCTAGTGGAGAAAAAAAGTAGCTGCAATTGTGGATGAAGTGCTGGACTCGGACAGTGGTTGCCTTACTGAACTATCCTGGGCAAGTAAGATGGACTGCTGATGTTGTTGTTGGGCTGTCACCTTCTTCTTCAAGTTGTCTTTGAAAACTTGCAAACCTTCCTTGGTGTTGGAGGTTTGAGCTGTCACCTGTAAAGAGAGTTTTTTAATTTATATACTACTTTTTTAGAGGTTCAGGATAAGGCAATATGCCAACCTTCTTTTGTCTTGAGAGGATCGCAGGTTTCCCTTTCCTTTGATTGCTTCAATTGTTGTTGCTTAATTTTATTTTTTGATCTTGAGTCGGAACCCACATTTCAATAATTTTTGTTATGTTGTGGGGTTCAAATTGCATGGGAAGATTTGTAGAGCTGGAGGAGATGCTTTTGCCTTGATGTTGACTTGAATTATTGATTTTGATTTATCTTTTTTCTTTTCTTTTTTTTTTTAAATTAGAATCCTCATTTACCAAATTTAGGTATGTTAAATGGAGTTCTATTGGAGAGATTTAGGATATGAGGAGAGACTTTTCCATATGGTTTTTGATTTGGAACCCATACAACCCAATTTAGGTAAGTTGAGTGGGGTTCAAATATTTGGAGAGACTTTGGAAATATATGTGTTGTATGTCTTGTTTGAAAATTTAATTTGAAAAATATTTACTTAGAAAATTTAGGTATGCTAAAAGGTTCCCAAATATGTGTTTGAAAATTTTGTGAAAACATATTTGCTTGTGATGATTGGTAATGTGTGTAAAATAGGTTGATTTGAAAATGGGGCTTCTTACTTATCAAATTTGGTATGTTAAGTAGATATCAAATGTGTTTAATATGTGTTTGAAAATGAGACTCTCACTTAACAAATTTGGTATGTTGGGTGGGAGCCAAATGTGATTATGATTTGTGAATGAGATTTTTACTTAGTAAATTTGGTATGTTAAGCACGAATCAAATGTGATATGATTTTTGAAAATGAGACTCTTAACAAATTTTGTATGTTAAGTAGAAGTCAAGTGTATTTATGATTTTAAAATAAGACTCTTACTTAACAAATTTGGTATGTCAAGTAGGAGTTGAGTGTATTATGATTTGAAAATGAGATTCTTACTTAACAAATTTGGTATGTTATGTGAAAGCCAAATATGATTGATTTATTTTTTTGAAAAATGAGACTCTCACTTAACAAATTTGGTATGTTAGATGGAAGTCAAATATATTGTGATTTGAAAATGAGGCTTCTATTTAACAAATTTGGTATGTTAAATAAGAGTCAAGTGTGGTTTAATTTGTGTTTTAAAAATGAGACTCTCACTTAAAAAATTTGGTATGTTAAGTGGGGGTCAAATGTGTTATGATTTTTGAAAATGAGACTCTTACTTAACAAATTTGGTATGTTAAGTAGGAGTCAAGTGTATTTATGATTTTAAAATGAGACTCTTACTTAACAAATTTGCTATATCAAGTAGGAGTTGAGTGTATTATAATTTAAAAATGAGATTCTCACTTAACAAATTTGGTATGTTAATGGAAGCCAAATGTGATTTGATTTGAAAATGAGACCCTCACTTAACAAATTTGGTATGTTAAGTAGGAATAAAGTGTGATTATGATTTGTGTTTTGAAAATGAGACTTTCACTTAACAAATTTGGTATGTTAGGTGGGAACTAATTGAATTTGATTTGATTTTGAAAAATGAGACTCTCACTTAACAAATTTGGTATTTTAAGTGGAAGCCAAATGTGATTGATTTATTTTTGAAAAAATGAGACTCTCACTCAACAAATTTGGTATGTTAAGTGGGACTCAAATGTGTTATGATTTTTGAAAATGAGAATCTTACTTAACAAATTTGGTATGTTAAGTTGGAATCAAGTGTATTTATGATTTGAAAATGAGACTCTTACTTAACAAATTTAGTACGTTAAGTAGGAGTTAAGTGTGTTGTAATTTTCAAAATTTTAGAAAAGAAGAAATATATTTGAGAAATATAAGCATGTTAAATAGAATCCAATTTATTTTGATTTTCAAAGAGGGAACTCTATTTGACAAATTTAGTATGTCAAATAGAAGTTCAACTGTCTTGATTTTTTTATTTTTTATTTTTGTGATTTCTTTGCTTTTGAAATGGGGAAAACTTCAACTAGCATATATGAAATATGTTAAGTGGAGCTTCAATTTCATACTATGATTTTATTTGAAAATAAAATCTTCATTCAACAAATTTAAGCATGTTGAATGAAGGTGGTCATTTTCAAAAGTGTGCCTTTGAAAAAGAGGGAAACTCCAACTCTAGCATATATGAAATATGTTAAATGGAGTTTTAATTTTATGCTATGATTTTATTTGAAAATAAAATCTTCATTCAACAAATTTGAGCATGTCGAATGAAGGTAGTCATTTTCAAAAGTGTGCTTTTGAAAAAGAGGGAAACTCTAACTCTATCATATGTGAAATATGTTAAATGGAGTTTCAATTTTATGCTATGATTTTATTTGAAAATAGAATTTTCATTCAACAAATTTGAGCATGTTGAATGAAGGTGGTCATTTTCAAAAGTGAGCTTTTGAAAAAGAGGGAACTCCAACTCTAGAGTATGTGAAATATGTTAAGTGGAGTTTCAATTTTATCTTTATGATTTTATTTGAAAATAGAATCTTTATTCAACAAATTTGGGTATGTTGAATAGGATATCTATTTTCAAAAGATGCTTTGAAAGATGATTTTGATTTTGATTTTGAAAAGAATTCCATGTAACAATGGGATTGTTAGATAAGGTTTGGTTATATTAGTTTTGTGATTTTGAAAGTTTCTATGAATTTTGTGCAAGATCTTTTATTATGTGAATTTTGAAAAAGTGCTTTTGGAAAGTGCCATTTTGCAAAGAGATTATTTTCTTAAATATAAGATGAACCTTGCCTCACCTAGCGGTGAGGAGGTTCAAAGTTTTGTCATCTCCTTTTTATTAGTTAATTTTATCTTTCACCTATTGGGAGACTAATAGGGGTTTCAAGACCTACAAGGTGAGGTCCTAAAACCAAGAGGATGTTGGCTAGCTTTGCTTAAGAATGAAATATGCTAAGTGCCAGTGTAGTGGGGGGAAAGATAGTCTTGGACTCATATAAAATATAAGACTATCAATGCTTGGAGACAACAATTGTCTACTAGAGATGGAGAGAGGAACAATCTCGGTGGAGTCTAGAAAATCTGGTGTTTGTATTGAATTATATGTATGGGGGACACCATGTAGATCAGGTGTACTTATTGAAGAGATCGGGTGTGACATCAAGTAATAGTGCACTATCTCAAAAGATAGAAATCACTGCCCTACAATGGACCTAATCACCTAATAAGGACTCCTAAGGCATGATGGATCTTCGAATATACTATAAAATTTTTTCCTACTTTACATGGATGAATAAAGCAAGATTTATTTAAACTGGGTTCTAAAGTTCCCTATTGGGGCAAGCCCCCACATTTAATTATATCCTAAGGAAGATGAATTCCTTAGGAATACTCTTGATTAAAGTAGGCAATTATTGTCTCCAAAGATTTCAATGATAATACTATCAATAAATTATGTTAGAAAATCAAATGGGATAGATCAAAAGGAGAGACTTATTATTGAAGCCAAAAGAAGACGAGTAGGGAATGCTCATGATACTAGAAAACTTAGTGAGCATTTCAATCTATCCTTTGGTTGGGCTTTATATGTTTGAAATTGAAGAGAAATATATATTTGAGTTTAAATTTAATTAAAAAAGTAGGGCTTATAATCCGACAATACAAGGTTATAAAAATGCCTAAGAGGTGAGGATTTATGCTTGTAGCCTGAAGAAAACGGAAACCTCAGATCCTAAGTCTATGGATCTTTAGTGAGGGCCAAAGCACGTCCTAAATCTAAGCGAAGGCATTTCTGGTTCTCTAAATCTCGTGAATCTGTCGCCCTCCTTAGCCTTCGGTGCGTTTCCGTCACTGCATCGACCCGGACTTGCGACCCGGTGAAGGTAACCCTCATTTTTCCTCGTAGTATTTTGCCCTCCTCGCACTTTTGCAAGTTAAGTGTTGTTTGGTCGGATTTGAGCGGATTTAAGATTTAACTTAAATCCAAGCATTTTTGGACAAGTTAAATCGTGCTTTTGCAATCCGTTAAAGCGCTTTCACAAGTTAAATCAGTTGCTAAATCCTATTGGTAGGCGGTTTTACGATTTAGAAGTTGCGAGAAAGAGGGTGGGAGGGATGACGAGGATTGCCTTGGATGCCTCCTTCTCTTTTGGGCAATAGCAAAACTAAGGATTTCTAACACTGAAATTCTCTCAATCTCTTCCCTTTTACGATTTATTAATTTTATTTTGACTTATTTTAATTTAATTTAATTTTATTTAAATAATGATTAATCAATATATCATTTTAGATTAATTATAATTTAATGAAATTAGATGTAAATGATATAGACTTATTATTTTATATTTAAAAAATAGATTTATAATCAATTGGTGCATTATATTATGATAATTATATTTAATTAATTTACTTATGATTATATTATTTTTATGTAAATAAATTAAATAAAAATGAGAATAATTATAAGAATATTAACATTCTCGTCTTTTTATTTAATATTTTTTTGTAAATTGAATTAATATATTTAAGATAGAAGAATAAATTTTTAGATACTTGATAAAGCGTAAGTTAAATAGTCAATCATTATATAAAAAAATTTATATTATATATATTCTTCAAATATTAATTTTTATAAACAAAGATAAATAATCATCTATTTTTAAAGTATAATTTTATTCAAAATAATATTGAATATCTTCATGACAAAAATATTCATAATTTATTTTGATATTATCATAAAATCCAACTATTATGCATCTTTAATTAAATTTTATTCAAACAGACAATTTTTAATTATTAGCCTCATTAATTATTTTAAAATAAATATCATTGATATTATTTGTTCACAATCAATAATATCTAATTTTTATCATTTAATCAATTTGCATTACTTAATTAATTTTTATCCTAAAATATTTTCTTTACTTTTAATTTATATTAGGTAATCTTAGAGGAGTAGAATGTTCAGAAATATCTTTAAGTTGAACAATCTTTACAATCGATTAAGATATGCAAATATTTTTTATTTAAGAGTATTGATAAAGAATTGATTGTACAATAATTTCAAAATATGAAGGCTCGGAGGGAAAAGTTATAAATGACATGTAATGTAAACAAAAAATTATATTATTATGAGATTTTATTTCTTTATTTTGTTATATGAGATGCTTTATTTTAAACTTTATATAAAAGTGAATTATTTTTTTATCTTGTGCCTAAAATAAGTTTTGAATCACATGATGTAGCCCACTTAGTGGGATGAAGGCTTGTTGTTGTTGTTGTTGTGTGTTTGAAGATCCCCTAAATTTTATTGCTAAAATTTGCCAAAGAAACTCTCACTTAATTTGTTTCAAGATTGCATTAACTAGAAGCCTAAAATCAAAAGCTTTCAAAGTCTCACTTAAAGTGGCATCTACATGCATCACATTGTCTTCCTCATACATTTGGGCATATTACATCGAAGGATTCTAAGTGTATTGGAAATTGGCATATGGTGTTGATTTTGATTCTCCAAAATTTACGAGTTCCGTATTTAATAGAAGATAGTTGTCTATTACAATATAAATATTATTAGTAGCTTGGTTGCGTTAATTAAAGTTAAAAGGAAGTTATTATAATTTATTAAAGGATTTATATCAAGATCATTCACAAATTTTATGTTGATTGTCGACTATTTAACACCCTTGGGCTTAGGACTTGGCAATGACAGTGTTAAAAGAAAAGTATTACACCCAATTTTTTTATTTTTTATTTTTTTCATTTCAAGTCACATCTAAATGGATAAAAAAAATACTTTGTCAAATTAAAATATACAATATGTTTTTTTAAATGAATTCATCTTTACAAATTTCAATAAATTTTAAAGTAATGTTTTTTGTGGAAGTTCGAGTTAATATTGACCAAGAAAGAGAAAAATGAGAAAATTTATATGTGTGAAATTTAAAACCATCATATTTATATTATTAATATTTTAAATTTTATATTTACTTACATAACACTTAATTCATTATAAGAGATTTACAATGTATACTACACAATTATAATGTATTTATAAATTTAACATATATTTTTTTCATGTTTACTTATATCTCACTCAAATTTTAAATATCACATCAAAAATGTAATTAATATTGAATTTCTGAATGTAAAATACACCTATTAATAATAAGGTTCTAATTACTTTGTAATTGCTAGAATTAGCTTGATTAACTGCAATTAACCAGAATACAATGCACTTCTAATTAAGTGGCTCAAATTTCCCACGATTTTGGTAGTGCGATCTTGTGTCTGTTGGGTCTTGATCGGTTTCTTGAGTGACTCTGAGGGGATGAACTTCGGAGTGAGTAATCTCAATGGGAAAGCGGTCGTCAACGTTGGATAGCCTTTTACCCTTAGTTGGATCTAACTGATTGTGCTTTCTCGGTTTGATCTGAGTTGGATCTTGATCTTCTTGAGTGGAATCCACTTGTCTAAATTTTGTGGGTTGGATCTGTCTGCCTGGATCTTTGTATCCTTGTTTGCCTTATTTATTGAGCCGTCGTCTCGAGAAAATGGTCATGTGAGCGAAGGGAGAAACGAGGGTTTCTCCGGGAGGCTTTCCTGAGGAAAAGCCATGAACTTGGCGAAATGAAGGAGGAGGAGAAGGGTAGACCAGAGGTTTCTTTCTTAAGTTTTTTTTTTTGATCCTTTCTCTGTTTTGTTTCTGCCTTCTATTTATACTTTCTTTTTCTTCATATAATCTAGATCTCTGCCTTTTCTTTTCAATGCGTTTTACATTCTTGTTATCATTTTGGCTTCTATCTTTCCGGCGGTTGTTAGTAGCCATTTTTGTTCCTCTTTTCTTGATTTCTTGAATTTAAGTCTCTTCTTTTTGGCGATTCATCATGGATATTTAATTTTTAAGTGAAATAGTTTTAGTTCAAACCGGCTTGAATTTATTGTAACTACATCTATAGTCTTATGTCGATCATGTATTTTCGTTGTACTTCTTGATTCTTGTTTTCGCCTTTGGTTTTATTAAACTTCCTTGTTTTATATGGATGGTTGTAATATTATTGTTTCGAGGAAGCTCTCTTCGTCTGTCTTCCTTTACTTTTTTATTTATTGTAAAGGCAATTGTAAGTGAAAGTTATGATATTTTGAGATGCCGTAAAGTTCTTTAGCTAATTTGGCCTTTCTCTTTTGCCGATATTACCGGGGAATAAAGATTCATATCATTACTCCCCTCCTTACACTGACCTTGCCCTCAAGGTCACCATTAAGACCTGCCCTTTTCTGATTCCTTTATTCATATCTTAAGATCCTCACTTTATAGCAATTCCTTTCCCTGAACTTCTCTGTATTACCTTTGTAATGTGGCTGTATTGTTGACTGTCTTCTTTGGGAATTCTTTGTGGCCATTTATTTGATATTGGGAAGCTTGCTGTGCCTCAATCTTTGGTGGAGGTGCGGGGATTTCTTATTTGCACTATGTCTGATGGGCTTTATAGAATTGGCTATATCTGAATTATACTTCTAGGCTAATTCAATGGTTAGAATTATTCAGAACTATTTAGATTATTTATAATTAGACAATTATATGTCCTCTATCTTAACCTGGATTGAATGGCTGATAGTTTGAGCTTGTTTCTAAAACTTCTGCTTGTATCCACTATCTTTCGGGTTGAGTATCTTGCTATAGTTGATACTCTTGGTCCTCATTAACCATCATGAAGGCAAATAATTTGGCTTGACATATATGCCCTTTGTGATATTTTTCCTCACAATTAAAACACAATCTTTCTTCTTCTTTCTTCCATTTTAGGTGTCAGCCTCTGAATTGCTAAAGGCTGTTTACTTTGAATGTTGCTGTGTTGATTGGCATTTGGTGGAGTAGGCAGTATGGGTGGTTGCTGTATTTGATGTTGCTTTACTGCTGGAACTTGACTGATCTTGTAGTTTTTGGCCATGTGAATGTCATCAGCTAGCCTATCCTCCATTAGTAACTTGGCCATGAAATGCTTCTTTGATTTGGGTTGTAATGCTCTCACTTCTCTCTTAATATCATTTCTAAGCTCTGATTCAAAACAACTTTGAAGGAATTTAGGTGGAATATTTGAAATTTGGTTAGATAAGTCTTCAAAATCATTGTAGAAGTTCAGAACTATTGTTGTTTGCTGTAATTTAGTCAATTCACCTCTCAAATCTCTGTAGAGAGATGGACCAAATCTCTGAATGACTTGTTCTTTAAATTGGGTCCATGATTGCAACTGATTGTTTAAATGCATATATTGATACCAGCTTAGTGCAGGCCCATCCATATAAACTGAGGCAACTATGAATTTGTTCTTGATTTACTTATAATATTGAAATCTTGGTCTACTTTGAGCGAGATTTTAGAGTTGTCTCCATTAAATCTTGGCATATCTACCTTAACATGTTTAATATGTTGCTGTGTATATGATCTATTTGGAGGATAACAGTCTGTATGAGATGATGTATATACCTGGGATAATATTTGTTGCTGTTCTTGAGAGTTTTTCTCTAACTTTTCTTCTATAGAAGATAGTTTTCTTGACACTTCATTTAATATCATGGAGATTGAGGACATTTGCTCATCTGTTTTGTTTAGCCTTGTCACACATTCCTCTAGGGTTTTGGATGTGTATCTTGTGCCTTCTGCCATTTATGTTGAGTGATGTAGTCAACAAGAGCACCAATAATAAGGTTCTGATTACTTTGTAATTGCTGGAATTAGCTTGATTAACTGCAATTAACCAGAATACAATGCACTTCTAATTAAGTGGCTCAAATTTCCGATTTTGGTTTGATTTATGCGTCTTGATGATCGGTTTCTAAGTTGACTGTCGAGTGGGATGAACTGAGTGAGTAATCTCAATGGGAAGAGTCTTTATGCGCGTTGGATAGCGCCTTAGCGTTGGATGCTAGCACTTTCAGTTGTCTTTCTCGATTTGATCGGCCGTTGGATCTTGATCTTCTTGAGTGGAATCCACTTGTCCGAATTTTTTGCATGCACTTGGATCTTTGTATCCTTGTTTGCCTTGCCGCTGTCTCAGAAAATCAAAGGAGGAAGGAGAAGCTGAGGGGTTTCTTGCGGCTTTCCGGTGGAAAAGCCGTGAACTTAGGGAAATGAAGGAGGAGAAGGGTAGACCGAAGGAGAGGTTTCTTCAAGTTTGTTTTTTTTTGATCCTTTCTCTTTTGCTTCGCCTTCTATTTCTTATAATCTTAGATCTCTGCCTTTTCTTTTACTAACTATTTTTGTTATTCTTCTTTTGGCTTCTATCTTTCGGTTGAGGTCATTACATTTCCTCTTTTCTTGATTTCTTGAATTTAAGTCTCTCTTTTTTGGCGTCATTGTTATGGATATTTAATTTTCAGGAAATAGTTGTTGCTTTAGTTCAAGCAATCTTGTTTTTAACATTACGTAAGTCTTCTTATTTCGTCGTATTACATTGTACTTTGATTCTTGTTTTCGCCTTTGGTTTTATTAAACTTGTTGTTTTATGGATGGTTGTAATATTATTGTTTCGAGGAAGTTCTCTTATGCATTCTTCCTTTACTTTTGTTGTAAAGGAACGATTGTAAGTGAAAGTTATGATATTTTTGGGATGCCAGTAAAGTCCTTTAGCCAATTTGGCCTTTTTCTTTCTCTTTTACTTCTGATATTACTAGGGGAATAAAGATTCATATCACTCAAATTTTAAATATCACATCAAAAATGTAATTAATATTAAATTTGAATGTAAAATACATATTTTTTAATACATATATATTGATAGGATGATGATAAACTATTATATATAAATATATATATATATGAAAATAACAATATTTTGGATACGTAATTACGTAAATCTTCTTAAACTTTTTATCAAATAAAAAAAATCTTATCCTACATACTTATAATAAAAAATTTTATGATAAAACCATAATTAAGAGAGCAAATTTTTAAAATAAATATTATATTAAGTACGTGTAAAAAAATTTTTGATTTTTTAAGTCCCATAAGGTTTCTCACCTCACCGAGGTGGCTTAGGATACGTCACTTATGGGGCAATTGGCTTTTAGGTCATTGATTTTTTAAAACCGTGATCTAGCCTTCAGAATAGCGTCGCCCCATAAGTGGACGACTTTTCAGCTATGGTTTTTTTTTTAAAACAAAAAGATGTCTTTTTTACCAGCTACATAGAATGTAAAGAGATGGTAAAAAATAAGTCAGAAATTAAAACTGCTAGCATCAAACATATGTACTACTAATCAAATTATACCAAAAAATTTCATTCATATGCTAAGTAAACTAAGTTACAAATACAGATAATAGAAAACTATAGAAATATACAGTGACAAATACACAAAATAAATACATGTCTATACACTATAACGATGACATCTATATATGCACTACCCGGTGTTTAGTGCATAGGTGGACGATATGATCCGTGGCGATGGGAGACATCATGTGGTCTTGGCCGGCTTTGCGCTGCGCGAGTCTCCTGAATCTCTGTGATAAGTGCAATGTCCATGATCAAGAGTAGACCTCTCCGAGAAAAGTAGATGACCTTGGATAAGTGGATGGCCCAACATATGCTCATGGTCAAAGATGAATGGCCATATATGATATATGCTTCTGCGTCTCTTGGAGTCGATGTGGGTTCGATCTCGGTCTGACACATCTGCTTTCGTCGTATTATAGCCAAATGGAAGTCGCATCACGTGTAATATTGGTCTCCCACATGAAGTCGCTCCCAGACCGGATCGAACAGCGAAGACACCGACCATGTTGGCCCTCCTCTGCAGTAGACTCATGTAACTCCATGTACAAGTGTGCTCACACTGCTCCTCGTACCGAGAATGTATTGAATGTCTAGATCGTCCGGTAGATCACAGTGTACACCTCACGATGTATAGTAGTAAGAAACTTCTTAGAAGGAACAACACATACGCTCGTACATGTCTGTTAAAGTCAAAATTTAGGAGGTCTGTGTAGGACTCACGAAAAATATCCCGTAACCACTGCGGCATGCACGATGAGCGTGTGTGCTCATCCGAATGTGGAATGATGTTGGGTTGGCCGTGATATCTGATTAATACCGCAATAGGATTTCCACCTAGTAGCTCATCGTGATCCGTCATTGTCATCTCTCCGACAATGATTGTCGTATCGCAAACCCAAGATCATTGCAACATCTTGCAATGTCACGTCATCTCTCTCTACGAAATGGAAAGTGTTGATGCAGGAGACCAACTCTCCATAACATTGTCAGTGATGGTCAAGTCGATATATCTCATCGGCTAGCGTAGTAAAGTCTGTGAGGCGTATGAACCTGGGCACATAACTACGAGCATCGAAGATGAGAAGCTACATCCAAAATAGTTCCACGCAACATGAAGTTGTCGCCGGGTTGAACAACTGAAATATTATAGATAAAAATAAACTTGAAAGTAAGTTCATACCGAATCTGGATGTGCGGCCCTATATCTACCACCAAGTAGGGCTATGCTGGGATGGACCTTTGCAGGAGCAGGATCTGGTGCATCATCAGCCATCTCAGCACACCTCCTCTACTGACGTCTAGTCGGCCTGGAAGGCTCCTCGGTCATCTTACTTGTGAAAAGAAGAACAAAAAGACAATTTGTTAAACGATTAAGACATTAAAAGAAACAAAGAAAATCTATGCAGTTGATATACATGTTAATTTGCAACACTATCATTATTAACCTCCTACTAGTAGGGTTATGTGGACACGATGTCTGGTAATGACCAACATTTACGAATCACATGCGATTATTTTACTTTTTATCATCCATTGTGTTCTTATATCTACTTGATCGCTACCTAATCTAACTTTAATAATTGGTGACAGTAAAGGATAAAGACCCCGATCTGCATCGTAGTCTGGCCACATATTTTGATCATGTAGAACATGAAAATTCGAAGAGTATGTACGCCCATACATTGACATGGAGTAGTACTTTGCCACATAAGCCAAATGATTCAACCTCCGATGGACTAAAGCTGCTATGGAATGACTACATGACATGTGATAAATTAGTATTGAACAACTACATGCGATCCATGTGAAGTCAACTCTGAAGGAATGACAACTCCTGTCAAACACTTGCACTTCATTCACATTAATGTTGACTGATTGCGGATAGTGTCTGGCATCACGCTCAAATTTGCTGAGCACTATCTATGTTCTAGGAGAGAATGTGAATTCATCAGTCGGTTCTCCCAAATCAATGGTACTTGCCCTCTTATAAAATAAACTCACAATGTTATAGTAAATAGCAGTGATCAGTGCTTGAATCGGTAGTCCTCGTGCATGTTTAAGTACCCCATTAAAACACTCTGATGCATTTGTAGTCATAATGCGTAACACCCATCGCGTGAACAATGTCCACTTACACATCACGGTCTACTAACCGGTATGCTTGTTTAATTTTCTTTATATGCGTCCATGTACGATTGAATATGTCGATGTCATCCGTGCTGCCAGAAATGTATATTTTCTTACACATAAACTTGACATCCGCAATACTCATTTTTCTCAATACTTTTTGAAGTTTTCCCTCAGATGTCTTAAGCAATGACGATGTGCGGCCCATGGAAAAATATCATGGCATCCACGTACCAACCCCGAATGCTTATCTGAGATAATACATAAATCGCTCCTTGTTGAAATAATAGGTAACAGCTGTTGTATGCACATAATGAACCAAAGCCAACACTCAGTGTTCTTAGATTCAACCACAGCAAAAGTAAGCCGAAATAATCCATTATTGGCATCAATACCAATAGCTGTGAGGAATGTACCTCGATACTTTCCTAGTAGGAATGTCCCATCCATGCTGAGAATAGGGCAACAAAATCTCCAATCTGAAATTGATGGTCTAAAAGCCCAGAACAATCTCTGAAACCTGCATGTATCTGATGATAAAATTCTATAAACAATTTCTGGCAGCACAGAGCATAATGAATCCATAAATAGGCTTAGAGAGCGGTGCGACTCCTCCCAACTACCAAATATTGCTCTGATGCTCTTACGCCGTGCATCCCAAGCCTTCATGTAAGACACTTTAATATTAAATTTTGATTCCATCCTTCCTATGATCTCTCTTGGTTTCAAGTCTATCTAAATCGCATAGGTGAAATAACTAATGAACTTAGAAGTGCAGCGATGTCGACCACGATAGTGCTAACGCATGTGTGCGGTGCACCTAAAGTTGATATCCTCCAAGCACCTCCCAACCTCTTGCTTCTGCTTCAGTGCATGCGCCATTGGCAATATCTGCTATGATTATTATGTTGTGCACATATAACAGTAAAATTCTTCTGATTCAAAGTGACGGTAAGGAACTGAACATTATTAAGAATTGGCCAACTAGTTACTGCAAATTGAAGCTCCTTCTTATCTGAGAAACACATACCTTCATATAGCTCAACTAGAACTTTGATGTCATCTGAAAAACTTGAACTATCAGATGGACCATCAAACACAATATCTGCATCCCAATCTTTTACGATTTGGCATATGCGGACGTAATCGTTATTGCAAATCATAGCATCATCATTAGAAGAATTCGTATTGAATGACTCCGAATAAGCTCGTGACCAACATTGGTGTCACATAAATCGGCATTACCCAGTAAAGAATCCTCCTCAGCATCGCTATCATCAGATGCATTGCTTGATTCTCTTTTCATCGTTTCATCCTCGTCATCCGATAATACTCTAGATGAACTAGGTTGCTCATGCAGTTGTGCATGAGCAGTATTCTTACGTGTTAAAAAAGTAATCTTTTAAACAACGAGAAGATAGTATAAATCAAGAAATGAAATGCTATTGAGGTAATTGCTTTTATTTTTCGCGTCATAGTGCTGTTGCGTAGCGGTTGTTGGCCAAGTGAACTCATGAGCGTAATCGGACTGAACATTATGTTGCATAATATCAGTATCAATTTCAACTGTAGCAGTGCATTGTGGATTTATTTTCACATAAAGAATTAATGTCTGACGGAAAGCTTCATCCAATACAGTACTGCAAACTTTATTATCAGAAACAGTAGAAGCTATGTATCCCGCACCGATAAAAAAATGACACATAATCTCCACTACGAAGTTATCAACGTCATAATGCAGAGATCTAAACACTTTTTATTTTAAATCTTCTAACCTTGCATGACACGAAACTCGCATGGGATGATTTTTTTCACCGACATAACTTGGAATGAACTGATCATCAATGATCAGTTGACCGTCATAGAAGAGAATTAAGGAAACGAGCTCCTGACTCATCCTAGTATATGCTCAGCAACCAAATTTCTAACGCAACCTATAAATTCACTCATCATTCATCAAAAAAAGTATTGGCAATGATGTAACATAAATGTGATGATGAAGCCTTGTTAGTAGCACTAAAACAGGTCAACCAAAAAAAAACATCTAGATATGGATCTAAAACTAAATGCAACATAAAAAATGCTAATGAAGAAGAAATTAACATATATGCATTCAACTGATTTAATGAAGCATTTGAAGATGGTTGAGGATCCTTCACTTTACTTTATGAAATCAATAATAACAGCACAATTTCTCTAAGTTTGCTTGCTTGCTTGCAGCTGTGACATTATCACGATAATCAAGAATATCCTCTAATGGAGCAGGGCACCAAGTGTTTTCTTTAAATTCTTGAGAAAATTTATTTTCTAAGGATAGATTCCCTCCTGCATAATATGTATAACTTATAGAAGGGGGGCATAATAGCATAGTTGGCTGATTGAGAAAGCAGGGCATCAAATTTATGCTTTTCTTCCAAGCAAATCAAAAGAGAAACCAATATCAACTGTATAAGTGTCAAGTTGTGTCACATAATTACTTTGAAGTTCCCTTTCCATGGTTGCCTCTTGGAATGAAGATTAACCATTCTTTGAAGTGGTAGCTAGAATAGGAGCTTATAATAAGAAACTCGTGAATTTCTACATTAATGACTTGGTACAAATGAGAGATGATGTAACTTGGATAAACACAATGATGGAGATACACTGACGGTATGAGAAAAGAAATAACATTGAGAAACAGTTGCGTATACCTTCCAACTAGCAGTGGGAGCTGGATGGAAATCTTCGGGTGGAGCCGACGACAATTGCAGTGGGTGGAGCCGAGTGAGAGTTTGACCTAAATCGGCGAGATCGTGGCACGATGTCTCAAAAGAATGTCACGTATGGTCTACTAGAGCATACGAAGTGATTTAGGAGTAGCCGGTCACCCGTGGGTTGGTAGCTTCACTTAAAACCGGTCGATTATCGGCGGCTTTAACATCGCCAGTAAAGTGGCGACTAACTCCTAAACCACCCGGGATGAGGTATTGACGATCGTCCTCTATGGCGTACCTAAAATTAAATTTTTTATATATACTTAATATAATAATTAGATTTTATTTAATACTTAAATTTTTTTTAATTAAGACTCGGACCTTCAAATTTCAATTCCACGATTGATTAAAACGAAAATTCATCACCGTAACTCACACCATAAGTTTTCAAGCATTATTATTTATTCAAACAAAGCGTATAAAATTAAAATCAATCGCACATCGGCAAGCACACGGCGGTGGTTTTCCGACCTTCTTGCATGCGCACGAAGTTATCAGAAGCATCATTCGCCACTTGATGTCAACGCAGTTCTCTTCCAAATGCTGCTCGTAAATGCCGAACACTTCCGAAGGAATAGCGCTTCCATCACCAAATCTATTGGTCTCCGTATTTATATTATCAGTGTGGCCAAGTATTGGGACAATCCATGCCCGCTTTCCCTCACGTTCAACCACTGGATTTGTTGGTCCGATAATTAACTCTGCGCATCGAAGAAGTGAACTGCGCTACATACTAGCGTTTCTTTGGCTCTGTTGAAATATTTAGAGACTTAGACATTCTTGCGAATAGAAAATAATATTATAAATTGGTGATTTTGGTTTGATTTAATTTTAGTGTGAAGGTAAAATCATCTTCTTCTTTTTTAAGTGATTTTACAAAAGTTTGTAGAATATAAAATCAATATTGATGCTAATTACACCAATCATAATGATTGATTTGATTATTATTTAAATTTGAATTTGATAAGTTTAGATATAAAATTGGATTAAGTAGGTCAGATATATTCCAGTTAATTGAATCACATTGGTTCAAAAAGAAGTATGATTTATATAATAAATTAGTTAAACTGATCAAATTTTTGTTTGGTCAGTTCGACTAAAGTTAAATTTTTTGATCGTATAATAAATAGGTCAAAATCAAATCAAATATTTTTCCATTAAATCAACTTCAAATCAAAATCAAACTCAAATAAACACCTTAATATAACACTCAAATTTATAATTTTGCAATACAAAAATCATATTAAAATTTTTAAGTGAAATATTTATTTCATGCATATATATATATATATATATATATATATATAATCTGATTTTCTTTTTCAAATGTTGAAAAGATTATTAAAAGATGCTCCATAGAGAGGTGAACATACCTTTTCTCGGCCTCAACCTCATCGTCGGTGCCCAGAAACATCTTCCAGGTTCTGGTAAATATGGTACCAACATCTGCGTTACTAGCCATTTTGTTGCCGTAATCCCACCTTGCCCACCTTCGCCATAAACTCCGACTTCTCCTCCATCTTCTCAGCGATCACATCACTCGCGACTATCGCCGTCTCCCCTCCCTCCGTGACGGCTCACCGTAAGAAATAACGTCGGGGCCGCTTATGAATTGACATAGTTAATATTCCAAAAAACCTCTATCGCATATTGCATTGGACTCGATGATATAGATTTTGGATTTCTTTTATTTTCTTCTGTCTAAACATTGAATGATTAATTATATTTATTTGTATGAGCATTTGCTATCTTTTATTATTATTATTATTATTATTATTATTATTATTATTATTATTTAAATCGAATTCGAATTGGAAAAAGAGTTAAATCTTGATATTGAATCGAATTCTCTCATATACTTTTTTTATTTTTTAAGGAAACCCCATGATACGGGGGTATTTTATTGCCACAAAAACAAGGTTACAAGATCCTTAAAAGGGGTTACACTCGAACTCGCTCAAAGAGCTACAATCAACCTAAGGAGAAAAACCTCAATCTAAATACATCCAAAATCCAAAGAAAGCATTAAAACAATTAAAAGTAAAATAGTAACTGAGCAAACACACAAAACAATAAGAGAGCGACAAAAGATATAAGCGGTTAAGGTAATGCCGACAATAAGTGGAGGAAAACACCATAAAGTGAGAATGATATTAAGGAAATGTGATAGAAAAGGCTCAGGCTCAATCACATCCTAATGGGGCAGATGCAAGTATGAGCATCCGAACTTCAGTAGAAGGGTTACATCACAGAGCTACTCGACCAATAGGAAGTGAGATCATCACGCCATCACCAACAAACAGAGAAGGCAACATCCGGTTGTTGATAGATAAGTGAGCTTTATAACACCGCAAACCTAATCAAGCTCATCTCGAGATTAACACCATCCCAATAGAATATATCATCGCGAGAAAAGTCCGGAAACCTCCCTTATAAATGACCTTGGGATAACTGGTAAAGTAAAGCATTGTATTTCAGACAGGGAAAACAAACATCCCAAATACTCATCCAATATTGCATTTAGAGCGAAATACCAATAGCGGCATTCGGTGCCATAAAGGTAATTCAGTCATGAAATGAACCGATAAAGAAGCAGTAATGGGTGAATATCATAATCACGATGGGATCGTCAACCACAAGCAAAGCAGGGAAGAGATATTCACGCGGCGGGGATGGCTTTTCCAACCGAAAGATGAGAAGGCATAACCAACATATTAAAGAAATGAAAGCCCAATTTAACCCAAACAATCATGAGTGACAAAATGCGAAGGTAATATATGCGACCAAAGGTAACAACTAACCAAAGTATAAACCCATAATGCACCAGAGCGAATTCCCATATGAATTTAGAACGGCGACCACAAGTTTGAGAAAAATATTTTGATCTGCGGTTCCAAGCGATTTGCGACCATAAGTCAAAAAATGAAAGCCCAACTCAACCCAATCATGCGAAGTGACAAAATGCGCAGGTAATATGTGCGCACAAATGTAACAACTAACCAAAGTATAAACCCGAAATGCACTTAGAGTCAATTCCCATATGAACATTGATTAGTAGGAACGGCGACCCTGTTTCGAAACTTCGTTTAGATCTGATTCCAAGCAGATTCGCAACCATAATAATTTTCCAGATAATTCATATCAAAAATCGATCCAGATAAAAGGACAATATAAGCACCATAATCACCAAAGAAGAATTGCATCCACAAGCAAGATAACAATTACTCACGAGAAACTTATCCAAATGTGGGATTAGAAAAGCAAAACCAATGCATGATGAAAGTAGGGGCGAAAACAATCCAATCTTTCGCGGTGAAAGGTCAAGGCCTAATAATGCTTCCGGTTGTAACAAACAACCCAAAAAATTATCCAAAAAATTGTTTAAAGCGTTCCAAGCGTGAATAGAGTACCATACGTAATCGGATCAAAATTAACCGAATACGATATTCCCCCTCGGCCAGACGATAACATCAAACACAAAAGCTTCCATAAATCGAGATATTCATAGCGGGGCCAACAAAGATCTTCGAATGAAAAGAGGCAACAATGCTTAATGGGGGACGAATCGATGATCAACAATAACATAAAGCAGATAGGGTGCTTCAGCATTCGAAAAATATGAAGACAAGCTACCAAGTCTGCCGAAAATGTCATGATCTAATGTAAGGCAAACCCGTCTTGTCCAGGTTAACCAATCCTTGTAAGTGTTTAGGAATAGAATGTTTATCAAAATTAGTGAGCTCATTCAATCTAGTTCCTAAGTTAGCAAGGTAATCAACACAAGCATTTCCTTCCCTCCATATATGAGTGATTTTGTAACAAAATTGATTGAGCAGAATTTTAGTTTGCTTGATTAAATAATATAATTCCACATTGCCATTTTTGGTTGAGGAGATCAATAAGTAGTAAGGCATCCACTTCAAACCGGATATTAAGCCAACCTTCTCAGAGGCAATGTTAAGAGCATTATACACCATAAGTTGAAAAGGCGAGTTAGTAATAATAGATTAGCAAAGGCCATGAGAACATCTTGAAATTTCTAAAGATGCCACCACAACCGAAGCATTAGGGGATACACTCCATCGGTGTTAATTTTGATAACGTTATCATGTGGTTTGGCCCAATAAAGTATTTTTGATTAGAGGTGTTTGTATCGGCAAATGCAAACCCAATTTAGAGGCGACAAATTTACACCCTTTTAAGTGTTTATATTTAATAAGGTTGGCTTTAAATAGATCCGATTTGAATTTTGGCAATTATTTTGGAATGATTCATAGAAATATCGTTATGCTTAGCATCATTTCTAGCCATCCAAATGAACCGAGAGAATAATGATCATAATAATTTTAATATGACCTTTTATATTGTTTTCAAAATATATCTCGAGTTGATAAATAGAAAGCGAGCATTATATTTGTCAATGGAGAAAAGATTATCGTACAAATCCAAAGTTTAGATGCAATCGCTCCACTCACGAATTGGTGATTTACATTTTCAATATGGGAGCAACAATGACATTTTGATGGGAGATAAAAACCTTTACCCCACATCAAGGAATCAATAGGGACAAAGCTTTTTAAGATACGCCAAGTGAGTATGGAATATGAGGTGGAAATATTATTATGCCAAAGTCGAGCATACACTTTGGAATAATCCCGAGGTTCTTTGATCATTAGCCAAACATTTTTAAAACAATTCGCCATTGTGAGAGAGTTTAAAAGAATCGGTCTTTTATTGGATGTAATATGTTATTGAGTTTGTCTAAAAGGATGAAGGGATATAATCAATGAGCGAAAAGTTCCATTTGTTATTATTCCGAAGATTTGACTTTGATGGTATCAATAGAACATGAGGAAATTAATTCATCAAAAGAGTTATTTCCAAGCCAGTTATCTTGCCAGAAGAAAGAGTTGCCAGAGTTAATGCCCCAAAAAAATTAAAGATTCCGCCTTCCATTTGACATTACAAAGTCTTTTCCAAATAGGAGAAGCGTTAGTTTTATAAGAGCAGTTCAATGGGTGCTTAGATAGGTAATATTTGTTTGTCATGAAGTTAGCCCAAAGGCTATTGTTGCTTCTAAAATTCCACCAAAGTTTATAAGAGAATGCGTTGATGGTGTCTTTGATAGATTTGCAGTCCAGACCACCTTCTTCAGAGATGCCACAGATTTTGTGCCAAGAGGACCCGGTATTTTGAGGAAGAGGTATTAGACCCCAAAAAATTATTAATTAGCCTCTCAATTCTATTAATACAAAATTGGTTGGAACGATAGTTTGAATAAGATAAAGAGGCATCGAATTAAGGGTACTCTTAATCGAGTTAACCTCCCTCAAAGGATAGAAAATGATATTCCCAAGAGGAGATACGGTTGGATATTTTGTGGATTAAATCAAAAAAGGTAAGAACGTTTATGTCCTTTGAAAAGAGGAGTACCTAGATAATTGATCGGAAGATGATGTTGATGAAAGTTAGTGATCCTCGTTATCGATTAATCTATTATTGTTGATTTTATTAGCGGTTATGAAGCAACATTTATTTTGTTAAGGAGGAGACCGCTTTCTTTGCCAAATTTTTAAAGAATTTCATAATGGTTTTGACGTCGATAGAAGCATTGCAAAATGATAAAATCGTCAAATAAAGCAAAGATGAGTAATGGGAAATCCACCTTGAGTTTTGTAAATCATACTTGGCTTATTATAGAAAAGATCGCTCGGCTCGGATAAATAATCTACTATAATAAAAAGCAATGGCGATAATGGATCTCTCCTTGGTAAGCGTGTTTAGAAGTGAAGAAACCTCGATTCTCCATTAACGATAAAGAACCAAACATTAGTGATTTTTTAATGATAATAAATTCGTTTGAGAATCGAAAAAAGTTGGATTATAGAAAGGAATTCCCAAGAGAGATCAAGGCTTTAGTTTGAAAGCAATGTTACCGCCTCTAATAGGAACATCAATATCATGAATCATTTCTTGTGCTAAAAGGATATTATCGATGGTTCTCCCTTTAATGAAACCGGTTGATTGGGAGATAATGTTTCGAGAGGGTTGATCGGTTGGCTTATTTTGGATATTAGCTTGTTAAAAAAGGTGCATAGACTAATCGGTCTAAAAGTCATTCCATGTTTCCGGATGGTTGTTTTTAGGGATAAGAATTATGGAGGTGCTAGAGAAGAATCTAGGAAGGGGGTTGCCATTGAAAAAGTCAATAACGGCTTCAATTAAATCAGACTTAATAATGGACCAACCTGGAAGAATATAGTAGTGTAACCATCGCAATCAAATCGAATTCATGCTTTGGAGAACATTACTAATTTGAATCTGACACAAAGAGAGATGTTTTGATCGGTAATTTTGAGGGAATCGTGAGGGTTAGCAATAGGTTCCATGTTAATGTTGTTGTTTAACAAATTTTGGAAATGATGGATAACCAAGTCTTAATATCATTTTATCTCGATATCCAATTATCATTATTGTTTTTAATTTTCTTAATCGAGTTTATAACTTTTCTTTTGTTGAAAAGAGCGTGGAAATATTTTGTGTTTTACGCATATATATGTTTAGTAGCACTTTTGCAATAAGTTTCCTCCATGTTTTGATATTTAATCAAGTTATCTCTAGCTTCGTTGAGTTCATCATTTTATTAGGTCAGCGGCACTTCTTCAAGAGAACAAACAAGATCTTCCATAGTTTTAAGATTTGCAAAAATATTTTTAAAATGATGTTTATTCCACCAGTTCAGAGTTTGTTTTAATCTTTTAAGTTTAAGCCAAAAACGGATCATACCTTTAATGGAGTTATCAAGGTGAATAAGGCATCAGTTAATACACACATAAAGTCATTTGCAACACATATTTTGAAGCGAAAGATGGTGTGGGTATTGAAGTAGGGGTGTTTTACATGATGGAAGAGGCTGATCGCAGGTTTCTAAGTGTTCTAAAACCGTTATTCCAAAACCCTATCGCATATTAGCATTGGATGATTTGTTTTATTTTCTTCTATCTAAACATTGAATGATTAATATTTATTATATTTGTATGAGCATTTGCTATCTTTATTATTATTTAATAAAGATTAAGGGATCATTTGGATTAAGAGTAAAATCTTGATATTGAATCGAATTCTCTCATATACTTGAATTAAGATTAAGGGATCATTTGGATTGATTTTATTTTACTCTCCTATAGAAAAAGCTGCTTCTAAGAATCAAGTAGATGTTTTGTTGACTTTTATTAAAAGTTCAGTCAAAATGGAGACAAGAAGATGCTCTTTCTAAGTAATTTTGAGATAAATACAATATGTGTTCTCTTAAAACAAGTTCATAAAAATCTAAATTACGATTAATCGATGTATGTAAGATAATTAACAAAATAACTTTTATAATTAACAACTACAATTTTACATAAATTCACATAAAATATTTTATATGAAAGATTTACATATCACATAATTCTTATATATTTATATATCTAATTCTCAAAATTAGATATTTATTAATCTAACATTTTCCTATATGTGAAAAGGTGCATTTCACTTTAAAAAATTAAGTAGAGATGATATATTTGATGTAATATTGAAAATTGAGGTTTTATATATCTAAAAAATTGAAGTTTAAATGTTAGATGCGTGAATATATAATAATTGTGTGATATGTATATAAATTCCCATTTATATTCTTGAATTTTTTTTCTAGTCATTATCATATATTCATGCTATGTTGCTATTATATACATAATTTTTATGAGCTCCCTTTTATAGATTTTGTTGCCCAAAATCATTTATTAAATATTTAAACATTTCTATTCGTTAAACTTTGTTCTATACATCTAAAAGAATAAGAATTATTCAATTAAATTCTTAATTTTTTGACACGTTCAAACAAAAATAATTTTTATTATAAAATACCAGCTATGTATTATATTACTAAATAATAATATATTATATAGTTAAAGAATAAAAAATGAATGAAAACATCATTATCTTTAGCAAGATAAGGCAGACTCACCATATTTTTAATCAAATAAGAAATATATCATTTACCATTTCTTAAGCATCTGCATCAAACGTGAAACTAAATAACTCTAGTTGTTATATTCATAACTATCTGTTTTCCCACAAAAGCTTATAAAAAACTACAACAACAGCCGAACCAAAAGACTCATAGATTGAACCTCTTAAAGTTAGATTCAATTCAAATTTTTTTAAAAAAAAAAAAATTGGATGAGAAGCTATTTATGACCTGATCTAACTCAACTTAAATTGGATGAAGCTATTTAGATCACAAATCTTGTTAATTTTAGAAAGAAAATAGCTGGAGAATTTAAGAGAGAGAGAGAGAGAGAGAGAGAGAGAGAGAGAGAGGAACAAGGGTGTTGGTGAAATAACCAGGGCCATCTCGTGGTGGAAGTTGATCAACAGATCCGGTGAAGACTCGTTGGAGGTGTAGATGCGTTTGGAGAGCTTAGAACGACTGCAGATAGGCGAAACTATACGGTAAGCGTCCCACTCGAAGGCTTCCACGACGCGCTCGAAGTCATCGACTGAGGTCACGTCGAAGCCGAGGAAGAGCAGCGCTCGGTGCCGGCGAAGCGTGGCTACGAGGGACTCACGTTCGGCGACCACCGTCTTGGCCAGGTTTCGGTTGGAGCTAGCCGCCGGGAGCAGTGTCTTTGGGAAGACGTCATCGCCGATGAGCTTCGCTTCTGCAAGGCTTCCTTCAAGGAATCCCCCCATCTCTCTTCTCTCTCTGTCTTCTCTAACTCGTTCTCAGACCTACAAAGGCAATTTGGAGCAGGAGAATTATTTAATTAAAAACGCATTGTCAGTTTATCGAATCATGCCATTTTTTATAATTAGCATTTTTATTTGGTAAACAAAGCCTCTCTCTCTCTCTCTCTCTCTCTCTCTCTCTCTCTCTCTCTCTCTCAGGCAATGCTTTATTTATAGAGGAATTACATAAATCATTTTTTGTTGAAAACATTTCAAATTTCAAATTTATATGACATTTAGCTATACATGAATTTATTTTTTTATTTTGTTCATATAATTTCCATAAAATGGATATAAATATTTTTATTATTGTATTAGATAATAAGCTTGTGTTGTAAGATATTAAATGCTTTTAGCATTTTCTTATAAAAGGCTAGATGGTTCTCTTCTATGAAAATTTTGGTGAGTTATTTATATAATAATATTTTATATTTTATTGCAATTATGAATAAAACAAGAAGCTTTCTTTGCATAATAATATTTTATTTTTATAATTCATGATGGTGTTATCTCCACCCTCCATCAAATATATTCTTACATATATAAGCTTAGCCTCTACATTTTATTTCATCATGACTAAGATCCACAGTGAGCTTATCCTCATTCACCACATGGGTGGTTGATGTGCCTTTATTCATACATAGGTGAATGAATATTCATGGAATATGTATGTAGTCTATGAATATTGCTAGAAAATTAACCATACATTCACTAGCATAAGTTACTTCTTCAGAAAAGGTATTACTTAAACAACATCAAAGAGACCTAAGTTTTTAATCTTCTCTCTAACAAATTTAGCTCAAACTATCTTAAGTTTGTTCAATACCTTGACTAAAAACACTTAAAAATTTACATATGATTCTAAGATGATATAGACATTGTAGTCCTTCTTAGGATGATGAGCTTAAATTATTTTTTTTATCTTGATTTAAATTTATTAGAGGATGATTCAATGCTCAAAAATAATAGTTTTGTTCTTTTCTAGAATTATATATTTAGTTTCTTAATGGGAGACTTTTCCACTGCTAATTAGTATAACTTTAATTTCATGAAGGGGGGATGATGAATCACCTCTAAAGATAAGATTATATTCTTTGATATCTAGATCTTATTCTTCATCTTCAAATAAATATTTTGTTTAATTTTTAATATTATCAACATCAAATGATTTTTAAGCTCTTTTTCATTAAATGTTTAAATATCTTTTTTTTTTTTCATACATTATAATTTTAAGAGTAATAGTTGCTATATTTATCTTAGAAGATTATGAATCTTCTACTTTACTAAGAAGGCTGGGTTCAATGAATTAATTACTTTCTTGGTATCATCAAACAGTGTCAAAACATTAAAATGCCCATTTCTTTTACTCTTTAAAGTAAAAGCATCACTCTTTGTAAACCTGCAAATAAGCTTGCCTCATCCAATAAGAAAACTTCTTTGGACAATACTTTTCAAAGTTTTAAGAAAAGGTTTTCTTAACAACAATAAATTGAGATTTGATTCTTCTTAATATGAAGGGTATAAATATTGATCTTATAATTGGTGTTTAATATATATATATATATATATATATATATATATATATATATATATATATATATATATATATATATATATATATATATATATATATATATATATATATATCTATATATATATATATCAATTAATTTAAATTAATCAAAACAAATTATGAACATCCAAAATTAAAACAAAACTTTATCTTGAACATGAATTTAGATTAGTATAGTATTACCTTCTAAAAATAAAACCATATAATAATCTAATATGTTGACCAGTTTAAAAGTTTAGAAAAGATTTTTTTTTTTTTTGAGACTTTTTTGGACAAGAATCTCCTATGCGTGATTCTCCCGAGCAACACTACTAAGAAAGAAGTATATACGCATATTAAGGCATTAGATGTATAATAATAAAAATATACTATAAATGAGATTATATAGACAGATCATGCAAGGACACAAGCCAACTTTGCTAGCGAAATTAAGTTAAGTTTGAGCTCATATAGCATACGAGCTTGTATCTAAGCTCAAGCTCATGGCTTAATAAGCTCAACTAGAAAGTTCATTATCAGGTCAAGTTCAAGCTAGCTCATCTCATTTATTCTTTCTCATAAATTGTTGAAGAGAGCTTTTCCACCTTATCATCATTGCTATGATTTATATCCTTAGTCATGAACATAACAACATACTTCACATTACTGGGAATTCACGTGTCACTAATCACTAATTGAATATCCATAGTTGCATTCTACATGTGAAATGAGGTTTAACACCTTCTGACTTAATGGCGTGCTTAAAACATGACGTTTATCTCTTTAGCCTACTGACAATGTTAGTGTTTTTATTTTTTGGTATTATCCTTTTGTGTGCTTTCTGTGATGTTTTGACTTTATTGGCTTTCGATTTTATTTCTTTTTAAGCAATAAAATTATTTGTTTTTCTCTGACTTTTTAATCCTGTGTTGCCTCTGTAATTTTGTTGTAGGTGATGAGAATAGGTCCACTTAACTTAGCTAAGGTATTTTTTTTTTAAACTATACTTATAAATGTTAGACTTATTGACTCAGCTATGAATGAAGGTTTTATGTATCGCAGATTCTACATTCTGAGCCCGCCTAGCTTTGTTATTTTTCTAGAGCTTACTGTTTTTCATCCTGGGCTTTTTTTTTTTCTTTTTTCTTTGCTTCTTCTAGGTGGGTTTTTTTTTTTTTTAATTTAGATGACAATTTTTATCGAGCTACACTTCATTACGCTGATATTTCTGCTGTAGAGAAACATTTGCATTTATTTCTCCGTTAGCACTTCATCTCTCTCTCTCTCTCTCTCTCTTGATCTCAGTCTGTAATTATTTCTTCTTTAAATATTAGATTATTGCGTGCTAGAAAATCAGTTGCAGTAAAATAAAAGTTTATGCTTTAGCTTTGTTGTGGAATCTAGCACACACATAGATGTTTGAAGAATGAACAAGAAAACTCCAAGATTTTTATGTGAAAAACCCCTGAATAGAGGGAAAAATCACGAGGCTTAGCCCATTAAAAGTCTTCCACTATATGTATTTGAGTACAAAGTTTTCCGATAGGATTACGGAATTATATGAAGAGCGATAATGGGAATCAATCAGTGCCAATCTGGCGATAATTAAACTATACGGTGTTAGTAGCGGTTGGTGATGGTGAAACAGCGATGTTCGGTGGCCGTGACCGAAGATAACCACGCGATGCAGCGATAGTCGAGGTATGTCAGCAGTGGATGACAATAATGATGATAAATGGTGGTTGATGGCATGATGGCCTGATAGTGAGCAGCGGCAACCGGCGATAGTGGCCGCGGCAGTGGTGTGATAATACAGCGGTGGTTAATGACGATGATCAATGTGGTAGCCAATGCGGCGGCCAGCGATGGTGGCAGCGGTGACCAGCAGTGGTTGATGGCGAGCCGGTGGTGACAGCGGCAGCCCGGCGATAGTTAGCGGCCGGCAGCGTGGTCGGCCTCGAGATCATGCTTGGAGAATCTTCAAGCCTTAAAGCTATCTCTTCTCTTTTGCTTCGGCCTCCCTCATGTGAAGAATGAGGAGTTATTTATAGATTAGAGGAGTGACGTTTCTGTAAATACATGCAAAATCGAAACCACTCCATGGGACGGCTCAAAATGATTCATTCGATCATCTGATATATTTTAAGTATTTGAATGCTCAAATGAAGTTAGAATTAGGAGATCTTAGGCTTGTTAGATCCGGCTCGTCAAGACGCTCGATTTGACTATAAACACTCCATATTTAGAGCCGTGATATCATAAATTTTCAATTATATTTTAAAGCTTGATCGGGTTAGTCTTGACTCGATCAGTTGACATCAAGATTCATGCTTGATTAGTGGAATTTTAGTTCATATCAGTTGCCATTTTTTGAATGACATTACTTATTTCATCCAAAAATATATTAATTTTTTTTAAAATAAAATAACTTTAGTTATTATTATGATTTGTAATTACATATGTTATATGTATTAATTTATTTATTGACTACTTAATTATCAAGCCATTTAGTCTTCAAAGAGATGGACTCTTTTTTTTAAAATTAAATGTCATAAATCAGGAGAGAGATTTTTTAATTAAATGTCATAATGAGGAAATGATTTTTTTTAATTAAATGTCATAATGATGAGAGGTTTTTTTCTAATTAAATGTCATAATGAGAAGAGGATTTTTTTTTTAATTTTATATCATACTGAGGAGAGAGTTTTTTTTTTAATTAAATGACATAATGAGGAGAGAGTTTTTTTTTAAATTAAATGTAATAATGAAGAGAGGGCTTTTTTTCTAATTAAATATCATAATGAGGAGATGAGTTTTTTTTATTTATTCTCTCTTTCCCCCTATAATGGATCTATAAAAACCCCCTATGGTCAAGTAAGGAAACACAACTCCCATATGCTCTAGTGCTCTTCTACATTGGATGAGAAATTATCTAGCATAAGTTCAAGGGCTAGGGTAAAAACAAAAGAATTTTTTTTTTTCTTTCTTTTGTCAACGAAGCTTTGACCTTCTTCCTTTCGCTTTGTTGATCAAGACCCGTAGCTCATACGGTGAGGCTCCAGTTTTCTCTTAAGAGAGGCATCAATTGTCCTCATCGGACCGACCGGGTTCAGAGGCTATCAAGGCCCATAGATCATAAGGCAAGGCTTTGGTTTTCCCTCGAAAGAGCCATCAACTATCCTCGTCAGACCGACCGGGTTTAGAGATGATCAAGGCCCGTAGTTCATATGGCAAGGCTCGATTTTTCCTCGAAAGAGGCGTCAACTCTCATCATCGAACCGACCGAGTTTGGAGGCGATCAAGGCCCGTAGCTCATACGGCGAGACTCCGATTTTTCAAAAGAGGTGTCAACTGTCCTCGTCGGATCGACCGGGTTTGCAGGTGATCAAGGCCCGTTGTTCATACGACAAGGCTCCGATTTTCCCTCGAAAGAGGTGTCAATTATCCTCGTCGGGCCGACTGGGTTTGAAGGCGATCAAGTCCCATAGTTCACACGGCGAGGCTTCATTTTCTCTCGAAAGAGGGGTCAACTGTACTCGTTGGACCGATCAGGTTTGGAGGCGATCAAGACCCGTAATTTTATCGCTCAATTTTCCCTTGAGAAGGCGTCAACTCCTCGTCGGACCACCGGGTTGAGTGATCAAGGCGTAGTTCATACGGTGAGGCTCCGATTTTCCGAAAGAGGCGTCCTCATCGGTTGGCCAGGGTTCGATCAAGGCGTAGTTCATACGCTCGGTTTTCTCTCGAAGATCGTCTGTCCTCATCGGACCGCCGTTCGGTGATCAACCCGTAGTTCATAGAGGCTCTAGTTTTCCCTCGAAGAGCTTAGTCTCGTCGGAGGGTTTGGAGGATCAAGTCCGTAGTTCATCTGGCGATTTTTTTCGAAATAGGCGTCAACTATACTCGTCAGACCGACCGCGTTTGAAGGCGTTCAAGGCTTGTAGTTCATACGGTGAGGCTCCAGTTTTTTCTTAAAAGAGGCGTCAACTATCCTCGTCGAACCGACTGGGTTTGGAGGCATTCAAGGCTCATAGTTTATACTTCTTCTTGTAGGAAATTGAATTTCTTAAAACTCCAATGGATAGTTTAACAGTTGACAACTGTCAAAATGGTGAGGAAATGTAAATTAGGAACCATCCTTTGAACAACTCAGAAAGTCTGGCAGATAATCTCAGAGTATCATTCTCCATGATGTTACTTGATGCTGATAACTTGTATAGAAGGGGTAGAATCAAATCTGGGATTTTGAGGTTATTTGTCAAACTATTCTTTGATGACATTAACCTGCATAGAAGAGATTGAATCGAATCCACTGAAGATTTTTGACCCATCTGAGGTTGTTTATCAAAGTGTTACTTCATGACGTTAACTTGTATGGAAGAGGTCGAATTGAATCCGCTGAGGATTTTTGACCCATCCGAGGTTTTTTGTCACAGTGTTACTTGATGACGTTAACCTGTATGAAAGAGATCAAATTGAATCCGCTGAGGATTTTTGATATATCCGAGGTTGTTTGTCGAACTTTAATGGCGTTAACATGTATAGAAAATTAATTGAATCCGATTTTGACCTATCGAGGTTGTTTGTCAGTATTACCGATGGCGTTAACTTATGGAAGGGTTGAATTGAATCCGCTGATTTTTTCCATCTGAGGTTGTTTATCAGAATGTTACTCGATGACGTTAACCTTTATGGAAGAGGTCTGATCAAATCCCCTAGGGATTGATCATGCCCCAATTGAGATACAACATGAGTTGTGCATTTCTCAAGTGGGAGGATTAAATGAAGGAGATTGATTATCAAAGTCTTGCCGATATGGCGTTAACTTGTGGGAGTAGGTGTAAAGTTTTGACCTATCGAGGTTTTTTTTAAGTTTTGATGTCGAGGTTGTTTGTAGTCTTGGCTCGATGGCGTTAACGAGTGGGTCTAAGTTTTGACCTATCCAAGATTATTTGTCAGAGTCTTTGCTCGATGACGTTAACCTGTGTGGAGTAGGTCTGAGTTTTGACCTATCCGGTGTTGTCAAAGTCTTACCGATGGCATTAACCTACGTGGAGTAGTCAGTTTTGACTATCCAAGATTGTTTGTCGAGTCTTTCGATGATGTTAACTATGTGAAGGGGTCAAATCAAAACATTTGTTTGAGCTTGTAGCCAAAGTTGCTCCTTGACCTTTACCTTTTTCATTGGTATTTCTGACTTGCTTCTCGAACTGATAATCAGTTAGATATCCAGAATATTGATTTGGATAATCTTTTAAGAGTTGCCCCAGGTCTCCAAGGATCAAGTTTGATGAATCTTCATTCTTCTTATGTGTTCCAGAGATTTTCTTCACCATATAGGTGGTACTATTTTGAATATAAAGTCAGATTGTCAACCATTGTGAAGATGTACAGAATGTTCTGGCAATTAACTATTACGTCTAGAAAACCGTTACGGTAGAATAAAAGTTTACTTAGCCTTGTTTGAAATCCAGACACACATATTTGAAGAGTGAACAAGAAACTCCAAGATTTTACGAAAAACCCCGAAGAGGGGAAAACCACGGGCCTAGCCACAAAATTTTCCATTATGTATCTATTTGAGTACAAAGTTTTCCAATCTGATTATAGAATTATATAGAAAGCGACGATAATGGGAATCCGAATCGAGTAACAACATATCACGAGAGTGGTTAGGTTAGATTGTTGGTGGCGGTTGGTGATGGTGAACGCGGTTAGCATGATGGTGATGACCGGGAAGATGGCTCGATGGCGAAGCGATGGTGGTGGTGATCGACGCGGTGATGATGATGATGATCGATGGTGGTGGTTGATGGTGGCGGCCGGCGATGGTTAGCGGCTGGCAGTGATGGTTAGCGGCGGCAGCGGCGATGGTGACGGCGATGGTGGTCGGCAGTGATGACGATGGTGGTTGATATGATGATCGATGGTGGTGGCCGTCGCGGCGGCGATGGTCGGCAGCGGTGACCAACGGCAGTGGTCGACGACGGTGGAACGCGGCGGATTGCGGCAGCAACCGGCGGTGGTGGTGGCCCGGCATGGCGGCGTGGTTGGCGGTGGTGGTCGGCGACCGTCGAGTGGTTGCACGATCATTCTTCGAGAATCTTCAAGCCTTAGAGCTCTCTCTTCTCTTTTTCTTCGGCTTCCCTCATGTGAAGAATGAGGAGTTATTTATAGATTAGAGGAGTGACATTTCTATAAATACATGCAAAGTCCAAACCACTCCATCGGACGGCTTGAAATGATTCATTTGATCATCTGATGTATTTTAAGTATTTGAATACTCAAATGAAGTCACAATTAGGAGATCTTAGGCTTGTTAGATCCGGCTCATCAAGATGCTCGATTTGACTATAAACACTCCATATTTAGGAGTCGACTGATATCATAAATTTTTCAATTATATTTTAAGCGCTTGATCTGTGTTAGTCTTGACTAAAAATTAGATTGTTTTTGACATCAAGATTCGTGCATCGATTAGTAGAATTTTCAGTGCCATATCAAGTATATTATTTCGGCTCTCATTATCCAAAAGAAAAAAATTGAGTACAACCAAATCTTAGAATGAGAAAACAAGAGTAATAATAAAAATATTTTTGTTCATATTTTTTAGGAATGTTGATAATAAAATATTACTCTATGTTTGAGTGGCCAAACTTTTCTTATATTACTCCTGCTTCTAGAAAAAATATTACGTGTGATATCTGAATGCATCCGGACATCAGTCATATGATGATATTTAATTTCTATTTTGTCATATATTAGCACGTAATTGAATGTCCGAATATAAAATTACATTCGAATATCGCACATAATATTCTCTCCCGCTTGCAAGGCCATAAAATGGGCATCTAATAAAAATTAATCTCATACTGTCAATTGAATTGGAACGTAGAGCTCAAAGTACAAAAAAAGCCGTTGTATCAATCGCATGTGAGGTGTAGTCCATAAATTGTTGAATCACAAGTCCTTCATTAGAAAAGAGTCTCAACCTCCTACTCACCGTCTGTTCTACACATCAACGGCTACAATCTCTTACGGTCGAGAACTGGAATGTAGAAAATAAAATTATCAAATGACATAGCCCCTTTCAATAAATAAGATAAAGGCTAAGCGTGGTGATATTTTACATGAGTTATTGGAGGGTATGTATAAACATACACCTCTCACAAACCTCCGCATCTGTCTGGGAGTAAAGCTTCCAATCGATGGAACACATAGGTCATGTGCACAAATGCTCATTTACTTTCTAATAAGAGAATATGCACTCCACTACGAGAGGAAATATTACGTGCGGAGTCCGGATATAGCTTTAGGTCTAGGCACCAATCGGAACGTAACACGTGTCCAGTAATAAAATATGATTTTTCTTACTTTATAGCGATGTAACATAACGATGCCGTTAACATTAAGCCAGCCCGGCCCGTTAAAGCTGCAAGAGAAAATATTACAGACGACATTCCAGATTCTGAGCCTCAAAAAATTTAGGTATTTTCATTTTTATGCATAAATTTTCCTCGGCTCCCTCTCCGGGCGTGCATCCGACCTTCCCCTAAAGATTTACTAAATCTTGGGCATTAAAAATTAAGGTATTATAGGTGACTCCATTAGGTATTTCTTCCAGCATTCTTGTACTTTAAAGATTTTAAGGTTTTCATATTTGTTCTGACCATCGAATAGGAGCACATTTAAGTGCTTTAAAGGAAAGGAGACTATTTTGCTAGTTTTTGGAGTTGTTTTGCATGTGTACTCTCTATACTCTCTTGAGGGTACATCCCATTTTCAAAATTTTAATCGTGGGACTTGTCATATGTTTAGTATATCCTATTATAAGATGTTTGGAGATGTTTCATGAAGAATTTGGTGATTTTTAGAGCTATTTTGCATGTGTACTCTCTATACTCTTATGAGGGTACACACTATTTTTTCAAAATTTTCAACTGTGAGGCTTGTCATATGTTTAGTATATCCTATTGTAAGATGTTTTGAGATATTTCATAAAAAATTTGTTGATTTTTGGGATTATTTTGTATATGTACTCTCTATACTCTCGTGATGGTACACCCCATTTTTTCAATTCTTTCAACTCTATGGCTTGTCATATGTTTAGTATATCCTATTGTGAGATATTTGAAGATGTTTTAAGAAGAATTTCGTGATTTTTGGAGCTATTTTGCATATGTACTCTTTGCACTCTCGTTAGTGTACACCTTATTTTTTAAAATTTTCAACTATGGGGTTTATGATATGTTTAGTATATCCTATTGTAAGATGGTTAGAGATGTTTCATGTAGAATTTGCTAATTTTTTAGGCTATTTTGTATGTGTAATATTTGTACTCTCATGAGAGTACACTCCATTTTTTTCAATTTTTTTCAACTGTAGGCTTATCATATGTTTAGTATATCTTATTGTAAAATATTTGGAGATGTTTCATGAAGAATTTGTTAATTTTTGGGGCTATTTTGTATGTGTACTCTCTGTACTCATGAGAATTTTTTTTTTCAAATTTTGTGGGGCTTGTCATATGTTTAGTACATCCTATTATAAGATGGTTGGAGATGTTCATGAAGAATTTGGTGATTTTTTGGGCTATTTTGCATGTGTACTTTTTGTACTCTCATGAGGGTACACCCTATTTTTTCAATTTTTTCAACTGTGGGGCTTGTCATATACTTAGTACATCAAATTGTAAGCTATTTGGAGATGTTTCATGGTGGGTATTTTTGGAGCTATTTTGTATATGTATTCTCTATACTCTCATGAGGGTACACCCTTTTTTTTCAAAATTTTTAACTGTGTGACTTGTCATATGTTTACTATATGATATTGTAAAATGTTTGAAGATGTTTCATGAAGAATTTGATAATTTTTAGAGCTGTTTTGCATATGTGCTCTTTGTACACCCCATTTTTTTAATTGTTTCAACTATAGAACTTGTCATATATTTAGTATATCCTATTGTAATATGTTTGGACATGTTTCATGAAGAATTTGTTAATTTTAGGGTTGTCTTACATGTGTACTCTTTGTGCTCTTATTAGGGTAGATCCCATTTTTTTAAGTTATTTAACTGTATGGCTTGCCATATATTTAGTACATTCTATTATAAGATGGTTGGAGATGTTTCAAGAAGAATTTATTAATTTTTTGGGTTGTTTTGCATGTATACTCTCTATACTCTCGTGAGAGTACAACCTATTTTTTGACAATTTTTTAACTGTGGGGCTTGTCATATGCTTAGTACATCCCATTGTAAGGTGTTCGGAGATGTTTCACAAAAAATTTAGGTGGTTTGAAGCTATTTTGCATAAGTACTCTCTGTACTCTCATAAAAAAATTTTTCAAAATTTGAGTATTTTTGAGCTATTTACATGTAATTTCAGACTCTCATGAGAGTACACCCTATATTTTCAAAATTTTCAACTGTGGGGCTTATCATATGTTTACTATATCTTATTGTAAGATATTTAGAGATATTTCATGAAAAATTTGGCGCTTTTTGGAGCTATTTTACATGTGTACTCTTTGTACTCTCATGAGAGCACACTCTAATTTTTAAATTTTTTCAACTATGGTGCTTGTCATATATTTAGTACATCCTATTGTATGCTATTTGGAAATGTTTCATGAAGAATTTGAGTATTTTTAGAGCCATTTTGCATATGTACTCTCTGTACTCTTATAAGGGTACACTCTATTTTTCTAAAATTTTAACTGTGTGGCTTGTCATATGTTTACCATAACATATTATAAAATATTTGGAGATATTTCATGAAGAATTTGCTGGTTTTTAGAGCTATTTTATATGTGTACTGTCTATACTCTCAAGATAGTATACCTCATGTTTTCAAATTTTAATTATTGGCTTATCATATGTTTATATCATATTATAAGATATTTGGAGATATTTCATCAAGAATTTGATAATTTTTAAGCTATTTTGCATGTATACTCTATGTACTATCATGAGGGTACACCTCATTTTTTCAAATTTTTCAGCTGTGAGGCTTGTCATATATTTAGTAGATCCTATTGTAAGATATTTGTAGATGTTTCATGAAAAAATTGAGTATTTTTAGAACTACTTTACATGTGTACTCTCTATACTCTCATGAGAGTACATCCTATTTTCTCAAATTTTTCAACTTTGTGGCTAATCATATGTTTAGTGCATCCTATTATAAGATGTTTGTAAATATTTTATGAAGAATTTATTGATTTTTGGAGCTATTTTATATGTGTACTCTCTATACTCTTATGAGGTACACCCTATTTTTTAATTTTTTTAATTATGGGCTTGTCATATATTTAGTACATCCTATTATAAGCTATTTGGAGATGTTTCATGAAGAATTTAGATATTTTTGGTGTTATTTGTATGTGTACTCTTTGTACTCTCATGAGAGTATATCCCATTTTTTCAAAAATTTTAATTGTGGGGTTTGTCATATGTTTATCATAACCTATTGTAAGATGTTTGGATATGTTTCACGAAGAATTTACTAGTTTTTAGAGCTATTTTGCATGTGTACTCTTTGTACTCTCATGAGAGTACATCCCATTTTTTCAAATTTTTCAACTGTGGGGCTTGTCATATATTTAGTGTATTCTATTGTAAGATGTTTAGAGATTTTTCATAAAAAATTTAGTGATTTTTGGAGCTATTTTACATGTGTACTTTTTGTACTTTCATGAGGGTACACCCCATTTTTTTTAAAATTTTAGTTGTGGAGCTTGTCATATGTTTAGTAGATCCTATTGTAAGATGTTTGTAGATGTTTCATGAAAATTTTGGATATTTTTGAAGTTGTTTTGCATGTGTACTCTCTATACTCTCATGAGAGTACATCTCCATTTTCTTAAATTTTCAGTTCTGGAGCTTGTCATATATTTAGTAGATCCTATTATAAGATGTTTGGAGATATTTCATGAAGAATTTGTTAGGTTTTGGAGCTATTTTGCCTGTGTACTCTCTCTACTCTCGTGAGGGTACACCCTATTTTTTAAGTTTTTTTAATTATAGGGCTTGTCATATGTTTAGTATATCATATTGTAAGCTATTTGGAGATATTTTATGAAAAATTTGGGTATTTTTAGAGCTATTTTGTATGTGTACTCTCTATACTCTTATGAGAGTACACCCTATTTTTTCAAAAATTTTAACTGTAGGGCTTGTCATGTGTTTACCATAACCTATTGTAAGATGTTTAGAGATATTTCATGAAGAATTTTGTTGGTTTGTTGAGCTATTTTACATGTGTACTCTCTGGACCTCTATTGTGTAGATAATATTCTCATTAATTCACTTTTCATTTTGAAGTTAAAAGAGTATGGAAAAAGGATAACTTCGAGATGCAGCCAACCAAAGAAGCATTTGATATTTTAATTAATTTTACGATGAAGTACTTGTCATTTTAAGAAGGCTACATGTGCATCAATTCAATAGAATGCATGAAATTTAGCAAGATCCAGCTGTCATCACTTCAATCACATCCTGTTAGAATATAGAAAAATAGGCATTCTATTTTGGTGACCAATGCATTCCTTTCACCCCCGATGAAGTTGCATTAATTGTAGGAATGTCAAATAGAGGGGAGAAGGTCATATGGTAGAATCCCCACTTTTCAAGTCCAACTCAGTGAATTTTAAGAATAAAATTGAGAAGTTGGATTGCTCGTTGACTGCAGCCCAATTTGTGCAGTTATGCATACAATTTTTACTTTTAGATCTTTTTTTATATATCATAATTATATAGTGGTGTTAGAATTGATAGCCTACGCCGACAACATAGAGATATTTGTTGATTATAATGTCAGAAGCCATCTAGAGCTTCCTGGTTTCATAGTTTGATGGTATTACATCCAAAATTTTGACACATAAGGCACCCAGGTACCTAAGTGTCTTTGTCACTCTTCTAATGGTATGTTTTACATCTTTAGATTTATATTATTTTATGCATTGAAGCTAAGTTATGTAAATCTTCATTGCATATCTAGGCGGCAGAGCACATATGAATCATAAGGCCACCCATTTCTTCTACAAAGCCACGTATATTACGATGACCGAAAATAAAGTTTATAGATGATTCCTTCAAGATTTGCAAGGACATGTGTGATGCTAAATAAATTGACTTCATTTACCTTAGAATGTATTTATTCATATTAAAATCATCAAATTTTCTTATTGGTGTAATATGATCTACCTTTCATTTGAGGACAGAGGAGGAGACCTGGCTCCTTGAATAGTGCCTCCTGTTCAGCAAACAACCCACATCGAGCCCCATAGAAGTCCCATTCCAAGTCCAAGGAGTGGAGCCCCTAGTGGATCTCCATATGGCTCTCCTCGATGTTCTCCCTCTTTCAATGTATCTAGCCTATCATCTGCTAGTACCCATCTACAAAGGTTTGCGATAGAAAAGATATTTTCGTGTTTCGTGGCCCCTGGGGAAAGAGAATCATTTTTGAAGCCTCAATAACTAAAAAAGTCGATGATATTTATTTGTGGGTAGTTGCAATTGAGGCGATGATTGCTGGACAGAGGGGTCCTAGCATGGGGGAAGCTCCTGTGGAGGCTATCATAGGGGAAGCTCCTGAGGAGGCTACCATAAGGGAAGCTCCTAAGGAGGCTACCACAGGGAAAGTCTTATGGAGGCTACCACAGGACAAGCTCCTATGGAAGCTACCAAAGGGGAAGCTCCTGAGGAAGCTACCATAGGGGAAGCTCATGTGGAAGCTACCACAGGGGAAGCTCCTGAGGAAGCTACCACAGGGAAAGCTCCTAAGGAGGCTTTCACTGGACAAGAAGATGCTGCTCAGCCTTTACTGGGCAACATTGAACGTGGTGTGAAGGCTAGGTAGCTAAGGAAGAGGAAAGTTGTATCCTCCCCTTTCACACAAATGTACAGGAAGACACGCAGCAAAATAACTCTTACTATTGCTACTATACAGGATGTACAAACAACAGAGGAGGTATTACTTTGCTTTCCTTTTAGTTTAATATAATAAAAGCTGATTTCAATAATTTTTTATGTAGGTTAACAAAGAGGTTCCAATATCACTAGATGAACCAACGACTATTGTCGTAGTGGTTGAGGAGCATTAGGCGGAGGTATTCTTCATCTTAGAAGATTCGACTTTAATTAACATTGAATCTAGTTCTTAAACCTTGTTAATTTCTTGCAGCCAGTTGAAGCACATGATAATGTAGACTTCTCATCAAGAGATGTCCTGCCCAAGCCAATGCTGCAGCTCATTGACATCTCCTATGCCCGATTCAAGGATAAGCAAGTCATTACTTAGTCTATCTCATTTAATATACATAAAATCACCTTTTTATTTAATAATGCTCACATTCCCTTGCTTCTCACATGCAACAGTGATAGCGTATTCTCGGCTAAAAATATCATTATTGCGAGAGACCAAATCGATGAGTTTTCGATCAAGATCTATTAGATGCACATATTGATGCATTCACCTTTTGATGGTAAGCATATATTATCTATCTTGGCTATATGTCCCCTATATGTATGTCTCATGCTTACACTGGGTGAGTTAGTGCATGAAGTTTTGGGTTATACGATGCCTTCCAAAGTTTTAATAGTTATAAGCTACTAATTTTAAACTTTTTCTTGAATTCTTGCAGAGTTATGCTAAATATGGCCTACCAAAAGAAAGCAAAATGTTCATCCAGCATGTTATTGTAGATAGTATTTCAAGGGCTGATTTACTCTTACTTCCAATTATCAATAATCAGCATTGGACATTATTGATGGGGCATATTAAGAAAGGGACTTGGTATTTCTATGACTCACTGTCAAACCCAACTCATAAGGTCATTCTTCCTGATATTGTAAGAATTCTTTTCATTTTCAGTTCGTCTCAAGTGCATACTTTGTACCTAACTCTTGACCTTTACTTTTAACTCTTTATATCAAATTACTCATCAAGATGCAAGCCAGGCTTTTAAGAGCAATCCTATAGAATGACAAATTGGAGTGATTAATGGTCTACTAGTCCAAGAAAATAGTATCGATTGTGGGATGTTTGTGTGCAAATACATGGAGACAACGATCAATAAACCTCTAGTGGACTGGGCTAAGCATCAAGATTGGCCAAACAAAATGAATTGCTTCAGGGCTGAGTTTGCTTATGCTATTTTTTGTTTAAGTATGAAATAATTGAGTTGTAAAATGTTGAGTACAAGAAGGTTGTGTGCAAACTATTTGGAGTTGTTTTTTTGTAATTAGGTGTAGTTTCTTCATTTTCTCAATTTTTTTCAAGCATATGTCATATGTTTAGTGCATTCTAATGTGTTTATTTGGAGTTTAGTCCTTGGGAATTATGTGGTTTATGGAGTGGGCTAATGAGGAATTTTAGCTAATCTACATTACTTGTCCATTATATAATTAGTAGTTATACTAAGCTGTTTGGAGGCTTCTTGGTGGGTTCTTGGATCAATTTTTTATGTGTACTCACTATACTCTCATGAGAGTATACTTCATTTTCTCAATTATTTTCAGCTATTCTACTCTTTCTTTTATTTATATATTTAGTAGATGCTATTATAAGCTATTTAGAGGGTTCTTGGTGGATATTTGGATCAATTTTGAATATGTGCTTTCTATACTCTCATGAGAGTACACCCCATTTTCTCAAAAAATTTCACCGATGCTATCCTGTTTGGAGATAAAATATTTAGCACATGCTATTCTAAGTTGTTTGGAGTCGTCTGGATGGGTTCTTGGATCAGTTTTTCATGTGTACTTTCTATACTTTCATGAGAGTACACCCCATTTTCTAAATTTTTTTTAGTTATTCTACCCTTTCTTTTATTTATATAATTAGTAGATGTCATTATAAGCTGTTTGGAGGCTTCTTGGTGGATATTTGGATTAGTTTTCAATGTATACTCTTTGTACTCTCATGAGAGTACACCTCATTTTCTCAATTTTTTTCAGCTATGCTACCCTATTTGGAGATAAAATATTTAGTACATGTTATTCTAAGTTGTTTGGAGTCATCTGGTTGGGTTCTTGGATCAGTTTTTGATGTATACTCTCTATACTCTCATGAGAGTACACCCCCATTTTCTCAATTTTTTTTAGCTATTCTACCCTTTCTTTCATTTATATGTTTAGTATATGTCATTATAAGCTGTTTGAAGGCTTCTTGGTAGATATTTGGATTTTTAAATGTGACTCTGTACTCATGAGAGTACTCCCATTTTCTCAATTTTTTCTATGCTACCCTGCTTGGAGATAAAATATTTAGTACATGCTATTCTAAGCTATTTGGAGCCATCTGGTTGGGTTCTTAGATCAGTTTTTCATATGTACTCTATGTACTCTCATGAGAGTACACCCCATTTTCTCAATTTTTTTAGCTATTCTATCCTTTCTTTCAGTTATATGTTTAGTAGATGCCATTATAAGCTATTTGGAGGCTTCTTGGTGGGTATTTGAATCAGTTTTGAATGTGTACTCTCTGTACTCTCATAAGAGTACATCTGATTTTCTCAATTTTTTCAGCTATTCTACCCTTTGTTTCATTTATATATTTAGTAGATGCCATTATAAGTGTTTGGAGGGTTCTTGGAGGATTTTGAACTATTCAATGTGTACTCTATACTCTCATGAGACTACACTCCATTTTTAAAAAAATTCAACTATTATACCATTTCTTTCATTTATATGTTTAGTAGATACCATTATAAGTTTGGAGACTTCTTGGTTTTTATGATCAATTTTGAATGTGTATTCTTTGTACTCTCATGAGAGTATCTCATTTTCTCAAATTTTTCAACTAATATTGTTTGGAGATAAAATATTTAGTATATATCATTATAAGCTATTTGGAAGCTTATTTTGAATTTTGAAGCTATTTTACATGTACTCTTATGAGAGTACACCCATTTTCTCAATTGTTTTCAACTATTCTATCATGTTTGGAGATAAAATGTTTAGTATATGTCATTATAAGTCGTTTGATGACTGATTTTTTGATCTGTTTTGTACTGTACTCTTTGTACTCTCATAAGGGTACACTCCATTTCTTCAAATTTTTCAGCAATTCTACCCTGTTTGAAGAACAATTGTTAAGTATATGTCATTCTAAGCTGTTTGGAGGCTTCTTGGTGGGTTTTTCGGTTAGTTTTGAATGTATACTCTCTGTACTCTCATGAGGGTTCAGCCTACTTTGTCAAATTTTTTCAACTATTCTACCTTGTTTAGAGATCAAATGTTTACTAGATGTCATTCTAAGCTGTTTAGAGGCTTATTGGTAGATTATTGGGGCTATTTTGAATGTGTATTCTCTATACTCTCATGAGAGTACACCCTATTTTCTCAATTTTTTTAGCTATTTTACCCTATTTGGAGATAAAATGTTCAATAGCTGCCATTATAAGGTGTTTGTAGGCGTCTGGATTGATTTTGGAGTTGTTTTGCATATGTACTATCTGTACTCTCATGAGAGTACACTCCTTTTTTTTTAAAATTTTTTCAGCTATTCTACTCTTTTTCATTTATATGTTTAGTATATGCTATTCTAAGCTAAATGTGAACTAATAAAGTTATCACCACGAAATAAGCTTAAGGAGAGCTTTTTCTATACCTTAGATTTAAGTGAGAAATTTAAATAGTTGGAATAAAGTCGATTAATGCTATTCCTTGAAAAAATATTATTTTTCTTGTAATTGTTGTTTAGTCGATGTTATCGCTTAGATGTAATTCAAAATTAGTTTGAAATTAAATTATAAAAAAAATTTGAAATATAATGATATTTTAAAATGATCTCGCTTTAAGGGTTAGTGGTTAGAGAAGGTAATTTTGATAAAATTAGGAATCGAGAAGCATGTATTGTGACTTCTCTCAACTCTTCATGATTAATAATTTTTATGTACATTAAAAATTCTTACAATTGAAATATATTTTATTTACTTCATTTTTATTTATAAACAAGTCTTAGATAAATAATTTAAATCAGTGACAGTTCAACGCTTCATAAACATTTAAATCATAATTTTTGCAATGTTATGCACAAATATAGTAGATGTATTTTGTCTGAAATGAGTTTGATTGATTGGTTAATATGCTTAAAACTCGATCCGCATTGAAAATTTAAGATGTCGAGTGTTTCATTAGTTTGAGAGCCAGTTTACTCTTTTACTTTGATTTTTAATAAAATGTCAAGGAATGATTTCAAGAAACAATTAAAGTATAAAACTCAATTATCTATCTACCTATATATATATATATATATATATATATATAGATTAGTTTATTTTAAAGTTTGAAATTCCTCACAGTTAGCTGAATACTAAATAAATATCAATCATGAAAAGAAATAGTTTGATTATCAAAAATATCATATCACTGGAGACCACTTAGTTCATGAAAAATGAGACAATTTAATGCAGTCAAAAGAAAACTGTGAAAAGAAAATCAAAACCTTCCAAATAAAAGAGAACACTGAAGTTGAAACATAATGAAATAACATAAATCAGAGCAAAAGATACACTAATATATCGTAAGGGTAAAACACCACAAAAAAAAAAAAAAGAAAAAAGAAAAAGAAAAAGAGCCCATGCTACAAACTTTCAAGCAACTTTAGCTTCTTTTTCTTTTTTCCCTTCTTTAATGAGCTTTTGCTATCTCTCCGCAGTCACTTATTTATCCAGTCTTGATGAGGTAACGAACTTTGCTTCCATAAAAACTAACATAATATTAAATAAATAATAATAATAATAAAATAATAAAACTACTAACTAAATTAAAAAATAAAACTAATTATTAAATAATAATAAAACAAAAGAACTAAATTAATAAAATAAAACTTGCTAACTAATAATAAAATAATAAAACTAATAACTATAACCTAATAAAACTAATAACTAAAAAACTAATAAACTATACTAATGAACTAAAACTAAAACCAATAACTAAATAATAAAACTAAAATAAATAACTAATAAAAAATAAAATTAATACCTAAATAATTAAACTAAAACTAATAACTAAAAAAATAACTTAACTAATAATTATAAATAACTAATAATAAAAACTAATAATAACTAGTAATAATAAACTAAAAAACCAATAATAATAATAATAATAAACTAAAAAAACTAATAATAATAATAAACTAAAAACTAACTAGAAAAACAAATAAACTAATTAAACTAAACTTACTAACTAAACTAATAAAACTAAAAAAGTAACTAACTAATAAACTAATAATAACTAAAAAACTAACTAATAAAACTACTAAATAATAAACTAATAAAACTAACTAATAACTAAATAATAAATAAATAATAAAATAACTAATAACCAAAACCAATTTAGTTTATTAAATTTTATTAGTTTTATTAGTTATTTAGGTTTTAGTTTACTTTTAGTTTAGTTAGTCTTTATTTAGTTTAGTTATTAGTTATTTTATTATTAGTTTATTAGTTTTATTATTATTATTATTATTATTATTATTATTATTAGTTAGTTATAGTTTTTTTAGTTTTTATTAGTTTTAGTTTTATTAGTTTTTTTGTTTTTATTATTAGCTATTAGTCTTTATTAGTTATTAGTTTAGTTAGTTATTAGTTTTAGTTTATTGGTTTTATTTAGTTATTAGTTTTTATTATTAACTTTTATTATTTGTTTTAGTTTTATTAGTTAGTTAGTTATTTATTTTATTAGTTTTTTAATAGTTTAGTTATATTAGTTAGTTTAGTTATTTAGTTTTATTTATTAGTTATTAGTTTAGTTATTTAGTTTATTATTATTAGTTATTATTTAGTTAGTTTAGTTTAGTTTTTATTAGTTATTATTAGTTATTATTAGTTTTATTAGTTAGTTATTAGTTTATTATATTAGTTATTAATTATTAGTTATTATTATTATTAGTTTTAGTTATTATTTTATTTATTATTATTAGTTTAGTTATTATTAGTTTATTAGTTTTATTAGTTATTAGTTTATTATTTATTAGCTATTAGTTTTTAGTTATTATTATTATTATTAGTTATTTAGTTATTAGTTTATTAGTTTAAAAAGCTAAAACTAAAATAATAACTAAACTAATAGTAATAACTAAACTAATAACTAAACTAATAATAATAAAAAACTAACTTAATAATAAATAATAAAAATAATTTAAATAATAAATAATAATAATAATAATAATAATAATAATAATAATAAAAATAATAATAATTGTTGCGTTAGAAAACATGATAGAGTGAAAGTTTCGTTAGCTTTGTTGTGAAATCCAAAGACACACGGTATTTAAAGAGAACAAAACTCCGAATTTTTACAAAAAATCAAAAGAGGGAAAAAAATCATGGGGCCTAGCCCAGTAAAAATCTTCCACTATGTATCTATTTCAGAGTACAAAATCTTCCCGATAATGGGATTACATGATTGCATATGAGAAGGGAACAACAACTATGTAGTGGTACGACTGGGTAGTGAATTGAATGAGAGACATCGACCGACGATGGTCGCCATGATGTGAGACCGTGAGATTGACGACTGAGGATCACCTGTACCGACGGCTGGTTTGACGACCGCCGAGTGGTGGATGCTTGAGAATCTTCATTTAGAGCTCTCATCTCTCTTGCTTGGCCTCCCCTCATATGAGAACGAGGCTATTTATAGATTGGGAGTGACATCTCGTAAAGAAAACCAACCACTCCTCCATCGAACGGCTCATGATAATTCCCTTGATCATATGATGTATTTTATGTATTTGAATGCTCAAATGAAGTCAGAATTATGAGATCTTGGGCTCTTTAGATCCGACTCGTCGAGACGCTCGATTTGACTATAAACACTCCATGTTTGAGAGTTATTTAGAGATTTAACTGACATCCCAGAGTTTCCAAGGATATTTTAAGTGACCGACCGCCAACTTCGGATCTTGCTTTTAGCATCAAGATTCGTGCTTCAACTAGTAGTATTTTAAGTGTCATATCAGTTGCCCCCTATTTTTGGATGACATTATCTCAATCATCCAAATATATATATATATATATATCAAATACTTGAAAATAGCAAATTCTTCAATGAAATTTGAGGGTCCATTAACCACACATTTTGAGAGAACGGGTCTTCATGGGAGCACAAGATTATGACTAAGCGATGCGTCATGGTGTGTATGCGTGGTGTGATATTTTGAGGTTACTCATCCCGCGCGAATGGGAGTCGCAGGCACGCCGATAAGCTTGTCAGCGGCTACCAGGGGGCAATCGCGGATGGTGACCGGGTCACCTGAAGGGCCCTCGATGGTCATGAACTGACGCGCGGGCGATGGTCGGCACGGAGCGGTCACGGGGTTAACGAGGTCTGAGCTGGTCACGCGGCCAGCCGACGGGTCGCGACGATTGAGCGGTCGGGCTGACCGGACCACCGCAGTCGCAATGGACGGTGGGAGCGCGACGATGGTCAACGCAACGGAGGCGAGGGCCAGACACGCGGAGCGCTGCAGCTCCACATGCAGCTGGCAAAACATCCATTTTGCCCGCTTTAGCTGCTTCCGACGTTTTGAGCGGTTTTGACGACGCTTTTGGCGCTTTTGGCTTTTTGACATTTTGCCCATAGAGGGTTTATAAAACCCCGCTAGGTCAGGGAGAAGGCACCTTCTCTTCTTCTTGAGAGAAGGTCATTTGAGGCGATCAAGTAGTTCATATGGTAAGTTTTCTCTCGAAGAGGCGTTAACGACCTTGCCTGGACCGACCGGTTCAAGGTGATCAAGACCCATAGTTCATACGGCAAGGCTCCAGTTTTTCCTCGAAAGAGGTGTCGACTAACCTCGTCGGACCAACCAGGTTTGAAGGCAATCAAGGACCATAATTCATACGGCATGGCTCCAGTTTTCCCTCGAAAGAGGCGTTAAACCTCGCCGACCTCGTTCTGAGGCGATCAAGACCTGTAGTTCATATGACAAGGCTCCAGTTTTCCCTCAAAAGAGGTGTCAACTAACCTCATCGGACCGACCAAGTTTGGAGGCGATCAAGGCACGTAGTTCATACAGTAAGGCTCCAATTTTCCCTCGAAAGAGATGTCAATTGACCCAAACCTTGGTGATCAAGACCGTAGTTCACCTAAGGCTCCAATTTTCTCGAAAGATCAACCGACCCAAGCCAGTTCCCAAGTCAAGCAGCTTTTTCTCGAAGAGAGCATCGACCGCCTCGCCGACCGAATGTTTGGAGGTGATGATCGGCGACGATAACCGGTGATGCGATGATGCGGCCGGCGGCGTGCGGATGACCGCGATGATGGTGGTGACCGGAGATGGCGCAATGATGGTGGTAGCCGGAGATTGTCGGCGAGCGGTTGGCGCGACGGGGTGGTCGGAAGGGCAACCAGCGACGGTAGTCGGCGGTGCAGCCGCATAGTCGCGGGGATGACCGGCGACGATGGTGGTGACCGGTGAAAATTGCCGGCAATAGTTGGCGGCAATGACCGGTGACGATAGTCGGCGGTAGTGACCGGCGACGGTGGTTGGGGGCCGATGGGGGTTTTTGACCTATCCGAGATTATTTGTCTGAGTGTGACTCGATGTTAACCGTGACGTTAACCTGTGGAAGAGGTTGATTGAATCACCGAGAATTTTGACCCATCCGGTTGTTTGTCGAGTGTACCCAATGACGCGTTAACCTATGTGGAAGAGGCCGTGGAAGTCCACCAAGGACCTTTGACTTATCCTAGGTTGTTTGTCGAGCCTTTGCACGCATTAACCTATGTGGAAGAGGTTGAATTGAATCCCGAGAATTTTGACCTATCGTTGTTTGTGTTACCCGATGACGCGTATGTATGGAAGAGGTCAATTGAATCCGCTAAGGAATTTTGACCTATCCGAGGTTGTTTGTCAGAGTCTTTGCTCAATGATGTTAACCTATGTGGAAGAGGTTGAATTAAATCCGTTGAGAATATTTGACCTATCCGAGGTTGTTTGTCAGGGTGTTACCCGATGACGTTAACCTATATGGAAGAGGTCAAATTGAATCCGCTAAGGATTTTTGACCTATCTGAGGTTGTTTGTCAGAGTGTGGCTCGATGGCATTAACCTGTATGGAAGAGGTTGAATTGAATCCACTGAGGATTTTGACCCATCTGAGGTTGTTTATCAGAGTGTTATCCGATGACGTTAACCGGTGTAGAAGAGGTCATGGGAAGTCCACCAAGGACCTTTTGACCTATCCTAGGTTGTTTGTCAGAGTCTTTGCTCGATGACGTTAACCTATGTGGAAGAGATCGAATTGAATCAGCTGAGGATTTTTGACCTATCCGAGGTTGTTTGTCAGGGTGTTACTCGATGACGTTAACCTGTATGGAAGAGGTTGAATTGAATCTGCTGAGGATTTTGACCTATCTAAGGTTGTTTGTCAGGGTGTTACCCGATGACGTTAACCTATTGTTGTTTCACTTTGTAGGCTACAAGCATAAATCCTCACTTCTTAGGCATTTCCAAAATATTATATTATGGAATTATAAGTCCTAGATTTATAATAAAATTTTAACTTAAATAAATAAATCTCCTTAATTTTAAATACATAAAGCCCAACCATTTAATAGATTGGATTGTTCACTAGGTTTCAAGTATCATGAGCACTCCTTACTCATCTCCTTTGATTTCGATAATAACTCCCCCTTTTGATCTCTCCCACTTGATTTTCTAAAATATAATCGATTTATTGATAGTCCTATCTTTGAATTCTTTAGAGATAATAATCATCTACTTTAACTGAGAGTATTCTTAAGAGATTTACTTTCCTTGAGATGTAATTAACTATGGAGCCTTGCCTCTATAGGGAACTTAACGAACCTGGTTTAAATAAACCTTGGTTTACTTTTCCATGTAAAGGAGGAGAAAAATCTTTGGTATATTCGAAGACCAATCATGCCTTAGGGGTCCTTATTAGGGGATTAGGTCCATCATAGGGTAGTGACTTCTATCTCTTGAGATAGTACAATATTCCTTGATGTCATACCTGATCACCTTAATAAGTATATCCTCAGATTTGTGTGGCGTCCCCTCATATATACACACACAACACATACCAAAAATAAACACCACAATAACGAATAACATGTTATCTTCTTCTTCTTATTCCTCTTCTTGCTCATCACTTGAGGAGGAACTAAAAGGTTTTGCTTTCATTTGACCTTGTGCTAGTTCTTCAATGTGGATAGGGTGCGCGGCTCCATGACACTTGGACCCGTACTGTCGTACACCATATGGTTCTCTAATGTGTTGTACCATCTACACCACTTCTACCCCTTTGGTGTCTTCTTCATCTTCATCTTCTTCTTGCAGTCTTATTTCTGATCAACATCTCCACCTGATTTCAGGCTTATAATATGGGACAAACATCTCTTCAATCAGAGGGCTATGATCAAAATCAAGAGAAGATCATTTAGGTTGGTGATGAGATTCCCTGGATGATTCTCTGGGGTGTCGACCACCATGAAGATTGTTGAATATAGCATTCCTTTTTGGAACCCATTCTTGTGGAGTTCTATCATCGATGGATCTCTGGATGTTTGAGCTGAATGTTATGCCTTTTTTCCTTTCTATGGTTGCTTCTTCTTAAGGCTTCGGCCTCTAGACTTATTTTCCCTTATGCTGAGACCTTTCGGTGGTGGATTCCCGAACGTGTGGTTCAAGTGTCACACCCCGATGTTCACTGTGAAGGCTTGTTTATAGCGCTCCTGAGTTCTTTCTACCACTGATAGTAGCTTCTGCGGTGGAACATTATTAGTTTATCTAATAATTAGCCTTTGATATTTCTTCTTCATAAGGCCTTGTACTTTTACAAGTTTTAAAACTCTATGTACTCATGCAGATAGAGTTTCAGGTTTTTTTTAAGGGGTTGGGGATGACTGTTGTTAAGCCTAGAAAGACTATTTAACGTCACCAGTAGAGCTATTCCTTTTTATCCATTTTAGATTTTCAAATTTATTGCAAGTATGAATACTTGCTTTTGATTGTAAAGTTGGTTGTGTAACAGATGGGCCAGGTGAGAGCTGAAGGGCTCGCAGCTCAACAATCCTTCTTCTTCGCCTTTTAGTGCCTTTCCTCCATATGAGAAGCTTGATCATGTCAGCCTTGCACAAAGGGCAAGGTCAACAGGGAAGTAGGGTTCAGATGCACTATTAAAATTGTTTGCCCAGTTATAACTCTCTTCATAGCTAGAGTTTCAGCATGTCCCAACCATTCAAATACAAAGGCTCACTTTCGAGGAACCTCAACAAAAGTAGTGATAGGAGCCTCAATGGATTTGGCCTGCTACATCAGTTGATGTGCAAGTTGTGCATGATTATCTCGTGCATGCCTAGTAGTAGTTCTAGTAGTGATCATTGAGAAATTCATGCTACCAAATTATATAGTAGCTCCCCTGTTGATGACGATACAGCGAATGTTGGCTCTGCGGCCTAACAACATAATGAACGGGGTGTTCTGGAGATCCATTCTACATAAGTGAAAGATGGAGATTAGTAATCAATAATTAATATATTACCCCACACTTTCATAATGCAGAGATATAACAGAACAAACATGATAAAATATGAAATCAAGTTATGTATGAAAAGGATTTTCAAAACTTCAAAATTATGTTCATTATAAAAATGATTTTAAGTTTCAATCAATTTAACTTTATAAATAACTTTAAGTTTTCATTTTACCATACTCAGCTAACATAGCTTTGATTCGATTTGACTAAAGATGGAAAGAGAAACATGTTCCTAGTGGAGTCATCGAATCAGACTCCAACACCACCTCTCAAGAAAAGAGAATGAATTATGTGTCGATGAAATTTTTAGAAGGCAGAAGGAATAGTGGATAAGACACTCCCTAGTGATTTCACCCTTAATTTGTGAGGAATTTAAATTTGATTTTAGGTTTCCTATAGGCGCAAGCACTTATAGTTAATTACCCCTCCCAAAATCGAGAGAGAACTTTCGATTAAGGCTAGTCGTTAGATCGCTAAATGCATAGCATATAGTAGTAGCATGTGGATTTTAAAATTTTGGGTTTAAAGTTTATAAAATTTGTCATCATTAGCTAAAAGCGGATGGTTAGGGGAATGATGATGCACCCGATTAAGATCCTATGGTTCCGTCATCCTAGGCTATCGTGGTCCCTAGTCTACTGATTCAGAGAAGGTAGTTGACCCAACCTGACCGAAGGACCTTTGTCAGCAGCCATGAGTTACATCGTCCAAGGAGACTTAATAGAACTGGGGTGATGTTTATCTAAGGAGACAGACTTTAAGACTACCTTAGCTGACAAAGGACTTTTTGCCCTATCAAGTGCACCATTTGATTCACAACTCAAAGGGCAGAACCATTGGGGAGCCTCTGAACTACAATGGTGACCATAATATGATGGTGCCATTTGGCGGTAGCCACCTGGTCAAAGGACTCTGGTCATAATTATGTCATATGTGGAGCCTACTGACCATGCCACAAAGTCAAAGGACATGGTCTATGTCCTTACTAGCATGATATTAATTGAGAGTAAACATAGTTATGTACTATACTTGACATTGGCTCCTTTGTGAGCTAGAGTTTTCTTAATGTATCACTTCCAACAAATAATTACGGAAGGTAGGTTGGATTTTACCTTTTAAGTTTTTTTTTAAATGTTGATGATTTTTATTTGGTCATTTATAGCTTAATGACATGTTAGATTTTACATTTGAGAACTTTTAGTTTATTGTTTCAGATCTTGTTGACTCTATTAATTTAATAATAGAGTATTAGATTTACTATCATGTGATAGAATTAGCTTCTCATATATTTTACTAAGTTGAAATTCTTATAATATTATTATTGGATTTTTAAGTTTTGTTAACCCGGACCCGGTCCCAAGACCCAACCAGGATGATTCATTGTTTCAAAATTTATAGTCCTCTAAACCTTGTCAACTCTAGCTTGAGCATAAAGGATCAGGTTGGGGACTTTACTCTTGAGAGTTTAAACTTGAAAAATTACATTAACAATCATGTTGGTAGATTTATTTTTATAATTCTATGATAGATTTAACTTTTCAGATTTTATTAAGTTGAAATTATTATAATAGCACATTAGATTTTTAGATTATGTTAACCCTACCTGGTCTTAACACCCAATTGGGAATCAACCCACGCAAAGATCCTTACATTAAATTTATCCATTCAAAGATAGTGTCAGCCCATGTGAGTTACTTAGAATACTTGTACAAATTTGGAAAGTTTAAATTGAACTAAAGATTATTTTATATTTTATATAAGAATTCATCTCTTTTAAATGATTGCATAAATTCTGAAGCACTTGAATTGAGTCAATGTCTTATATCTGCTTAATTTATTTGAAGTCTACTTAGAATTTAAGTCAATGTCTTATATCTGCTTCTAATTTTGTGTTGCAGATTTGGTGGCATTAAAGTATTTCAATTCATGTTCAACTATTTAGATTAATATTCATTTGTTTGCATTGGATAGACATCTAACTTGTTGACTATTGTCGAGATAGATAATTAAAAGTTCAATCTTATCTCAATAGCTTGGTATATTAGACTTAGTTCAATTATTGATCTTATTACTCATTTAAGCTTTAAAAATTATTATTTAACTATTTCATTTTCATTAATTATTAATCTCTATTTTGATTTTGATGCTCGTGCATCGTCACATGTCGCCGAAGTGTCGAGCCTTCCTACCATGCTTAAGAAAGCATTCTTGTGACATTGCAGCTTAGAGAATCTTCTAAACCTATCATGCTTAAGAAAGCATGCATAGGCCTTCAATATCTGTGTTTGGAATGAAATTCGGCAGCCTCTTAGTACCATCCCCATATAGTCCGAGTGCTAGGCATTCCCACCATGCTTATGGGGTAGCGCATGGTTAGTGTCTTATGATAACGCTGAGTGATTTTTTGTACACCTACCGCACTTATGAAAAGCATCGATAGGCCTTCAAACCCAGATAAGAATACATCATGATTTCCTCGTCATGCTGAAGTAGCATGCACAAGTACTTATGTCTAGCAAATATTTGCAATTACATTGAAATAGTAAGTACATTAATTTAATATGCTAGGAAAGCATATGTACAAGCATTTGGAATGAAATTTGACAGCCTTCTGGTGTCATCCCCGTAGGTCAGTATTCTATAGCCTTCTTCATCATGCTTATGGGAAGGCATGGTAGGTGTCTTACACACCATGGCTAAGTAGTTTTCTAAACCCACCACACATAAGAAAGTGTGCATCCTTCAATACCTCTGTAAAGATATTTGAAATCCAACCTCCATCCTCCTCCCATGGGGACATCGAGAGTGCTAGGGCCTTCCCACCATGCTTATAGGGAAGCGTGCATAATAGGTTTCTTGCGACACCACGGCTGAGTGATTTTCTTGCACCTACCGAGCTTATGAAAAGCATCTCATATGCCTTTGAATCTGTATAAGAGACATCCTGATTTTCTCATCATGCTGAAGCAGCATGCATGAGTACTTAGGTATAGCAGATTTAACCACCATGTTGAAACAATCCCAAGTGTGGACTTAAAATTATAGCATTCATCATAATTTTGCTTTTACATACACATTGAGCCGATGATGGAGTTTCTAGCATGGTTGAGGACAAAAAGGGAGGTGGACGACATCCAAAAGCAGAGGAGAATTCTATAAAATCATAAATAGTGCCATCAAACCAAGTCCACTCATTGATGTAATACCTCTGACAACACAATCTCTCCATAGCCAAATCAACCAGTGCAACTTAGTTTCCCACAAAAGCCAGCTTCTGAAATTCCAACCACTTCCATGTTTGCTTGAACAGTCTAATGTCCCCCATATGTGTAGCCTTAGCCACACTAATAGAATCTCAAATTGCATGAAAGAACCTTGTTTCCATGAAAACAAATAAATTGGTACTATTTCCACCATATCTATCTCAAAAAGAATGCATCCCTTCACAATAAAATAAATGAATATTTCAGCACAGCGAGTAGAAAGCCAAAACCTCGCTTGAAATAATGATGATTTAATATGACTGAGTCATTGCAAAAAAAATAATAATAATACATCCAAATTTGATCAACTATCAAACCAACTATCCAACAGACTAATAAAATAGCTCCAAAAATTCAATCAGATGAATCCAAAATAAAGCTCTATAACTAGCTAACTCATTCCCTCACAATAGTTATCCAAACCTGATAATAGTCCCAATAGTGATAACAACATCTCCACAAAGTTGAATAAATGAGAACCAAAAAATTTATGTAGAAGCCCTGCTCCCTTTCCCTGTTCATCACCCACTAGAGCTCCAAATAGAGATTAGTACTTTCTGACAACTTGACTAGAGACACAAAATGAGAGATGGAAGAAATACTGGCTATGTTCGAACACAATGGACACAATAGGATGGTCTGTTTTATGATCGAAGGCCGTTTGGTTCAAGTCGGTGCAAAATCAATTTCAACTCAAAATTGTGCCATGTCACTTCCGACCGCTCGACATTCACATAGACTCACCCGAATTGAACACTATGGTGAAAATTTTTTAATGTATTTTTCTAAAGAATAAGATATATACTTCCATCTTCACTCTATGCAGGATGAAATGAAGATCGAAATATACATCTCTTCTTTTTATGCAATTTTGATAACACGTAGATCCGCAGATGTTCTTATAGAGGGTGATTAGGTATGACATTGAGGAGAGATGTACTATCTCGAAAGAAAGAAGTCACAACCCTACAATGGACCTAATCACCTCAATAAGGACTACTAAGAAAAATGGGTCTGTGTGTATACCAAAGATTCTTCCCCTACACATGGAAAAGAAAAGTAGGGTTTATTTTAAATCGGGTTCATTAAGTTCCCAATAGGGGCAAGCCCCCATAGTTAATTACATCCTAAAAAATGAGATTCCTTAGGAATACTCTCGATTAAGATAAATGATCATTGTCTCCAAAGATTTTAATAGGTAGGACTATCAATTGATTAGTTTATTTCAGAATATCAATGGGATTGATCAAAGAGAGAGTTATTATCGAAGCCAAATACAGATAAAAATGAGATGTTCACGATGCTAGGAAACCTAGCGAGCATCTCAAACTATCCTATGGTTGGCCTTTATATTTTTGAAATTGAGTTAATTTATTTGAGTTGAGTTTTTTATTAGAAATTTTGGACTTGCGATCCCACAACAAAAGATTGTGGAAATGCTTAAGAGGTGAGAATTTATGTTTGTGACCCACTAAGGGGAGAAGCAACCTCATAACCTAAATCTAGGGAACTTCGGTGAGGGCCAAAAGCACAACCTAAATCTAAGGTGAAAATGAGTACTTAGTTTACCTCCACAAAAGAGGACAAACCACTCGCTTGGTTTACAACCCCTGTACCAACTAACTCCTTCTACGATTTTAAATTCATATAAGCTTTATGCAAGATAGCTAGGCTGTTATTTATTTAGAAGGAGACTAAGTCCTTAAACTAACTCCCTAAAGAGACTAGATTATGTAAGGGTATGCTTCAAATGACTTAAATCTAATGTAAATTATATTACATTTTTTTATTTTTGGATAATCATTATGACTCAGGCTAATAGGATTCATATGCCTAATGCAAGTAAGATTATTGGTCAAAATCGTGAGAAGGTAGAGGTGTATTTCCACCATGGCTCTGAAAGGTCAAGCCAAGTTTCTTTGGCAAAGGTGAAAGCCCTCCAATCAAGAGTGAAAATAATATGCATTTGTGCATGATGTTACAAAAGAAGTACTCATCCAACTAAGGAGTTGCTAATTCTTTTATCTTAATTTTAGCCTAAGCTTTAGGTGAGGTTATGAGTTCTTTATTTTTAATTTTGAATTATTAAATTTGGTAGAAGATTTATTTTTCTCTAAGAGCCTAATCCACATCGAGTCCATACATCAAGCAAGGAAGAAACTAAGAAAAGGATGTCATCTTAATGCACAAGCTAAATAAATCATCAATCAATTTATAAAGCTAATCAAAAAAGAATAAGAGACCATTTATGGTCGAGCACCACCACATAAACCTGAAAATAAATTGGTTAGTCGAGCTCTACCCTTATACAACCCAGATTACAAATGAATTAAATACAATTAAGCAAGAAATTCATTATTATGGGAATCTTCAAGCTTCATTTCTTCATTCTTCTTTTCTTCTTTCTTCTTTGGTTTTTTCATTTCGATGGTTGAAAGGTGGTTGCTCCAAAGGCTTCACATGGTACATAATGTGAAATCTTATGACCAATGCTCATCTTAATCTCCATAACAATCATTCCAAAATCCTAATTACAAAAATTACATGAAACGGAAAAGTAAATCTACCTAACACCTGCAAAATAGAGATTAGCTAAATAAACCACACAAATCCCAAACATGTATATTAGACTTATCACCTCACACATGGGTAACTAAGTCCACCTGGCCTATTGGATTATACTTAGGGGTATAAGCACCTACTCAGTAAAAAGTATTTATATTTTTATTTATCACAGTGCCCCTAAAGCACAATTCCCTATAGAAAATAATGATTAGACTAAATTATCCTACATTCATTCTACGCACATACAACTTAATCATCTAGACTAAAGCTAGCAGTGGTGACTTAGCCTAATGTGTGTACTTTGGAGGTTTGTATGGTGTGCTTAGCTATGGCCTTAAGTTGGAATTTTCTAAGTGTGAAGAATGTTCAACTTAGAGGAGGGTTTCATTCAAATGATTTTGTTATTTTGGGTTGATTTTATTTTATATTTTGATTGGGTTAAATTGAATCCCACAATTAATTACTAAGTTATAAAGAGATGGACAGAGAAGAGAACTTCTCTTTCCTTCTCTAACTTAAGTAATTTCTAAAGTGGATTCATATTTTAATTTTGTTTAATAAATGTTTTATTATATTTTTTAATTAATCCTAAGTTTAATGAACTCTAAACAAACCTATTCAAAAAGAAAGGTAATTTAAGATTAAGTAAAATGAACTAAACTCATAAAACATACATCACTTCATTTTTTTCCCAACATGTATAACATGCATATGAATGAGTCCTAAACATATCTATGCATACAAATGAGAATTTTTAGCACACTTTATGATGCATGCAAAGTAGTTCATTTAAGAAAATTTGAATGTTTATGATGCATGATTTTTATTAAATAGCAAAGGGGTTTCTTATCCAATTTTTCACATGCACATATAAATGTATGCAAGGCATAAGTGAGTTTTATGTTATTGTTAACCAAGGTGTAAGGTACAATACTTACTTAGGGCTACTTAAAGTCTCGCAATCCTAGGGTTGTCCAGACTAATATACCACTTTCCTTAAATACAAGCATGTGTACAAAATAAATGAATGGAAAAGAAAGAATGCAAAAGTTTGTGTTGGTTGATTTATTTTTGTTTATGCAATTTATATGTACAAGTACATGTATCCTTATTAAGTAATAGCATAGGAATGAATAGGAGATGAAATTAGGCAAGTGTTCGGTTCTTTTCAAATGAACTATACACTTTGTTAAATCCTATTCAAAACTATACCAAAAGAGGAGAAGGAAAACTATACTAAGCACATCCTTATATTTTTACTCACATGCTTATAAGTAAGATATATGTAACACACGTTTAGTTTTGATAATTTATTCAAATATTTTGAAAATAATTTGGATTTAATTGTGATAATAGTCACTCATATTCTTACTTTATCCAAAATATGCAATCTGACATAAAAGAAACATTTTTATTTTAAATCTAATTTTTGAAAAGCATGAATGTATGAAATCATATGACATACACATTTAGCATGTTAGTAAAGAACTAAAGTAAGGAAAGCTTGTAAACACATTCACCTTAATTAATTCTTAAAGGTAATCTTATGAAATAAGAGCAAATCAAAGTTGGTTTAATGTGATTTTTATTTGATCTTGAGTTTGATTTAATTTAAAAAAATATGAGGTGAGTTTCCTATTCCTAACCCATTCTCACAAGTGTTTGATATTTTTGTTCAATTTTCAGGTGATTTGATTCATTTTATATTTTGATTAGGTTAAGGTATGAATTAAGTTAATTTACCTTACCACACCAGCATAGTTAATCAAATAATTATGAGCCAATGAGATGACATAAAATCTCACGAAATTTAAATTTTAATTCACCTAGGAGGGAAAAGGCCTAATGCAATTTGGTGCATGATTAATGATTGATTAAGCTAAGGGATTTAACTTAAGTAATTTCAAAACTCCTTTCACACATATGAGTTGAATCTTGATTTTTTTAATTATACTTAGGCTCTTGAACACCTAAGCATATACCCAAGAAGAATTAATTCAGTTCTGGAAAGTTTTAGAATTTTATGAAATTAATTAAGATGGTAATTAGTGAATTAAACCTTAATTAAGGATGGATTAAGGAAGAAAAAGAGGGTTTAAGGAATAGCTTAGGGGAAATTCCCCAAAATTATTCCCTAAATCTCCTATTCATTTAATCAAACCTTAATTAACTTAATCAAAGGGTTAAACCACTAATTACAACCTTAATTAACCTTGATTATATTAAGGGAGTAATTAAGGAATGAACTTGCAATTTCCCTAATTAAGTCACCAAAATTATTCCCTAAACTTCATATTCATTTTTACTTTTTAGGTCAAGTTGGGTCAACATGGATCAAATGGCCAATTGGGCTAGGTTAAGCTCAAATGTTAACTTGGCCAAGTTTAAACATTGGTCATGAATGAACTTAGATCAATGGTTTCAATTAATTTGGCCTATGGTAGATTTTGGCTTGGTTAGGTTTCATTTTGGCTAGGTGTTGACTTGGTCAACCCTTAGGTTTGACTTGGTTTGACTCAATTTAAGTGATTGATCATCCCATGATGATTGTTGATCATAATGAGAGGCTTAGGTGAATTTGATTAAATCCAACTTGGTTAGGATTAGAATTTGGCTCATTAGGGTACTTTAGGTCACTTTGGGAGCCTGGGTCAAAGGCTTGGTCAAAGCTTGATTTGAGTTTGATTGAGCTTACATATAGACTTATGATTAAAATATAAATCCATTTGCGGTTTGAAGTCCAATGGATTTTGATTCATTTGACAATTTCAAGTTCAAAGGGTGAACATGAAATGGATTTTGGCTTGATTTTTGAATTGAGTTTTGGTTAAGTGATTGAAGTTTGTATTTATATTTGGATTCATGATTTAAGGATTGATTAAATCATGAAGGAAATTCAAGAGTTGGATTTGATTTGAGAATATAAGTGGGTTATGAGAAAATTTAAATTTGAATTTGAACTGATTTGGATTTGATTTGAGTTAAGTCCATAAGATAGAATCAATGGGATTAAGAAAGATTTTTGGAATTTGAATTTGGATTTCAATCATGGGTTTTGATTATTTAGAATTGGTTCATGAATTAAGAAAATCTATTGAAATTGATTCAAGGTCGATTTGGAAGTTGATATGACTTTGGAGTTGATTTGAATTTTACTTGAAGGAAGGAAGTGAGGAGTTCGTAAAGCCATGGGTAGGAAAATTTTTCTAACCCCCTAAGGCATGACCTATTCCTATGGCTAACTCTTCTAAGTCTCTAGGGTTAGGTTAAGTGTTCACCTAATCACTAGATGTGTCTTAAGACTAAGAAACTCTTAAAGTCTAAGAGAAGTCTTATGTCTAAGATGGAGGGATTGAGAGCTCATCCTAAAAATGAGGTTAACAAATATGGATAGTCTTATTTAAAAGATTTTGACATTTTTAACGCTAATGGCATAGTCAATTTCACGAACAGAGGTCATTTGGGCATCATTGTAGTCTCTTGACCTTGTTATGCACTTAGACGCATCGACGGACTTCTTTCTTGATCAGTTGGCGTTGAATTATGTAATATGCATATTCTGGTCAATTTCAACATTTTGAATGTGATGGAGAAGTCTATTCATCGATCAGAAATCATTTTGACTAATTTTTTGCACCGAAGTGTATTTTAGCTCGATTTGTTTATCAGCATCCAAGTTCGTCAATTTATCTTGTCACTCAACTAGACCATGCATAGAGGTCAAAATATTTCATTTATATTTAGGGATATAAATGAAGATATAAATGAGTCATGAGAAAATCACTTGAGTTTGGTGTGATTTGGAAGCAAATTTGACCAAGCTCAATGGTGTAGGTCAAACGGGCTTAAGTAGATAATTGATTTAGTTTGATTTGGTTTTGGTCATTTGGGTATGGATTTAATTTATATTTGTGAATATAAATGAATGAATAATTGATTTATAAAGAAATCAATCAAGTTTGGGATAATTTAGGCAGAGATTTGGCTAAGCTTATGAGAGTGGGTCATAAGGCTTAAGAAGAAATTTTGGACTTGGATTTGACTTGAGGATTGAATTATTTGGTTTGAAATTTGGATTTGGATTTGGTAAATGATTGAGGGATTGAATTGATCTTTGAGAAAATCAGATGAATTAAGATTAATTTGAATTTGGTTAAGTCCATAAGATGAAATCGGCTTAGGAAGAATGTTGATCTTGGATTTGATTATGGGTTTCAAGGATTTGGTTTGAAATTTGGATTTATATTTGGTATTTGAATTGTATTTGAGTTTTGGTTTGAGAAGGAAATCATGGATTGGGTTTGGGCAAATTTTCCTAAGTTACTAAGGCATAACCTATTACTATGGATAACCCTTCTAAGTCTCTAGGCTTAGGTTAAGTGTTCACCTAATCACTAGAAATGTCTTAAGACTAAGGAGCTCTTAGTATCTACAAGAGTCCTAGATCCATGATGAGGAAGTTGAGAACTCACTCCAAAAGTGAAGTCAATAAAAGGACCCCCAATAGGTGTGGTGTAACTAACAAAGCACACTGCATGTATTGGCATTGGCCGAGATGATCAACAACATCTGTAGGGTTGCAAACACTAATATAAATGATCAACCCTAAACTTGAGATGCAGACGGAATCAAGATCTTAGTGCAATATAACTCAACTTATGCCAAGGTCATAAGAGAGGAAGAAAGGATCCACTAAGGCATCAAGTATGTGAACCTTCCACTAGGGAAGGGTTGATTATCCATAGAGAGGATAAGGGTTTGAGTTTGATCATAAACATGATTTGGGAGGGAAAAAAAGATACACGGGGAATTATGACTTATATCCTGTCGGGGATGAGTGCATGAACCTTCCACTAGGGAAGCAGGTTTAGATTATCTGCTAGGGATGGGAATTTGATTATGTTTAATTTTGTGGGGCTCCATTGGGGATAAGATATGATTCATGCCTCGTTGGGGAGAAATTTGATTTGCTTTTGAGGGCACATTCCTTAAAGATAAGAACTTGGATCTGTTGGGGATAAGGTGGATTTAATTTATGGTTTTCTTTGATTTATTTCAGGGAAGCATCCACTAGGGATATGAGTGGATGGATTTAATTTTCCACCGGGTAGGATGGTGGATTTAATAAAATGGACCGTAGGTGTGCGATGGATCCACTAAGAAGGGCCTACAGCCTAAGCCTATCTATAATTTACAAATCCAAAGGGAAAGTCTACCGGCCAATAAGTAGAACTAACCAACCTAAGGGTTTCCTTTCTGTGTGCAATGGCCAAGTTAGGAAGAAAGCTTGTAGACTTACATCCTCTTAAATAAGGAACCACTAGGGTGATCTGCTAGTAGTACATCAAATCAAACTTGACCTAAGGTGACTATTGAACGAATGCCGCTTTGGACTCATATCGCCTCAAAAATAGTTAAATTAATTTCATTTTAGATGGACCCTATCGGCGTGCGATGGATCCACTAAGAAGAGGGTAATATTAGCCTAGTCTTATCTTAGATTTACAAATCCAAAAGGATAGCCTACTATTCATGAGGTAGAGCTAACCAACCTAAGTCTTTGGTCCGCAATGGTGAAGAAAGCTTGTAGACTTACACCTTCCTAAACAAGGAACCACTAGGTGATCAGTTGATAACACAATAAATCAAACCTGACCTAAGATCGTCTATCAAGCAGTAGAGAGGATAATAGACTTATATCTCTCAAAGCAAGGACGACGACCGGGGTGACCCATTGGTGGCACAACAAGGCAAACCTGACCTGTAAAAGAAAGTTTGTGGGAATACGATGGCCAACTCTGGGAGAAAGCTTGTAGACTTCCATTTGCCATGAGTGGTGTATCCACTGGGTGGGTCATCTTCAACATCTCAATAACCAACCAACCTAAGGTTCTCGTCAGTTTGCAATGATCAATCTGAGAAGAAGGCTTGTAGACTTACATCATCATAGATGGAAATGATCATCGGGATAGTCTATCATCGGGTACGATGCTATCCAACCTAGGGCACTAAGTGGGAGTCCGTAAGGACTCAGACTTGAAGTAGTCAGGAGGAAAGGATCCACTAGGGGACTTATCCTAAACCTCAAATATATTAAACCCAGATAGTTCATGCTGGCTAATTCAAGAAGAAAGCATGTAGACTTACATCCTCTTAAACAAAGTCAACATGAGGTAGTTTATCGGCCACACAATACGGCCTACCAAACTAACAAAGCACTTATCGATTTGCTATGGTCAAGCTAAGAATAAGGCTTGTAGATTTACATCCTCTAAACAAGGAACCACTAGGGTGACATACCAGCAAGGTAGCATGTTAACCCGACCTAGAGCAGCTAATGAGTGAGTGTCATAAGGGGCTTTCTCCAACAAGAAAATAGCCCGAGATAAAAGATATGTGTTTGTTTTATGTGATTGTGTATAGTTTATGTTGGTGTTGTATTATTAAAGAATAGGACGTCGCTTGGGTTCCTTACACCTACCCTAAACATATTGTGGTAGATTTGCAAGCAAAGATATTTCTCATCAATATGAAGAGATGAAATTTGAGATGAAAGAAATTTTATTTGAAAAAAATATTTATGGATAATATTTCTTTAGGTGAGTTCATTCATTTGGGTGCTCTCACACAAGTTATAAGCTAATAAGATCCTCCTTGGTAGGGCCTTCTCATTAGTAAATGGGACTTCTCAAGTAGTTCAAACTTACCTCCAATCTTTTGATGATTGGTCTCCTTAAAGCCTAAAATATGCTCTCTACTTAACTCTAGGGCGGACCAACTTGTTATGAGCTTGAATCATTTGGCTTTACAACTTTCGAGATTACGGCATGCTCAAAGGCATCTCTCCTCCAAACCTTTGAGTTCTCCTAACTGCAACTTGGCATTCTGGTCTGTTGTGATTTTACTACCCAGCAGGAGAGTTGGACTTCAATGGTAGAACTACTTCATACCCATAAACTAAGGAGAATGGGGTAGATTGAGTTGGAGTTACGTATGTGGTGCGATGGTCGGTAGACATTAGCACTTTCATGCCTTGTTGTCATCAAGTGTCTTCTTTAATATCTGGATGAGAGTTTGTTGAAGGCTTCTTTTAAGTCATTTTCCTTTGGGTAGTAGATGGTAGAGTATCCCTAATCTATGTCGTGTCTTCAGGCAAAGATGTTGATTTTGATGCTCTTGAATGCAGTATAATTACCGGATATAATTCATTGAGGCACCCCAAACCTAAATAAAATATGGTTTTTAAAAAATTGGAGCTCATGATGAGCCATGACCTCTCTGAGTTAGATTGCCTCTGCCCACTTGGAAAAGTAGTCGGTGGCAACTAGAATGAACACATGGCCCTTGGAAGAAGGAGGAATGATCAGATCCACTATGTCAGTACCCCAATAGTCAAATGGCCATGAGGCCAGTGTGGTGTGCAGAGAATGTTGGTGTGGTGTACAGTGTACTACGACATTGGTGGCATATCTAGCTATATCCAGTCATCGAAGGCCAATAGTATCCTAGTCTCTTGATATTGGCCTTCATCTTTAGACCGAATTGGTGTGCTTCGCATAAACCTGAGTGTACCTCGGTCATGATCCTATGGGCTTCATGTTTGTCAAAATAATGTAACCACATATGATCGAAGAATCGCTAGTACAAGGTGCCATCTATGAGAGTGTAGGAAAGGGCTCTCTACTTCACCTAATGTGCTAGTGACTTCTCTTAAGGTAGTTTGCCTATATTTAGATAATCTATGAGTGGTTGCCTCCAATCCAACTCCTCATCCTTTTTGGCAACAGCAACCTCCCCTTCAAGAGAGAGTCTCTCGATTAGTTCAGCATCAACAAGGAATAAGACTTGTCTATTTTGGACCCTTATTGGTATGGACTCATCTTTTGGACTTGCCAACTCTTTAGAGAGCTTGGCTAATGCAACCGCTACGGCATTCTCTCCTCGAGGAATCTTATAAATAGTAACCTCTAAGATTTGGGCCAATAACTCTATAGTATTCTTGTGGTAATGATGGAGCTTAGGCTTCAAAACCTTGTAATACCAAACAATTTGGTTGATAATTAATTAAGAATCTTAAAAGATGTTAATACTCTTGATGTATAGTGTAATGGCTAACTCTAGAATGGCAATCAGAGCTTTATATTCGGCTTCATTGATGGTGCATGGATTGGATAGATGATATGAGAATCTCATCACATCATGGTCTAGAGTTAGGAGAACTATTCCTACCTCTGTCTTCCTTGAAAGAGTATATCGTGATTCTTCTCCTTTTTGAAAGGAAGATACACCATCAAAATACATCTCCCAACACTGAATGCTAGTGTCTCCTAAGTTCATGATTTATTCATCTGGTAGGTCATCACTGAGTGGAGAATCAGTAGAAAGTGAGTGTCTTTGCTAGAAATTAACTTGACCTTTCACCGCACAAAGGCGGTCAAAAAAAAATTATGGACCAACACGCCAACCGTCTGGATAGCATCGGCCGTGTCATGAGATATTATAGTGGATTGATCTAGTTAATTAATTAATAATTATGACTTTAGTTGAAAAGAGAGGGAAAATTAGAGAAAGGATTAAGAGGGAGGCTCTAATCCACTTCTCTAAGTCTCCATACTGTTCAACAGTTATTAGGGATTCTAAATAATTAATTAATCATTATTCATATGCGTAATCACCCCTTAATGAAGTTAAGAGGGTAATTAGGGCTTAATCAATCTATCCTCTCCTAAAAGTCAAATTCCTAAAACTTAGAGGAGGTAGAAGTCATCCTCTCTCTCATAAATTTTGGGATTAATCACTTGAGAGATTAGAGTTATTAAGCTAATTAAGTTTTAACTTTAAATCCTAATTAAGCTCTATTTACTGTTCGAAATCCATTGGAAATATTTCTATTAAATTCTTCTCTGAAATACCTTCAAAATGAGCCATTATTTGTATTTTTTTTAATTTTTCTACAATTAGTTATGAATTATAGAATTGACTAAAAATGAATTAATTAACCTTAATTAAAGCACTAATCTTGCACCATTGGCACCATGTGATATCACGGTGTGCTTTCCGCGTGCGATGGGTACTAAAGTTGTCACATCGCGTAGGTCGATGTGATGGCGCTTTCTCATGGATCATCAATCTAAGACCGACAATTAATCTGCGCGATTTAGAGGGAATAATCAGGAGATTTAAGTGTGATGTAATCACGATCGTCCATTCCGATCGGAATGAATGGCCTATGATCTTTCTCCTTCACAAGCGATGAAAGACGGATGTCATCCGTCTTTCTCTGTCCGATCCAAGCTCACCAGAGCTTGGATTGATTCCAAAATGATCTCACACCATCAAGGGGACATACACATTTCTTTCATAAAAGACCAACCCAAAAATCACCTAGACTATGGTTTTGAAGAATTACCTCGTTGGAGCTCAAGATCAGCAGTGGGATCGATAGAGGTAGCTTCGTCTAATAGAGATGAAGCTCTGTTGAGAAGCTTAGGCCTTAATTTTGGGTAGATCCCTCGGATGACCAATCCATGCACTATGGAGCGTCGGTCTTGATCAAACTCAAGCTTTCAATGACTTCGGAGCTTGAGAAATGATTTGAATGGCTTCGATATCATGCGTGGATGGTGTGTGCAAAAGAAATTAAAGTTTAGTGGAGAAATGAGAAAGCTTGAATCTAAATCAACCCCCTATTTTGATTTGACATTAAACCGATAAGGGAGAAGAATGGGGAGCTTGGGGAGCTTGGGGAATGGTGGAGACTCTCCTTCACTCTCAGCTCAAAGCGAAGATGAATGATGCAATTCTATTGGGGTGACCTCCTCCTGCTGAAAGGATGGATGGGATTCAATCTTATTTTCTCTTGACTAGCCATCATCAAATGGAAATTATCTACATCAAGTCACTGGCTTGTGAGGAGGTGGCTCAAGGTTTGATATGGGGAGATTTCCTTTCCTTTGTCCATGGGATGGTTTGGTTTGCATGGGAGGTGAGTTAACTCACCTCCCTCAGATGCTGGAAGGTTAGGCGTGCTTCATTTGGTGGATGGCTACCAGTGATGGAGAGTGGACTTTGCCAAATGGGGAAGGAATCCAATGCAAAGAGGTTTGTCCAATGGCTAATCCCTTAGATGGGGCCCACTAGGCTTTGGGAGCTAATCTTAGGGTTGGGTTTGGTCAATCATCGAAGTCCCATAGGTTGATTTTGAGTGCTAAGGCTTCATTTGGTCAAATAGGTTCATATGAGTTTATGTTGGGTTGGGTTGATCAATTGATCAAATTAGGCCAAACCAAGGCTTGGGTCATGTTCAAATGATGATTTGAAGAGTTTTGGTTCAAATGATTTGGGTTGGTTTGGCTTAGGTTTGATTTTAGCTCATTTGAAATCAAGTAGGTCAAATGGGTCAAGTTGACCAATTTGACTAATTTGACCAAATTGGGTTAGGTTAGGTGTTGGTTCATGTTCAAATGGTTAATTAAAAATGATTGTAGGCTTTGGTTTAATTTGATTTAGGTCAATTTGAGCTAGGTTAGGTCAAGTTAACCAATTGGTCAAATTAAGCTCAATTATGGCTTTGGTCGAGTTCAATAATCAATTTGAAATGAACTTGAGCCATTGGTTGCATCAAATTGGGTTAGATTATGATTTGACCCATTTTGACTTTTTAGGCCAATTTGGGTCAACTTGGGTTAAATTGTCAATTGGACTTTGTTTAGCTCAATTGATAGTTTGTTCATGTTCAATCATTGATTATGAGTTGGTTTGGATCAATGATTTCAATCAATTTCATATATAGTAGGTTTTAGCTAGTTTAGGTTTCATTTGGGCTAAAGGTTGACTTCATCAAAGGACTAGGTTTACTTAGTTTGACCCAATTCAAGGTGGTTGATCATCATTGGGTGATTGTTGATCATGATATGAAGTTTGGATGGGCTTAGTTCAATCTAATTTGGGTTGGATTAGAATTTATCTTAAAAAGGGTTCTTTATGTCACTTTGGGTGAAGTGGACCTAAATGGGTCAATTGGTTTAGTTTTGGCTTGATTCAAGTTTAGTTTAACTCATATATGAGCCTATAATTGAAATATAAATTCAACTACAATCAATTTGGAGTCTACTGGATTTTGGCTCATTTGAAGTTTTCAAGTCAAAAAGATTAACTTGGGCTTGACTTGGGTTGACTTGAGTTTAGTTTGATAATTGTAGTTTATGTTTACATTTAGCTAAATGATTGAAAGAATGATTGGTTCATGAGAAAATCCATTAGTTTTGGCTTGATTTGGATAGGTTTTGGCCAAATCCAAGAAATTGACTAAAAAGGCTTGAAGTGGGTTTTAGTTTAATTTTTGATTTGATTTTAGCTATTTGTATTTATATTTCATTTATATTTAAGGATATAAATAAAGATTTAAATGAGTCATGAGAAAATCACTTGAGTTTGGAGTGATTTGGATGCAAATTTGACCAAGCTCAAGGGTAGGTCAAAGGGGCTTAAGTATGGAATTGATTTAGTTTGATTTGGTTTTGTTCATTGGGTATGGATTTCATTTATATTTTGAATATAAATGAATGAATTATTGATTTATAAAGAAATCAATTAAGTTTGGGATAATTTAGGTTGAGATTTGGCTAAGCTTATGAGAGTGGGTCATAAGGCTTAAGAAGGAATTTTGGACTTGGATTTGATTTGAGGATTGAATTATTTGGTTTGGAATTTGGATTTAGATTTGGTAAATGATTGAGGGATTGAATTGATCTTTGAGAAAATCATATGAATTGGGATTAATTTGAATTTGGTTAAGGCTAAGTCCATAAGATAAAATCAAGGGGCTTAGGAAGAATGTTAATCTTGGATTTGATTTTGGGTTTCAAGGATTTGGTTTGGAATTTGGATTTAGATTTGGTATTTGAGGTGGATTTGAGGTTTGGCTTGAGAAGGAAAGCATGGATTGGGTTTAGGCTATATGGTAAGTAAATTTTCCTAAGTCTCTAAGGCATAACCTATTCTAGTCTAAGTCTCTAGGCTTAAGTGTTCACCTAATCACTATAAGTGTCTTAAGACTAAGGAGCTCTTAGTATCTTCAAGAGTCCTAGATCTATGATGAGGAAGTTGAGAACTCACTCCAAAAGTGAGGTCAACACACATTAATGTGCGCTTTCATTTTTTTTTTTTTTTTTTTTTGTGTTAAGATCTTACAAAAGATGGCGTTGTGGAATGTGTTGTGATACAAGATACACAAGATCGACATAATTATGAAGCCTCTCAAGCTAAGTAGTTTTGTCAAATTAAGAGAACATTTGGGAATCTGCTTTGAAACTGATATAAAGTGAAGCAAATAGCATTTAGTTTAAGGGAGGAATTGTTGATTTGTATTTAATTTATTATCTAAATGATCAGCCATTATTATGTTTGTATTATTTCTTTATGTTAAAATATTGGTTACTTGTTGATTTGATCTTCTTACCACTTTATAACAATTATAAAACGTGGGTTAGGTAGCCATTTTTTAAGTTATGCTTTAAGTTTGTTTTTCCTCTATAAGGTTACTTGAATGGCCAAGTTGTTAAGAATTAGTTGAGACAATTTACTCTATTTGTCTATTTATTTATTTTATTAGCAGTAACTTTCCTAGACTCTAATAACATAATGTTATATGGTGTTCAGTCAATATACAATAATCACAAAAAATTATGAATTACATTAATAAAATTCATGTAGTTAATATATCATGTAGAAGTTAATATCAATGTGTTGCAGAGAAATGAGGCCATATGGTAGTCCCAAAAGCCCCCGAGATGGGAGCAATTCCATATCCTCAGTTGCTTAAGTTCATATGAAATCGTAGCCAAATTTGATAGACTTTAAATAGACACAACAGCAAATGTAGAAGCACAAAAGTTGAAAAATAGGCCATTTTTCTATTTCAAGAATAGCTTCATCATAGTCCCAAACACATAAGTTTTCAAAGTGAAGAGATGCTTCCTCAATCCATAAGTTGATCTACTGACTGCTCCTAGCAAATAGCGTTTTGTGGGAATCCTGGTTCAAAATAAAAATGGATTAGTAGTAATATTTTGACAATTTAAGAAACCAGACTATATATTCAGAGTGGACCTGAAGTAGCCCTGATAACTTTCTCACCTCATTGTTGTAGCATAGGTTATATCTTCGACATAACTCTCCGAGCTTTGGACAATTAATAATCTCTAATCGAACCTGATGCATGAAGGGAAGCTGTTCCAGAGGTAGGAGCATGAGTTCATGACACTCGTATAACTTTAAATGTCTGAGAAAGAGTTCTTGTAGCCCAGGCAAGCACATGATCTTGGAGAAATTTCTTATTAGCAAATATTTAAGCTTGGATGGCAATCTTTAGATTGGTAGAAGCGTGAATTAAGGACACATTATAATCTCAAATTTTTCGAGGGATTCCATCATCTGTAGTCCTAGTAGATATTTGAGTACCTTGCAGTCCCATATTTTCAACATCCTCAATGCGAAAAGATTTTGGTACAGAGGAAAGAACCTCAGTTGTAGACATGATATAATATACAAGGTACATGAGGAAAGAACCTCATTTCTCTGCAACACATTTATATATAGTTAATATTATGTCAATACATAATATTTCACAGCTAATATAAGATAACTATCTATTGGATGAGTATTATATAATATTATGATATTAAAATCCGAATATAAAACTACATTTACTTTCAATAATAATCTATCTATACTTTGATTCACATGGTCACATTAATAAAATTTCAAATAAATGTTTTCCTCTTCGTAAGTTTTGCACCTGAGAAAATAATCTCTTGTACTTTGCTCTCAATAAATTAGTAAAATGCAAAAATTCTCTCATTTTTGTCCTGTCAGGCAGGAATCGACCTTAATAAAAGGCCAGGTAACCTGCATGATTCCCATAGCAACATCAGGAATAAATAAATAAATAAATAATTTAAAACAAGAAAAGAAAAAGACAGAAAATTAAATTAAATAAAATAAAGAGCTTCAGTTTTGGTCGGATGTTTAAAGAAGTAGCAGAAAGCATCGTATGGTTGTAATTTTATAATTATTAAAAGTCCGTTTGGCATCAATTTCTTTTATATTGTGTAAAAAAAAATTTTTTCGTGTACTTTTTAAATATTTTTTATTTTTAAAGTAAATTACAATATTTTTAAAACACTTAAAATAATTTTTCGGTGTTTTAAATATTTTTAAAAATAACTATTATTCTCAAATATTTTTTATTTTGAACTAAAATATAAATAAAATAAAAATAAAAATAAAAATGAAATTGATCCTAAACGCCCCAAAATAATGTAATATTCATTAAACTGGTGCAAGCAAATGCAGTCCATAATGTTTTCTATTTTTTATTTGATTTTAATAGTATAGAACTTTTAATTTGATTTTTAAAATTGTGATCAAACATAATAATTTAGGGGCTATTTAAGATCAATTTTGTTTTCATTTTTTTATTTTTTTCTTTTTTCTTATTTTTGAAAATATATTTATTTAGAATATTTATTATATTATATTATTTTTTATTTTTAGAAATAAATAACATTCTTTTAAAAATACTCAAAACATCTAAAATAACAAGGATAATTAAACAATTTTATTTTAAGCAAAATATAATAAAGAAAATAAACAAAATAAAAAAGTACTCAAAATTAAAATAATTTCATTATTTTATCATATTTTTAATTTTGTCCAGAAACACATTCTAGCACTGTTTCTAAGATTAAAATTTTTTTGTTTAAAATAAATATATGATCGACTTGGTTAGATTAAGCAATATAAATTAAGAACAACAAAATTAAAATAAAATAAAACTTTAAATATAAATGCTGTCGATCAGTAAAATGTTGCTCTTATACTTAAAAAATAAAACACTGTATTAAATTTTTAAAATAATTGTTCTCATTTTTGGCCTCTTCGGACTGGAATAAGACGTTGACATTATATAATATACATTAATTATAAAATAAAATAGCAGTTCGTTATCGATAATACGTCAGTCGTCAGCTATTGTAATATTGATACTTTTGCAACTGTTAATGTTACATTAAAGAACTTTATATGTTTAATTGTGTTTAATAAACTCTTTTTTTATATTGTAATTTTATATTTTTTATATTATATATTATTTTATATTCATAAATTTATATTATCAAAATTTTTAAATTTTTAATCTTTTTAATATACATATGCCATGATTTATGATAATATGGTTAAATATTTTATATATTATATTTTTATATTATTTATATTTAACAAGACTTAAAATAATTTTTTATTTTAAATTTTATATTTTTATTATAAATTATAATATTAATATATATATATATATATATATAATTAGATTTATAATATAAATATAATTATATCTTATTAAACTTTATATCAATTTTAAAATTAATAATTATTAAAAATATTATTTATATATTTATTTTTTCTTATATATTTATATTATTTTATCTATTAATTAAATTAATATTTAATAATTCTAATATTAATTAAATAATCAAATTTAATCTCGATTGTCAAACTTTTGAACCTCGAACCTCTCTTTTTCAATTTTATGTCCGATCTAATTTTTATAATCTTGATTATAATACTAACGCTGATAATGAAGGAATATTTATTCATTATTACGGTTCTGTTTGAAATAATCTTTTGGTAATTTTGTTTTTCATGTAACAGTCATAATTTCATTTAAGTATATATTTTTTTATTTTCAGTTTTTTTTTGTAAAAAATAACTTTTGACAATAAAATCCTTTTTAAGCCTGATAACAATTTTATCAAAAATTGTTATGTTTTAATAGAGAAAAAAATTGGTACCATAATGTACAAATGCTCCAACATTATTTCCACAAATTTGAATTCAAGATTTTAAACTATAAACGAAATTATGATAATTCATTCTCAAATTCTGTCCTATTGCATCCATTCTATGATAAGTCTTCTCGTTTTTGACAAAGAATGATTAGCTTTGTTTGAAAGATGACATTAAAAAAAAAATCAATCATTTTTGAATATTATGAAAATCTAATCGAACATTAAATCAGAAAAAAGAGAAGTTCAAAATTTATTTCTTTAAAATTAAACCGTACTTTGAAAATTAGCCCAAGTCATCAGTTCACTGATTCAACTATAATTCTAATTGATTTTATGCAGAGGTGCAAAGATGATTTTAAACTTCAATCGAATCGATCAGAAGATTAATTCACAAAGATGTTAAGTGATATTTTGTGCTAAGAGATAATACGAAATTTTTTAAAATTATCCCCTTTGAAGAGAAATCTAGAATTTAAAAAAATTATGTTCTTTTAAGCAAGGATATATAGATCCCAATTAATAAGATGTTCAATCCAAAATAAGATATTGAACTTACTAAAAATTAGCTTATTTGCATATCACATAATTCTTATATATTTATATATCTGACATTTAAATTTTAATATTTATATAAATAATATTTAAATTTTTCATATCACATCAAAACTATTCTTATTATTAATATTTTTAAAATGAAATGTATATTTTTAGCATAGAAATTTGTTATAAAAGTAAAATAATAATAATAATAATAATAATATGAAATCCATATTCCCTTTCTATGTTATTTTAAAATTCTCTTGGAGTCAGGCATCTTTATTCGGTGACTATATAAGTGTTCTTAAATTAGAGGAAACCCTGCATGTGGGCCATGTGGCACTGCTCTTGAAGCTTCCCTTTACTATATTATGCTGAGCTCTTAAAGTTTACTCAATCATCTGCTATATATTTTTTTTTTTGGGAAAAATTGAGGGTCGTGTCCAGATTTCATTAAAAGATCAAGGCAAATACCAAAAAATAGATTAGAGAAATTCTTTCCCAGTCTACCAAAAACCTTGTACAATTGATCATTTATATTTATCGAGAACAAAACACGTGAATGAAAAAAACACATGAGAGTCTGAAATAAACTGCTACAAAATAATAAGGTAATGAGCATTATGGGTCAGAGAGATGAGATGAGAGCTCAAGATGTCCAAAGAATTGGGATGAAATTGTTCTCAGTACCCAATAAACTGATATATCAACTAAAAAATCTATCAGCCCAAATGGTAAAAACGAACCCAGCAGCCAAAAATGAACAACAGCCAAGATAAAAACAGCCAAAAAATCAGAGTGAGAGAAACTAATGTGATAACACATCGATCCAGGAATCGACATTCTAGATATATAGCCAGAAAACCCAGAAATAAAAAAACAATGGAAATGCCCAAGATTCACTGTCAACCCGATGTACTGCATAACCAAATCCATTTGCATAATACTCACATTAAGTAGAGCAAAAGAGCTAATGAATTGAACCTCCATTAAGCATAAAGTTGGTCGCCGATTAATATCCGCTTGATATATGGTGGTTGTTTGAGCGATTCATTGAAACTCATCATTGCTAAAAGAAAAAAGAAACAAACAAGCAAAGACTAGAGGAAAAAGCTTGATTCCAATCATGATCCTCACATAGTATTCGCCATAGGAAAAGAAAGGCCATTAGTCCAATCGATAACATGTCCCAAAGAAAAGCAATGTGTCTTAGAAAATATTAGAGAGAATATAGATGTTGAATATGATCCGCAAAGTATAGTTGTGCCATCTATTACTTTTGAGTTTTATAACATTGCAAAATGATTTTGATAACCCTCTAGTCTCTTGACATGTGTTGTTAAAATGCGATTTCTTTCCTTCCATATATAAAAAATCCAATAGCAAGAAGAAAGAATTTTTTTGTTGTTTTACAGCGAATTTGATCCGCATAAAGAAGTAGTTGAGTTAATGTACAGCCCAAATGAAAAAAAGAACCTAGAGGTATAGTAGCTCTAATAATATCCATGGAATATGAGCATTCAAAGAAAAGATGGTGATGATTTTCATTGACCTTCTGGCATAGAACACATAACTGATTAACCAACATACCCCTCTTAATCAATGTCTTTTGTTTTCATTCCATTCAAGATTATTCTCCAAGCAAAAGAAGCAAATTTTAATGAATAACCTTTGTGCCATATGAACTTTATCCAGCACGGTTTAGATTGATTCTGAAAAGGATAGTTATGAGTTGCTTTGTGGCTATATTTATCCTTTTTCAGCCATAAATAGCTAACAACTTCATTAAGAATTGGAATGATTTGGATCTTGTTTAAACATTCATAAGGAGTATGTTCATTCATAGGAAGTTTCCAATGGTTCTCAAAAATAGCTTCACAAACCAAAGATGGATGTGGAGCAATTAAACCAAGTAAACACCATAGGCCCAAACATTTCAACCAGAGAGAAACCTCCTAACCATGGATCAAAAAAGAATGAAAGCTTGCTTTCTATTGTCACCTGTAAGGTGATGCAACCTCTACATCTAACCGCCATGTTTTTTAGCTCTTTAACTAATGCAGTAGTCATAGTAGTAGTGCCTCTCCAAATTGAGAGGTGCTGATTTCTGAAAAAATTAGCAAGAAGAGAATTGGAATTATATAATCTCCAAATAATTTTAGCCTTGCACATTAAATTTAAAGAGTCTATAGCAAGTCCAATTCCCCAACATCAATCGGTTTGGCTGTTTCCAAGCTATAGTGTGAATTTTCTTTCACCCCATTGTTGTAAAGGAAGGAAGAGATCCTTATAGACTTTCAAACCCTTTTGGGAATGGACAATGCTCTAAACCAAGAAGCACAATAGCTAGAGTAAATCTAATCAATTGTAACCACCAAAGAAAAGAAAGTAATGATCTTTTCCACCCAAAGAAACCATTTATGCAATTTGTTGAAGATTTTATCACAATCGTTAATTTCATTGAATGAGAGATTGAGAAACCTAAATAGTTTCAAGGCATTTCAAAGAATATTAAAACCCATGATAGAGCCCAGCCCATTCCTTAGCCGAGAGTCTACAGCTTTGGAGAAGCAAATATTGGATTTGCTGCCATTCGGAGAGAGGTTCAATTTTGTGAAGGAGTAGAGAAGAGATGATAGATAGCTAATATCGAATGGTAAGCGCTCCAAAACCAAGTCATCAACATATATATAAGATGAGAAAGAATCCCATTTATTTTGATTTGAATCTATCGATTAGTGTCATTTTCCAATAATCTAGAGAAAGCATCCATTGTGATAGCAAAAAGATAAGAGGATAATAGACAACCTTGCCTTAAACCAATGGAAGAGAAGAAGTAGCCCGATAGTTCACCATTAAGTATATTGGAGAAAGGCACATGCAACACACAAGTCATCCATTTTAAAGTTTGGGGAAAATTCATAAGCTTGAGTCTATGTATAATAAAGTTTCTATTGACTCAAATGCTTTTGAAGATCAATTTTAGCAGTAAGCTCTTGGTTTATGTTTTTGATTGAATCCATGCAAAACCTCATTATTAAGATAATATTGTACTATGTCTCTACCCTTTAGAAATGCACGTAATGGGCAATATGTGGTAGAATAATTTGAAGCCTACTAGCAAGAAGTTTTGATATCACCTTATATAATAAGTTGCACAAAGAAAGTGGTCGATAATCTATAGTTGTTTCTGCATGACAGGATTTTGGAATTAGAGTGATGCAGGTTTTAGGCAATATATAAGTACGTAAAAAGTATTGAATAGCATTCACTAAAGAGTATCCAATCTCCCATGTGTCCTTAAAAATTGAGATGTAAAGCGTCCGTCCCTGTTTTCAGATCCAATGTCAAACACCGCATTTTAATATCCTCGGTCGAAAGATCGAAAAGTAAAGTGCTTTGTTGAGTAGTGATTTGAGGTCCAATGGGAATGTTAAGCCAATCCTCATTAGTGTCTCTATGAGGGTTGTTTAGAATGTTTGCAAAATGTAATCTCCTAATCATGTCTTGTTGAGAACAAATTTCAACATCATTAACCTTCAAGCTTTTGATATTATTTTTACTTTTCCTTATGCTGATTTTTTGATATAAAAATTTGATGTCATCTTCTCCTCTTGTAAGCCATACACATTTTGCCCTTTGTTTGATCCAATTATTCTCACAATCAATAGCCTCATTGAGAGATTTTTGAACCTGGAGAGTCTCATTTAGATATTCAGAATTTAGAGGGTTGAAATCAAGTTTGAGTTGCAAGTCTCAAGTTTAGCTTTCAGAGATATTGTTTGCAATGTAGCTATAAGAGTTCCATTCTTAAGAGCTATCTTTGTATTTCGAGACATGAAAGCAAATATTGGGTCCCCATCCAGCTTGCTCCAAGCATGTTCCACTATGTCAATAAAATCTGCATTTTTCCGAATTTTGTACATAAATCATTTTGAGAATTGGCTTCTTTCCAGTAGAGAGAATCATAGGAGAATGGTCTGATGTAAGAGGAGACATAACCTTCCAACCAGAATGAGGATAGGTGTTCATCCATTGAAAATTGCATAGTGCCCTATCTAACAAACATCTGATTGGGTTATGTATTTGTTGATTAAACCAGCTAAATGCATGTCCCATATTGTTAATTTCGTGAAACCATTGAGATATAAAATCATTGAAATCTGCTAATGTACTTGGGGGTATGAACAATTTTTTCTAATGCCTTCCGATGCGCTTAAAATCTCCCATAATGATCCATGGCTCATTAAGCTAATGAGCTAAGAGAGTTCCATAAATCCTTTCTACCAAGGTTGCTATTGTCAGCATAGACAACAGTGAAGAGGAAGGATTGAGTTGATCCCAAAGATATTCTATCATGTATAAATTGAGGATGCTTATAGATAGCAGAATAATCAATTTGATTAGTGTTCCATTTTATCCATATTCGGCCATTTAGTGCTTCCAAAAAATTTTCCACCCTGTCTTCATTATAGAAAATGTCAAAATGTTTGTCATGGTAACATATTGTATCGAGCTAACTTGGTCTCAAGAAGGCACATAATATCAATGTTATTGTCTTTGACAAATTTTCTACAGTCAGTGACCCGAATGTCACTATTGAAGCCTCTTACATTCCAAGAGGCAATATTAATAGAGTTATACATTATCTAAAGGTATTGGGAGGCCCCCCATTAGGCCTACCATGTCTACCTTTGTTCAAATTGAGCACAAGAGGTGTTTTGGATGTTGAAGCTATATCAGTTGATGAGATTGTATTATTCTCCTTAGGATTCTCCAGCAAAGGGTTAGACAAAGTTGCAAATAGGTTTTGCATTGTGCCGGGAGATGTGATTGGAATTGAGGTACAATTGTGTTTGAGATAGCATTTTCATTTTCTGCACTGAAATCTAAATCCTCAGCAGCAGATTCAATGCTAGAGGACGGGTTATTTATTAGGAGATTTAGGCCTGGGACTGGGGCTGGTATGGAGACTGTGGTATGCATGGACATAGGCTGAGTGGAGTGGAGAGTAGTGGATTGGGGTTTCTATAGGCCCGTAATATTTTTGTTCAAAGTGGATGGATTTAAGTTTGGAGATTTAGGGCAGGTAGATGGGGTGTGTGCAAACGTGTGGCAAGTGGAGCATGGGATAGGTTTCCATTCATAACTCACTTGCTGTAAGATTTCCTTTCCATTGAGGGAGAGTTTTATGGCTTCGGGTAGAGTGAATTTAGTGCTGATTTGAATGCTAACTCGAGCAAAGGTCAATCTAGCCCCTTTAGCGGTGAGAGGATCAACAGTAAGGGGTACTCCAATTTTACTAGCAATTTTTGATATGCCCTTTTCCGACCAACAACAAAGAGGAAGATTGGGGAATTTAACCCAAATGGGAATGTCCTTGAAATCTTCCCGCACTGGGGAAAAGTCCGTGTCCATTTTTTAATAAAGAAAGGATTTTCCAAAATGAACCACGGCCCCCCATTTAACACCATCTCATAATCCTCATTGCAATTGAATTTGAACAAAAAGAAACCATCTACAAGGGAAATAAGATCTACATTACCGCGGAGAGGCCATAATTTCCTTATGGCTTGAAGTAAGTTTTCATAGTATGGTCGTCTGCCCAAAGCATATCCCACCAGCGCATTGCTCCACAGTTTGGAACCATCCACGATTTCCTCCTCTGAGAAAGAGATGACATCTTCCTCCGGAGGCATAAACGAGAGATTGAAGGGGGTAGCGATTGAGGCTTGAGAAGTGAGCAGGCTTTTCCAGTTGAGGAACGAGATACCTCGGTTAGCTTGCCATGTGGCCGCTACGCCTCACGAAGGGAGGAACACTATCTCACCGATTCGTGATTTCCGATTCTAGGATTTGAGCGACAAGGGGAGAAGAGGGGGGTGCGAGGAAACCCTAGCCGTGTTAAGCATAGGCAATGCTTCTTACTGAATAGTTTCGCTATATTATTTCTTGGAAACCTTAAAAAAAAAAAGCGTGCGTTGCCACTGAGCCATCCTTCGCCGTAGTTGATATCGCCCCAAAATAAATTTAATGAAGTGGACAATGGCCACCACCGTTCTGAGCTCGTCGTTGTCTGATGAGTGCAAAATTTAATGTTACATTAAAGAACTTTATAAGTATTTCTTTCGTTCTTTTCTTTTACCGTTCTTATCATATGCCCAACACTATTGGGTGTGTTTGTGCCTACTTATTCCCAACGATTTTAATTTGAGCTCAACTCAACTTATTTATTATAAAAAGAGAAAACTAATTTTGATATAAGTATTTACTATAATAAAATAATGAAAAATGAAAAATAAAAATTAAATAAAATTAATAATAAATCACCTAGATTTAGCTATAATTTCAATAGTAAATTTATATACATATCATATAATTCTAATGTATTTACCGATTTAAATATTTAACACCTAGAATTATCTTTTTTTTTTTTTTTTTTTTAAGGAAACCCCATTATACGGGGGTATTTTATTACCACAAAAACAAGGTTACAAGATCCTTAAAAGGGGTTACACTCTAGAACTAATGCTCAAAGAGCTACAATCAACCTAAGGAGAAAAACCCCAATCTAAATTACATCCAAAATTCAAAAGAAGCATTAAAACAAATAAAAGTAAAAGTAACGGAGAAAACACGCAAAACAATAAGAAGCGACAAAAGATAAAGCAGTTAAGGTAATGCCGACAATAAGTGGAGGAAAACACAATAAAGAGAGAATGATATTAAGGAAATGGGATAAAATAGGCTCAGGCTCAATCACATCCTTTTGGGGCAGAGGCAAGTATGAGCATCCGAACTTAGAAGGGTTACATCACAGGAGCAACTACCGAACCAATAGGAAGTGAGATCGTCACCGCCATCATAGCCAACAAACCTGAGAGAATGCAATATCCAGTTGTTGATAGGTAAGTGAGCTTTATAACCTGCAAACCTAATCAGGCTCATCTCGAGATTAACACCATCCCAATAGAGTATATCAGTGCACAATAGGCCCCGGAGACCCTCCTTTATAAATGACCTTGGGATAATAGTGGTAAAGTAAAGTATTGTATTTCAACAGGTATGTAATATAAGCAACTAAAATACACGCATCCGATGCATTTAGAGACGAAACCAAAAGAGGAATCATGGGTGCCATATAGGTAATGCAGATCATGAAACAAACCCTAGAAGAATAGTTAGTAATCCATTTCGAATATCATCATCCACTGATGATATCGATAACCATAAGCAGCAAACAGGGGAGGAACTATTCACGTTCAGGACGGCATTTTCCAACCGAAAAATGAGAAGGCAGAATAACCCACATATTAAAGAAATGAAAGCCCATTTTAACCCGGAATCATGCGGAGGGTATTATATGCACAGATATGAAAATTCGGTTAGCGAGAATGGCCTACGAGAGAAAAAAATTTTTTGATCGAACCAAGCGATTTACAAGCGAAAAATGAACGCTAACTCAACCCATTATCATGCGTGATAAATTGCAGCAAGGTGATATGTATATCAGCCAAATATAACAACTAATCAACGTATCAACCCAGTAGAAATACTTAAAGCAGAACTTCCCATATGAACTAGTAGGAACAATACAATGTTCGAAATATCAATGATTCGGTTCAGCGTAGATTCTAGCCATAAGCATAATAATTTTCCGGATCATTGATATGTCGATCCATAATAGGACCATATAAGCACTATAAGCACCAAAAAATATTTGCATCCACAAACAGTAAACCGTATAATAATTACTCACAGCCAAAGGAAACTTTTCCAAATGTGGGATTAGAAAACAACAAAACCAATGCATGATGAAAGTATGGGCCAAAAACAATCTAGAAATCTTTCGCATAGAAAAAGGGCTGCAAGGCCTAACGCAGTGCATCCATCTGTAACAAACAGGCCAAAACATTATCCAGAAAAATCGTTTAGAGTAGCAGTTCCAAGCGTGAATAGGGCCATGATAATCCAGATCAAAATTAACCCAGGGGACAGATATTCCCTGATCGATAACATCAAGTAGAAAAGTTTCCATAAATCGAGATATTTCGGCCAATGCCAGGATCTTCCGAATGATAAGAGGCAACAATGTTTAATGGGGACCAATCCAAGAAATCAACAATGCCATAAAGCGGATAGGGTGTTTCAAAGATTCGAGAAAATATGAAGACAAGATGCCAAATCTAGAAAATGTCATGCTCTAATGTAAGGCAAACCCGTCTTGTCCAGTTGACCAATCCTTGTAAGTATTTAGGAATAGAATGGTTATCAAAATTAGTGGGCTCATTCAATCTAGTTCCTAAGTTAGCAAGGTAAGCATTTCCTTCCTCCATATATGAGTGATTTTGTAACAAAATTGATTGAGCATTTTAGTTTGCTTGATTAAATAATATAATTCCACATTGCCATTTTTTGGTTTAGAGATCGATTAGTAATAAGGCATCCACTTCCAACCGATATTAAGCCAACCTTTACGTATTGCAATGTTAAGAGCATTATACACCGCCATTAGTTCGAAAAGGCGAGTTAGTAATAATAGGATTAGCAAAGCCATGAGAACGTCACCCTTGAAATTTCTAAAGATGCCACCACAACCGGATGCATTAGGGATACGCTCCATCGGTGTTAATTTTGATAGCGTTATCATGTGGTTTGGCCCAATAAAGTATTTTGGCTTGATTAGAGGTGTTTGTATCGGGTGCAAACCCAATTTAGAGGCAACAAATTTACACCCTTTTAAGTGTTTATATTTAATAAGGTTGGCTTTAAATAGGTCCGGATTTTGAACTTAGTTTTGGCAATTATTTTGGAATGATTCATAGAAATATCGTTATGCTTAGCATCATTTCTAGCCATCCAAATGAACCAGAGAATAATGATCGCAGTAACAATTTTAATATGACCTTTTATATTGTTTTCAAAATATATCTCGAGGAGTTGATAAATAGAAAGCGAGCCGTTATAATCAATGGAGAAAAGATTATGTACCAAATCCAAAGTTTAGATGCAATCGCACCATTCCGATTGGTGATTTACATTTTCAATATGGGAGCAATGACATTTTGATGGGAGGTAAAACCTTTACCTTCAAGGAATCAATAGGGACAAAGCTTTTAAGATCATGAGTGAGTATGGAATATGAGGTGGGAATATTATTGTGCCAAAGTCGAGCATACACTTTGGAATAGTCTCGAGGTTCTTTGATCATAAGCCAAACATTTTAAAGCGAATTCATTTTGAGAGAGTTTAAAAGAATCGGTCTTTTTTATTGGATGTAATGTTTATGTTATTGAGTTTGTCTAAAAGGATGAAGGGATATAATCAATGAGCTTGGAAAAATTCCATTTATTATTATTCAGAAGATTGACTTTGATGGTATCAATAGAACATGAGGAAATTAATTCATCAAAAGAGTTATTTCCAAGCAGTTATCTTGCCGGAAGAATGAGTTGCTTGAGTTAATGCCCCAAAAAATTAAAGATTCCGCCTTCCATTTGATTTCTGAGTCTTTTCCAAATAGGAGAAGCGTTAGTTTTATAAGAGCGGTTCAATGGGTGCTTAGATAGGCAATATTTGTTTGTCATGAAGTTAGCCCAAAGGCTATTGTTGCTTCTAAAATTCCACCGAGTTTATAAGAGAATGCGATGGAGTCTTTTGAGAGATTTGAGACCACCTTCCTCGAGAGATGCCACATTTTGTGCCAAGAGGACGTGTATTTTTGAGGAAGAGGTATTAGACCCCAAAAAAATTTGTTAATGAGCCTCTCAATTCTATTAATACAAAATTGGTTGGAGCGATAGTTTGAATAAGATAAAGAGGCATCGAATTAAGGGTACTCTTAATCGAGTTAACCTCCCTCAAAGGATAGAAAATGATATTCCCAAGAGGAGATATGCGGTTGGATATTTTGTGGATTAAATCATCAAAAGGTAAGATCTTTTATGTCCTTTGAGCAGGAGTACCTAGATAATTGATCGATAAGATGATGTTGATGAAAGTTAGTGATCCTCGTTATCTGATTAATTCTATTATTGTTGATTTTATTAGCGGTTATGAAGCAACATTTATTTTTGTTAAGGAGGAGACCGCTTTCTTTGCCAAATTTTTTAAAGAATTTCATAATAGTTTTGATGTGTGTTATAGAAGCATTGCAAAAAATGATAAAATCGTTAGCAAAGCAAAGATGAGTAATGGGAAATCCACCTTGAGTTTTGTAGATCATACTTGGTTTATTATAGAAAAGATCATTCAGGCTCCTGGATAAATAATCTACAGCTATAATAAAAAGCAATGGTGATAAAGGATCTCCTTGGCGTAAGCCATGTGTAGAAGTGAAAAGTTGATTCTCCATTTACCGAGAACCAAACATTAGTGATAATTTTAATGATACGAATAAATTCGTTTGAGAATCGAAAAGATGGAGTATAGAAAGCGAGGAATTCCCAAGAGAGTTTGTCAAAGGCTTTAGAAATGTCTAGTTTGAAAGCAATGTTACCTGTAGGAGCGTCAATATCATGAATCATTTCTTGTGCTAAAAGGATATTATCGCTATGGTTCTCCCTTTAATGAAACCAGTTTGATTACGGGAGATAATGTTAAAGAGGGTTGATACGGTTGGTGATTATTTTGGATACTAGTTTGTTAAAAACATACATGTCTAAAAATCATTCCATGTTTAGGATGGTTGTTTTAGGGATAAGTATTATGGAGGTGCTAGAGGAAGAAGGGGTGCCATTGAAAAAGTCAATAGCGGCTTGATTAAATCAATTTAATAATGGGCCAACACTTGGAAGAATATAGTAGTGTAACCATCAGGGCCGAATCAGATTCATGCTTTGGAGAATATTACTAATTTCAATCCAGGAGATGTACAAAGAGAGATGTTTTTGATCAAGTAATTTTGAGGGAATCGATGAGGGTTAGCAATAGGTTCCATGTTAATGTTGTTGTTTAACAAATTTTGGAAATGATGTATAATCTTTAATCTCATTTTATCCGATATCCAATTATCATTATTGTTTTTAATTTTCTTAATCGAGTTTATAACTTTTCTTTTGTTGAAAAAAAGCGTGGAAATATTTTGTGTTTACATTATGATATGTTTAGTAGCGACTTTTTTGTAAGTTTCCTCCATGTTTTGATATTTAATCAAGTTATCTCTAACCGTTGAGTTCATCATTTTTATTAGATTGAAGCAGCCTTCTTCAAGCAAGCACACAAGATCTTCCATATTTTTAAGATTTGCAAAATGTTTTTAAAATGATGTTTATTCCACCAGTTGAGTTTGTTTTAATCTTTTAAGTTTAAGCCAAAATGTCATGCCTTTAATGGAGTTATCGGGATGAATAGGGGCGTCAGTTAGTGAAACAAGACATAAAGTCATTATGTTGCAACCACATATTTTGGAAAGGGGATGCGTGTGTTGCGGTAGGGGTGTTTTCACGGTGATGAGAAGAGTGATCGTGGTGTTCTACTTAAGTGTTCAACTAAGGTATGAGGCCATTGATCAATCCAAAGGTGGTTAACCAGATACGATCGCGTTGCCAAAGTCTAGAATTGTGCCGCGTAGTTGGAACCACTATATTGGTAAGGTTACAGTCGAATCATATTAGCGAAATCTTCCATAGAATTAATATTAGGAGATGACCCTCCCCTTCTTTGAGTAGAGGATGGTGTTGAAATCTCCAACCATCGAGGTTGAGACCAGGAGCTAAAGATCTTATTCCATAGAATGTTCTGGCTCTATTACAAGATGCATAAATAAAAGAGCATAACACGGTGAAAACACCCAAAATCAGGCATTAATCAATTGTTGTTGGTTGTCAAGGATATTGATCTTTGATAGAATTATTCCAAAACAACCAAATTTTGTTGTTAATGTTGTGAGAAAAATTAGGGAAACCTAGTGTTCTAGCGGTAGCGCAATCTTAGAAGAGTGGATAAGAGGTTCGGTGAGTAAGGAGAGATATGTTATGAATGCGACGAGGCTAGATTCTAACTAGAGGAAGTCCCAATACCACGAATGTTCCAAATGATGAAATTAATCATAATGTTGGAAAGGAAAATTGATTGGATGAGAATGAGGAGAAAGGTAATTAAAGTTGATGTAGAATTGATGAAGATCTTGTCATTACGGGCATTTTAGAGTTATTTTTGGATTTGAATGATTTTTTTTTGTTTGAAAGGGTCTGTCATGTCCAATGTGTCTCAAAAAAAGAGTAGTTTGTGTTATCCAAAGTTTCATTATTACATTAAAGGAATGGTGGTAATTTCCCCTTCTTCCATATCAGAGAATGACGGATTAGTTAAGCTATCATTTTGTCCATTCAAAATGTTAGGGGATGTAGGAATAGTTTCATTTTCTTTTTCTAGATTAAAGGTTTGTTTTATTTTATTTTGTTCTGATCCAAACTAAGATTTACTGAGGTGATGTTCCCAACCCTAAGTTCATCAGTTCTTTGATTAGTTGTAAGGGCACGCATGTTACCATTGGGCATAGTAGTAGGCATATTTTCTAAGTTTCCAACACCAATTGTCATCAATTTCATTGTTCAAAACGAATAGCCTCCTTTTGCAATTCCCGGTAAAGAGTGATTTTGTGGAGGATGATTATTTTGGTTAGCTTTAGGCACATATGCCATTTTAGTTGGTTGTTCCATAGTCACCGAATTAATAGGAATAGGAAGATTGTTTTTTTTTAGATGTGGATGTAGGATAAAATAATGTGTGTTCATGCCATGAATTTTGCAATGTGTAGAAGAAGGAAAGTTTTCAAATTCAACCTTTTGATTATAACCCATTTTTTGATCCAATCCATTTCTTTTGGATGTTTTTTTGTTATATCAACTTCAACAAGTATCCGCTCTGAGGGTCGGATCTCTCACTTAGATCAATTTGAAGAGGTCAGCCCAGCGACAATAAAACCGATGCGTAACAAAGTGTTATGCATATTGGGCAAAGCGAGCCAAATAGGAACAATTGGTGATTCCTCTTTAATATCAAAACTAGGTGTCCACTTAAGAAGTCGCATTTGGCGGTTAAAATGAAATAAGAACGGCGTGCAAAACTCTTGAGTAAACCAAATCATTTGATAATTGAATTAACACATGCCTCGGATCAATCAAACCCAGAAAAAGTGCGTGAGCTTGGACTATGAAAAAAAAGCGTATATTTTCTAAGTTGGGCGTTGAATTTACCCAGAATTCAAATGGCTTAGCTAATTTCCACATCGAATCGAACACATTATTGCGGGCATACCACGAAATCGGAGACATTAGATTAACCAGTATTAGGAACGGATTTACCCAGAGAGCATCCTTGAAAGATTTAATAGCCGTAGGTAAGGATCTTGGATCGAAGTCTGCGGCGTTTGTCCAGAGCGGAAAAAACCATTTCCATCCAGGGATTACATTACCAGAGGGGAGAGATCGCTACCACAAATCGGTGATTTCAATGCAAGGAAAATCGGGAGCCCGAAGCTAGGGTTAGAGCGCGTATAGAAATATATATATATATAGAATTATCTATATATATATATATATATATATAAAATTTTTTAATGCATGAAAAAGTATATCTCTATATATGTCGTAATAGATATCGTATAAAGCCGTATTCGTGTTATTACCATCGTTGGCTCTTCATCGCGATCCACGGCCCGGTCGCATCGTAGATACCATCAGGTCCACTTCGACCATCGGCATCTCCGTAGATCACCATCACGACCTTTCATCGATGATCCTGTTCACCATCATCTACTACCACTAACAATACATAATTTCAACGTGACTATATATGTTGTCGATTTTGGGATTCCATTGTGCCTTCTCATATACAATTTTGTAATCCCGTATCGGGAAAACTTTGTCCTCCAAAATAAATACATAATGAAAATTTTCTTTGGCTATTGATTTTACCCTATTCTTGGGGTTTTACACGTAAAATTAGTTTTTTATTAATTCTTCAAATATTTGTGTCTTTGAACTCCAAGCTAAGACGTAAACTCTTACTCTACCGCAACTGGTTTTCTATCACGATTATATAATAATTGTACAGTATATATGTAAATCCTCTAAGCTTACAATATTTTTTAAAAAGTATATACTTAAATTTTTATTTATGTTATGTGTTTGTATATTAATATTATTTAACTAAGTAAATTCATAAGTTAACGAGTCATGTCGGAATTAGATAGCTCGCTAAATTTAACTTATTAATCGATCAAATTAATTCACGAGTTATTTAGTAAGATAAGCTAAAAACTGACTAAAACATTAGCAAAACTCAACCTTTTACCTCAATGCTAATATATATGCTAACTCGCTCATCGGGCCATCACATGCAAGTATACAACAAGGCGCATTCACGTGAAAAACAAAATACTTCAGGATATCCTAATATAATATTGTTGCGTGCTAGAAAATTAGTTGTGATAGAGTAAAAATTTTCACCTTGGCTTCATTATAAAATCTAGTACACACACAGATATTTAAAGAGTGAACAAGAAAACTCCAGAATTTTTACGTGAAAAATCTCGAAAAGAGGGAAAAATCACGGGGCCTAGCCTAGTAAAAAGCTTCCACTATATATCTGTTTCAGAGTACAAGATCTTCCCGATACCGGGATTACAGAATTGTATATGAGAAGATATGTGACAACAATCAGTTATGCTTGATTAGTAGTAGAATGATGGTGAACTATGCAAAACACCGTGAAAATCACGGGGAATAATTCGCAAAATGCAGGAACAATCAGGCGCGAACAATCAGGTAATCGAGAACAATCACGGTAGAAGTCATGATGGAGATTGGCGGCGGCAGATTGGCCGGCCATGGCGGCGGTGGTTGGCGCGTCAGTGGCGACACGATTGTGGATCTTTAGAGTCTCTCCTCTCTCTTGCTTGGGCCCCTTCATGAGGGGCTATTTATAGATGAAGGTGGCGTCTCAGAAATACATGCAATGAACTACTCTCCATCCATGACGACTCATGATGAATCCCTTGATCAGTATGATGTATTTTGTATTTGAATGCTCAAATGATGTCGAATTATGAGATCTTGGGCTTGTTTGATTCGTCAAGGCTTCGATTTGACTATAAACACTCCATGTTTGAAAGCTATTTAGGATTTAACTAATATCCCAAAATTTCCAAGAATATTTTAAGTGCTTGATCTCGACCGTTTCAACGGTTACTTTTAGCATCAAGATTTGTGCTTAAAGTTTTTGTCATATCAATTGCTATTTTTGGATGACATTATCTCAACCATCCAAAAATATATATGCCAAATATTTGAAAATAGCAAATTCTTCAATAAAATTTGCATATCCATCAACCATATATTTTGAGAGAACAGATCTTCATAGGAGCACAATATTATGATCACAGAAGTTGGCGTAGAGTCACGTCGCATTATGTGGATATGTCGCAGATTTCAAGTTATGGAATTCGAGCGATTATAGGCTTAGTAAGGTTCAGGGTTGGATTATGAGTGGGTTGTAAGAAATTCTAGGAGCATGGATTCGTGGGCTAAAAAATGAGTTCTGGGACTTTCTGGGTCGACTAATTGATTGGAAATTTAGACGGTAGAAGCATTTTCGTCGATGACAGGTCTTAAATGGCCGGCGAGTGAGGGGCTGAACGGGGTAACTGGAATACGGTTGCATGGGTCGTGACGGCTTGATCTAGCCTGGTTAATTGGGTGTGAGCATGGCGGCAGGTAGTCTCGGAGAACGCTCGCGTTCAATGGCTGGGCGTGGTAGTGGGTTGGTGTGTTAGCACGCGACATATCAGACCACAGCGCTGGCTCTAACATCGGATCTAGCCCTGCAAACTAAGTGATTTTGACATTTTGGATTTTGACGGCTTTGGGCGGTTTTAATAATTTTTACTCTTTTGCCCTCTGGTCTATAAAACCCAGTGCTAAGGGAGAAGGCACATACGCATTGCTGCTTCTCTTCTTCTTGAGTGAGGGTTGTTGAATCGTCGACGGTATTTATCGTTGTTCCGGTTTCCCAAATCGTCGGACCATCATCCGGTTTAGAGCGATCAAGGCCGTACTTATTCGTTGTTCCGGTTTTCCCTCGAAGCGTCCGCCGACCTCGTCGACGTCGGGGTTTGGAAGCGATCAAGGCCGTACATTGTTTTTTCCTCGAAAGAGGCATCAGCCTTATCGGATCGTCCGGGTTTGGAAGCGATCAAGGCAGTACTATCGTTGTTCCGGTTTCCTCGAAGAGGCGTCAACCTCGTCGACCGTCCGGGTTTGGTGGCGATCACCGCGATGTCGAGAGGGGTTGGCAGCGATGCTCAATGGTGGCGGACGATGTTCTTTGGCGGTGACCTGGCGTGGTCGACAAGAGAATTAATGATAGTGGTGGCCGGAGATTGCTAGCGATATGGTACTTGATGACCGCGATATTATTCATGATGTCCGGCGATGGTGGTTGGAAGGGCACGTGGTGGTAAAAGCGCATTGGTGAGTGAGCGTGAGTCTGAGCGAAATAAGCCGATGTGGTACCGGCGAAGGTTGGCAGCGGCAACAGTGAAATCAGCGAGTGGACCAACGTATTAACCAGCCGAGGTAGTCAGCTGCAATAGCAGCAATGGACCTTAGCAGTGAAATACCTGCCAGTAATCAGCGAGATAATAGTAACGATATTGACCGTGAAGATTACGGCTGACCGATCGGTCCAATGAATGATGCTGGCAGTACCGACGTGGTTGCACCGGTGGTCCAGTGGCTAGCAGCAGTAATCAACTGCACTTCACAATTAAGCCGAGATAATACGGATGATGTGGTGGCGATTATGATATGACCGGCGATGTGATAGTAATGGATGTGGCAAATAACCAGTCAGCAGTAGTGATTAACGTGATTGGGTGTAGCCGGCAATATTAATACCAACTGGTAACAATTGACTGTCGGTATCAGCATAACAGCGGCTGTGACGAAATAATTGTCAGCGATAGTTGGCGGTAACCGATAAAATATCAGCAGCGGTGACCGCGATAGTGGTGGCCCGAGGTAAGATCGCAATAGCAGCAGTTATCGATGGAAGACGCGTCAGTGATCAGCGAGATAACATGATGATGGTAGACCGCGAAGATTGCCGCGATAGTTGTAGCGATAATGACGATGGTGGTTGAATGCGAGGATGGTAGCGGCGCAGCAGTAGTTAGCGTGTGGCATCAATGGTCAACGAGATGACCTGGCCGGTGGTAATAAATTAGTAGCGATGGTGGCGCGGTGATAGTAGTTAGCGGCAAACCGGGTTGTCGGTAGCCGCAACGAAGTGTCGGCAGTGGCGGCCAGCGTATTCAGCGGGGATGACCGGATGATGGTGGTGACTGCAGAGAGATGTCATGGTGGTTAGCGTGGGGGGTGGTGGCTAGCAAGACGTGGTTGGCCTACGGAATCTTTATCCAGGTTGTTTGTCGAGTGACTTCGCTTTAACTTGGAAGGGTGATTGAATGAGATTTTATCAGTTGTTTTATGATGTTTTACATTAACCTATGGAGTACAAAGTTTTGACCTATCCGAAGTTGTTTATCATAGTGTTTGCTCGATGACGTGAACCTGTATGGAAGAGATTGAATTGAATCCACTGAAGATCTTTGACCCATCCAAGGTTGTTTGTCAGATTGTTACCCGATGACGTTAACCTATGTGGAAGAAGTTGAATTGAATCCGTTGAGGATTTTTGACCCATCCGAGGTTGTTTGTCAGAGTATTTCCCGATGACATTAACCTGTGTGGAAGAGGCCGTGAGAAGTCCACTAAGGACCTTTTGACCTATCGTAGGTTGTTTGTCAGAGTCTTTGCTCGATGACGTTAACCTGGAAGTGGTCGGGAAGTCCAAGGACCTTTTGAACCATCCTGGTTGTTTGTCGAGTCTTTGCTCGATGGCTTAACATGGAAGAGGTCGTAGGAAGTCCACCAAGGACCTTTTGACCTATCCTAGGTTGTTTGTCGAGTCTTTGCTCGATGATGATGTTGTATGGAAGAGGTCGATTAAAACATCCGTTTATGTTGTAGCCAAAGTTGCTCCTTAACCTTGGCCTTTTTCATTGACTTGCTTCTCGAGATAATCAATTAGATATCCAGAATATCGATTTGGATAATCTTTTGAGATTAAGATTTACCCCCCAGTTTTTGACAAAATCTGATGGAACAAAGTTTGATGAATCTTCATTTCTTCCTCCTTAAAAGCTTGAAATGCTACATCTCGATGGTGGTTTTGATCTTGTTGGGAACTTGGTACATACAAGATGATATAATGAATGGTTTCTGAGACGGCATTGCTAGAAAACCGGGTAGAGTAAAATTTTCCTTAGTTGTGAAATCCAAAGACACACAATTTAAAGAGTGAATAAGAAAATTCCAGAATTTTTACGTGGAAAACCTCGAAAAGAGGGAGAAATCATGGGGCCTAGCCCAATAAAAAGCTTCCACTATGTATCTGTTTCAGAATACAAGATCTTTCCGATACCGGAATTACAAAATTTTATATGAGAAAGGAACAACAACTATGTGACAACAATCAGGTTGTAACAGTTGCTAGTAGTAGCAGATGATGGAGAACTGTAGCAATGGTGGAAATCCCGGGAATAATCTGGCGAAAATGCGGGGAACAATCACAAAATGGAACAATCATGGTAGAAGTCATCATGATGGGACAAAGATTGGCCATCGAGGTTCATGATGCGAGTGGTGGTTGACTTGGTGGTAGTGCCGATTGTGCTTGGAGGATCTTTAGAGCTCTCTCTCTCTTGCTTGGGCCCTTTATGAGAAATGAGGCTATTTATATATTGGAGGAATGGCTCTATAAATACATGCAAAATCCAACTCCTCTCCATGACATGATGAATCCCTTGATCATATGATGTATTTTGTATTTGAATGCTCATGATGTCATTATGAGATCTTGGGCTTGTTTGATTACAAGACGCTTCGATTTGACTATATCCATGTTTGAAAGCTATTTAGGATTTAACTAATATCCCAAAGTTTTCGAATATTTTAAGTGATCTCGATTTCAACTTTTACTTTAAAGATTCGTTAATTGTAAAGTTTTGGTATATATATATTAAAATTTTTTAAAAAATTAAAACTATTATGAATATTTTCAATTTAAAATTATAAATAATTTTTTTAAAAATATTCCATATATTATTTTTGAGATTTTTTAACTGAATAACATTATTAAACAGATAAAATTTTGAATATCTTCATGTTTGAATCCAAATTACTTTCAGGGTAATCATAAGTTTAAAAAAAATTTATGAATTTATTTTTGAATAAACTTTATTGAAAACATTAAGTCAATCAATAAAAAAAATCAAATAATAAATTTTATTTTTTGTAATAAATAAAAAAATTATTATCAAATGATATTCATTTTTCTTACAAAAATTAGTATTAGCACAATTTGTTAGAATTTATTTAATTTTTTATTTAGTTATTGAAAAATTAAGTGTTTAAATTTCAATTTCATATTTGTTGAATTCAGTCCCAAATTTTCAACAATATTTCTATAACTTCTACAAGACAATAAAGTTGGAATCTCAAAAGTTAATTAACTAAATAATTTAATAAAATAAATACAATATTTCAATATGGTCAAACTTTTATTCTAAATAAAATTACTTCAAAATCATAAGTTTAAAATTGTTATCATAATTAAGTTTTGATCTGTTTATATTTACATAACTATTGTATAAATTTTTATAATTATTTATATAACATATTAGTTTAAAAATCATATCAAAATAATAATGCTAAATTAATGTTAGTAATTTTTTAATATAAGTTAATAATTATGATTTTATGTAAATCTCAAATATTATATTATATATATATATATATATATATATATATATATATATATATATGTTTAACAATACCTTTTAAATTAAAGTGATGTGAAAAGTGAAGGGTTGCATTAGGTAGTGACAACCGGTAAAACTTGTAAATAATCATGACATGAATCATTTAAATCATTATGTTAATGCTAGGGCGTCTCTTGGAAGCGACGCGCTATATGGCTTGAATATAGTGAAAAATATGCAGTAGCTGACGTCAGTGCGGTGTTAAATAAGCAAGGGTTCCCACATTTAGGCGGATGCGGCAAAGAAGTTAGTCCATGAAACTAGAATTAGGTTAGGATCTTGGAACATAGGTACTCCTATAAGTAAATTAATGGAATTAGTAGATATTATGGTTCATAGAAAGATAAATATTTTATGTGTTCAAGAAACTAAATGGGGCTGGGAGAAGGCCATGAGATTGATAGTTTAGGTTTTAAACTATTGTGCAGAAGTCAACTAGAAATGTGTATGTGTGATTATAGATAACAGTTGGAAGGATAATGTTATAAATATTAATAGATGTGGAGATAGAATTGTAGCTTTAAAGATTATTATTGATACTAAGATTATCAATGTTATAAGTGTTTATGTTCTTCAAGTAGGTTTGGATGTAAGCTCAAAAGAAAAATTTTGGAATGAATTAGAGGGATTAATACAAAAGATACCTCTTGAAGAAAAAGTATTTATTGGAGGAGATTTAAATGGACATGTTGGTAGAGTGGTAGAAGATTTTAAAAGTATTCATGGTGGTTATGGATTTGGAGTCACTAATGAAGAAGGTATGATTATATTAGATTTTGCCTTTGCTTATGATTTTATAGTTGCTAATACTTTATTTAAGAAAAGAGATGAACATATCATTACTTATAAAAATGGATCTAGTAAAACACAGATTGATTATTTTTTTATAAGAAAAATAGATAATTTAGATTGTAAAGATTGCAAGGTCATTCCAAGTGAAAGTTTAAGTACCCAACATCCATTGTTAGTTTTTGATTTCAAGATGAAAGATTGTAAGAGAAAAATAAATCAAATTATTATCCTAGGATTAGATGGGGATACTTAAAGAACACAAATAAAAATATTTTTATGAGCAAACTACAAGAGCTTAGAATTTGGGATGTTCATAAGGAAGTTAATGTTATGTGGAAAAAAAGTAGCAAGTGAAATTAAGCAAGTTGCTAAAAATATGCTTGGAGAATCAAAAGAAAAAACTTCTTTTAATATAAATAGTTAGTGGTGGAGTCGAGTGCAAGAAAAGATAAGAAATAAGAAGCATTATAAAACTTAGTTTAGATGTAAAAACTCGAGAATTGGGAGATATAAAATGGCTCAAGAGATTTTAAGAAAGCAATATATGATGCAAAAAATTTAGCTTTTAGTGATTTATATAATAGATTAGATATCAAAGAAGGTGAAAGATGTATGTATAAGTTAGCCAACCAAAGAGATAGGAGAAGTAAAGACATAGTTCAAGTGAGGTGTATTAAGGATGAAAATAATAAAGTGCTTTTCTTAGAAAAGAATATTGAAAATAGGTGGATGAGGTATTTTGATAAACTTTTTAATGAAGGATCTCAAAGTATAATTGATTTTAGCGACATTAATACCCTAAACATAAATAGAGAATTTTATTTTTATCGTCGTATTAGCAAATCTGAAGTCAGAGAAGCTTTAAAGAAAATGAAATGTGGAAAAACAGTATGACCTGATGATATTCCAAAAGAAGTGTGGAAATGTTTAGGAGATCAAGGAATTTCTTGGCTTACAAATCTTTTTAATGTTATTTTAAAGAACAAAAAGATATTAGATGAGTGGAGAAAGAGTTTGTTGGTTCCTATATTTAAGAATAAGGTGATGCACAAGAGTGTGCAATTTATAGAGGAATCAAGTTAATGTGTCATACATTAAAATTATGGGAGAGAGTAATTGAGCATAGGTTACAATGTGATACAAAAGTTTCTCATAATCAGTTTGATTTCATGCTAGGTAGATCTACTATGGATGCTATACATTTGTTAAGAGGTTTGATGGAGAAGTATAGAGAAAGTAAGGAGGATCTACATATGGTATTTATTGATTTACAAAAAGCTTATGATAAAGTTTCAAGAGATGTTCTTTGGAGAATTCTAGAATATAAAGGAGTTAATATTGGTTATATTCAAGTAATTAAGGATATGTATACTATAGTCATTTGTCCAAACACAAGGAGGATTGACAAAATATTTTCTTATTTCAGTTGGATTACATCAAGGATCAGCTTTAAGCCCTTATCTATTTGCTTTAGTTATGGATGTTCTTATTAGGCATTTACAAGAAGATGTACCTTGGTGTATACTTTTTGTTGATGACATTCTTCTTGTTGATAAGACTAGAGAGGGAGTCCAAGAGAAACTTGAATTATGGAGGTCAACATTAGAGTCTAAAGGTTTTCTTTTAAGTAGATCTAAAATTGAGTATATGGAGTGTATTTTTAGTTGTAGAAGTTCTAGTGGTAGTGCTGTGACATTAGGTGAATAAGTCATTAATATGAGTGAGCGATTCAGATATTTAGGCTCTATTGTTCTAAATGATGGTGAAATAGATGGAGATGTTATTAGTAGAATTCAAGTTGGATGGTTGAAGTGGAGGAATTCATCCGCCTATTGTGTTATAGAAAGTTCCACTTAAACTTAAAAGAAAATTTTATAAGATAGTGGTAAGACTGCAATGACGAATGTTGGCCAATAAAAGAGAAGCATAAGACTAAGTTAAGTGTTATTGAGATGAGGATGCTCAGGTGGATGAGTGGTGTTACTCTTAGAGATAAAATGTGAAATGAGTATGTTCAGGAAAAACTTGGAGTAGCTCCAGTGGTAGATAAGATTAGAGAGAGTCACCTTAGATGATTTGGCCACATAAAGCGTCGGTCGTCCGATGACCCAGTTAGGAGAGTAGAAGCATTAGATTTGCCTTATGTTAAGAAAGGTAGAGGTAGACCTAAAAAGACTTGGTTAAGATATATAAAAAATGACCTTAGTATACTTGAATTAAATGAGAATTTGTCACATAATAGGACACAATGGAGACAAAGGATTCATGTAGCCAAGGGAGGGGACAGTAACGTGCCCCCACCGCCCCATAATTCAAAATCCTCGGCTTTCGTCACACCCTCGACGCATTTACGGTTCTCAAATCTCTTGAATCACATGCCTCCTCGACCTGGTGCGTTTAGTCACCGCATCGACGGTTCGGCGCATCTTTGGCGAAGGTAACCCTCATTTTCTCATAGTCCTCCTCGCACTTTTGCAAGTTAAGTGTTGTTTGGGCTGGATTTGGCGGATTTAAGCGGTTAACTTAAATCGACCAAGCGGTATTTTGGACAAGTTAAATGGTGCTTTTGCAATCCCGTTAAAACCGCTTTCACAAGTTAAATCCGGATTTGCTAAATCCTGTTGGTAGGCGGTTTACAGGATTTAGAGAAGCTGAAGCGCGAGAAAGAGGGTGGGAGGGATGACGAGGATTGCCTTCGGGATGCCTCTCTTCTCTTTTTTGAGCAATAGCAAAACTAAGGATTTCTAATGCTGAAATTCCCTCAATCTCTTCCCTTTTATGATTTATTAATTTTATTTTGACTTATTTTGATTTAATTTAATTTTATTTAAATAATGATTAATCAATATATCATTTTAGATTAATTATAATTTAATGAAATTAGATGTAAATGATATAGGCTTATTATTTTATAATTCAAAAATAGATTTATAATCAATTGGTGCATTATATTATGATAATTATATTTAATTAATTTACTTAATATTTATATTTATGTAAATAAATTAAATAAAAATGAGAATAATTATAAAAATATTAACATTCTCGTCTCTTTATATAATATTTTTTTAATAAATTGAATATATATATATTTAAGATATAAGAATAAATTTTTAGATACTTGATAAAGCCTAAGTTAAATAGTCAATTATTATACAAAAATTTTTATATTATATATATTCTTCAAATATTAATTTTTATAAACAAAGATAAATAATCATCTATTTTTAAAGTATAATTTTATTCATAATTTATTTTGATATTATCATAAAAATCCAATTATATCTAACTTTAATTAAATTTTATTCACAACAAACAATTTTTAATTATTAGCCTCATTAATTATTTTAAAATAAATATCATTGATATTATTTGTTCACAATCAATAATATCTAATTTTTATCATATAATCAATTTGCATTACTTAATTAATTTTTATCCTAAAATATTTTTTTTACTTTTAATTTATATTAGGTAATCTTAGAGGAGTAGAATATTCAGAAATATCTTTCAGTTGAACAATCTTTACAATCGATTAAGATATGCAAATATTTTTTATTTAAGAGTGTTGATAAAGAATTGATTGTACAATTATTTCAGAATATGAAGGCTCGGAGGGAGAAGTTATAAATGATATATAATATAAAAAAAATTATATTATTATGATATTTTATTTCTTTATTTTGTTATATGAGATGCTTTATTTTTAACTTTATATAAAAGTGAATTATTTTTTATCTTATTGTGCCCTCACTAAAATAAGTTTTTGGATCTACCCCTACATGTAGCTGACCCCACTTAGTGGGATGAAGGCTTGTTGTTGTTGTTGTTGTTGTTGTGTTTGAAGATCCCCTAAATTTTATTGCTAGAAATTTAGCCAGCAAACTCTCACTTAATTTGTTTTAAGATTGCATTAACTAAAACCTAAAATCAAAAGCTTTCAAAGTCGCTTAAAGTGGCATCTACATGCATCACATTGTCTTCCTCATACATTTGGACATATTACATCGAAGGATTCTAAATCTATTGGAAATTGGCATATGGTGTTGATTTTGATTCTCCAAAATTTACGAGTTCCGTATTTAATAGAAGATAGTTGTCTGACTAGCTATTACAATATAAATATTATTAGTAGCTTGGTTGCAGTTAATATTAAAGTTAAAATGAAGTTATTATAATTTATTAAAGGATTTTAATATGATTCGATTTCCTTGAATTGTCGATTATACACAGTACTCCTTGGAGTGGACTTCGTTGGATCTATAGGAAATTTCTTTGCTATTCTATCCATGGATTACTTTTTTCTTTTTTTGATCTTTGATCAGCGGTTCTTGATTTCCTTGGATAAATGGATTGTGGATTACACTTTTGGATAAAGATGAATATGTATTTTTGAAGTTAATGATCATTAATTCCTTCTTTGGTTTGTTTTTATTTGTTGAAAACAAACTCAAAAGAGGGATTTTATGGAGGAGAATCCTAGGGTTCTTCGATGAATCACGGCGGTTTTCGGTGATGAAAACCAAGAGGAAGATAGCAAGAGGAAGAGAAGAAGAGGGAGGCTAAAGAAGATAAGTTTCCCTTCTGAAATTCTTGATTACCCCTCTGTTTGGCTTCTGATCTTTATTTATACTTTCTATTTTTCCTTCTTTAGCTTAGATCTGAGCTATTAATGCAAGCCTAACTACTTTCTGTTACAAGTTTGTTACTTTCTGTTACAATGGATCATTTATTCCCTGTTGTTTACTTCTGTCTCTCTGGAATATTAGTTGGTTTAGTTGTCGAGCTTCTTGGTTGCCTGATAGATTCTATTGTTTCATTCCTTCTATTACTAATTAACATAAACTGTTATTTGGTTGGTTTATTTCTGATCTACCTTTTGTTATTGATACTGCTGTAAGTTTTTGTTTTTTTTAATGATGCAGAATATCGTATTCAAGCTGCTATCTCATGGTGTTACTCGGGGTTTTATCGCTTGCATTGTTATCCTATTTGGTCTTTGGTTCTCTTGCTACTCTGGACATGTTGTATTTATATTCTGTAATATTTGTAGTTTGTTTTATGCTCTGGTTTAATAATCTTGTAATATTTTCTTCTCGGTTATCATCAGTGGTCTCTGTATATTGATATTCTGAATCATTTGTGGATGTATTTGGTCTTCCTTCCTATACATAGTCTGTTATCATTGTAATTCTTATTGTTGTATGTTATAATTTGACAATTAGAGGATTTGGGATCATATCATTACTCCCCTCCTCACACTGACCTTGTCCTCAAGGTCACAATCATGAATTGCCTTCTATGATTCCTCAATTCATACCTCATGATGATCATTGATAGCTTCTTCCCTTTGGATTATTATGATTCTTTATAATGTCTTTTGTTCTAATGAATTGGATGGCTCTTGTTGATGTAGATGTAGGAACCTGTCCCTTGTTGTAGTACTGCTTCTACCAGATTATCCTTGTAATGTGTGTTGGTACGTATTACGTGGAAGTCTTTGTGGCCGTCTATTTGAGGTGGAAGGATTGTTGCCCATGACTTATTACTATGGACTATCTTATTCTATATAATTGGGTATCTCGACATACAATCTAGTATGTGTGTGGTTATAACTATTTGCAATGTTTATAATTATACAACCTCTATGTCATCTACTTTTGAATGGCTAATATTTTAAGCTTGATTCTAATGCCTCTTCTTGTATCCACTGAATTTCTGGTTGAGTATCTTGCTGTAGTTGATACTCTTGGTCTTCATTGACTATCATGAAGGCAAATAATTTGGCTTGACATATATGACCTCTGTGATATTGTTCCTCATAATTGAAACACAATCCTTTTTTTCTTCTTTCTTCTAGTTGTGTTGGAGTCAGTTTCTGGATGGGAATATTTTGTTTATTGAGCATCACATTGTTTTGGTTGATTCTTTATTGAGGTGTTGGCAATAAAGGTGGTTGATAGCTTTGATTTTGTTTAGTTTGTTGAGCTTGGTGTGCTCAGTTTCTTGGTATTGTTAAATCATCGGCCTATCCTCCATCGTTTAGCTAACTAGAAGGCTTCTTTGTAGGGAACTTGCAATGCTCTTACTTCCCTTTTATATAGCCTTAAACCATTCAAAACCTGTAAGAATTGGTGGAATACGATATCGATTTGCCAATTCCTCAAACTCATTATAAAATTGCTGTATTGTAGATTTCTATTGTAATTTAGCAAGTTCACCCTCTACTACAAAGATGGGTCAAATCTCAATAACTTGTTCTTTAAATTATGTCCATGAATGCTTGTTTTTTAAGATGCATCCCGATACCATATCTTGGTCCATCCATATCTGATGCAATTAAGAACTTCGATCTTGAATGGCTATAGTATTGAAAAATTGATTCCTTTACAATGACCTCAGGATTTTCTCCATTGAATCTTGGCATATCAACTTTCCGTTCTTGTTGTGTTGTGGTTGTTGTCTAGTAGGAAAGGAAATTTCGGTCGAGGAGGGTACATACACGTGATTGTTGTTGTTCTTGATGATTGCTCTCAATTTTTTTCAATAGATGAGTCTTCTTGAGACTTCATTTAATATCATAGTTATTGAAGACATTTGTTCATCTATTTTATTGGTCTTCCACACTCATCTATGGTCTTTGTGTGTCTTGTGCCTTCGCCATTTTGGTGAGTGATGCAGAGAGCACCAATGATATGTACCTAATTCCTTGAATTGTTACGATCAGCTTGGCGAGTTACATTCACCGAAATTCGAGTGGTTTGAACCCGGACGAGATAGTTAGGATGGTTTTCGGGTGCTTTCCAGTTGGATTAGCGCCTTTTGCTTTCGGCGTTGGATCTAATCACTTGGATTGAGTTTCTCTTGGCTTCTTGATCAGATTTCTTTGATTTCTTATCGCCTTTTTGATCTTTGATCATTCTGATTCCCTTGAGATTTAGTGGATTACACGCGGTTTACGGCGGCGATTTGATTGAATATGAGTCTTTGATTGAGTTGCGGTGGCTATATCTGGGCTGTGGGATGAAGTTTCTAGATGATACTGACCTTAATTCCTTCTTTAATTTATTTTGTTTTATTTTTCGTGTAGAACTCAGGAAAGAGGGATCTTGGTGGAGTCGGAGGAGAATCTAGGGTTCTTGATGAATCACGGTGGTTTTTGATGAAAACCAGAGGAAGATAGCGGAGGAAGAAGAAGAGGAGGCTGAAGAAGATAAGTTTCCCTTCTGAAATTCTTGATTACCCCTCTGTTTGGCTTCTGATCTCTATTTATACTTTCTGTTTTTCCTTCTTTAGTTTAGATCTGAGCTATTGATGCAAGCCTAACTACTTTCTGTTACAAGTTTGTTACTTTCTGTTACAATGGATCATTTATTCCCGGTTGTTTACTTCTGTCTCTCTGGAATATTAGTTGGTTTAGTTGTCGAGCTTCTTGGTTGCCTGATAGATTCTGTTGTTTCATTCCTTCTGTTACTAATTAACATAAACTATTATTTGGTTGGTTTATTTCGATCTATACATTGTGATCTGCTGGTTTTGTTTTTTAATGATGGAATATCGTATTCAAGCTGTCTTTATCCATACGTGTTTTCGGGGTTTTATCTTGTGCTTATCACTCTAGCTGGTCTTTGGTTATCTTGCTACTCTGGACATGTTGTATTTATATTCTATAATATTTGTAGTTTGTTTTATGCTCTGGTTTAGTAATCTTGTAATATTTTCTTCTCTGTTATCATCAGTGGTCTCTGTATATTGATATTATGAATCATTTGTGGCTGTATTTGGTCTTCCTTCCTGTACAGAGCCTGTTATCATTGTAATTCTTATTGTTGTATGTTATAATTTGACAATTAGAGGATTTGGGATCATATTAGATTTATATCAAGATCATTCGACAAATTTTATGTTGATTGTCGACTATTTAACACAGCCCTTCTGGGCTTAGGACTTGGCAATGACAGTGTTAAAAGAAAAGTATTACACCCAATTTTTTTTTTTCATTTCAAGTCACATCTAAATGGATAAAAAAAATACTTTGTCAAATTAAAATATACAATAGGTTTTTTTTTAATGAATTCATCTTTAAAAAACAAATTTTAATAAATTTTAAAGTAATTTTTTTTGTGGAAGTTACTGAGTTAATATTGACCAAGAAAGAGAAAAATGAGAAAATTTATATGTGTGAAATTTAAAACTGTCATATTTATATCATTAATATTTTAAATTTTATATTTACTTACATAACACTTAATTCATTATAAGAGATTTACAATGTATACTACACAATTATAATGTATTTATAAATTTAACATATATTTTTTTCATGTTTACTTATATCTCACTCAAATTTTAAATATCACATCAAAAATGTAATTAATATTAAATTTTTGAATGTTAAAGACACCTATTAATACATAAGTTTTGATAGGATGATGACACTAAAATATTATATATATATATATATATATATATATATATATATATATATATAGGAAAATAACAATATTTTGGATGATACTAACGTAATTACGTAAATCTTCTTAAACTTTTTATCAAATAAAAAAATCCTATCCTACAGACTTATAATAAAAAATTTTATGATAAAGCCATAATTAAGAGAGAGCAAATTTTAAAATAAATATTAAATAATAAATAATTATTATATTAAATCATAAATTTTTTTTGATTTTAGATATCACCAATAAGTGGCGATACCACCTCTCAGGTGGCTTAGACTAGTCATCCACTTATGGGACTTTTGCCAGTCACCAAAATTAGTCGATTGAGTGAAGCCATGACCGACATCGGCGGCTTCTATAGCCACCCTCATAAGTGACTTACCGCTATGGTTTTTTTTTAAAAAAAAAATGTCATTTTTACCAGCTACATAGAATGTAAAGAGATAGTAAAGAACAAGTCAGAAATTTAAACTGTTAGCATCAAACATATGTACTATTAATCAAATTATACCAAAAAATTTCATTCATATGTTAAGTAAACTCAGTTACAAATGCAGATAATAGAAAACAATAGAAATATGGACAAACACACAACAAATACATGTATACACACTATGTGTCTATATATATCGCCACACCGGAGTGTAGTCAATAGGTGGCTGTAATGGACGATCACGTAGCTGATGGGAGACATCATGTGGTCCCTGATCTTGGTCTCCGCAACTCAACATCTCTGCGAAGTCTCCCTAGAGATACCCAATCTGGCGGTGCAATGTCCATAAATCAGGAGCTCTCGAAAAGTAGATGGCCCTGGATCAGCATAAGTGGATGGCCCCACGCCCATGTCTGCCCTTTGCGATCGAGTGAATCGTAACCATGTGATATATGCGAGATGTGTTGGAGCACAGCCGATGTGGGTTCTCAATCTCAGATCGTGACACATCTACTTGTACATATTTATAATAACTGGAAGTCCATCACACGGGCATGTCTCCCCCATGAAGTCGCTCCCAGACCGGATCTAGAACAGCGAAGACACCATGTTGTTGGCCCTCTCGGTTTGGTAGACTCATGTAACTCCCATACAAGTGTGTGCTACTCGCCTCTAGAAAGAATGAATGTGTCTAGATCGTCGCAGTAGATCGCAAGTGCACCTCTAACCCTGATGTATATAGTAGTAAAAAACTCCTTAGAAGGAACAACACATACGCTCGTACATGTCTGTTAAAGTCCAAATTTAGGAGGTATGTGTAGGACTCCCTGAAAAATGTCCAGCGTAACCACCTAAGCGGCATGCGTGCGTGGCCCATCCGAGAATGGAATGAAGCTGGCGGAGTCATGATATACAATATAGGATGTCCACCCAGTAGCTCATCGCGATCCTTGCCTTGTCATCTCTCCGACAATTGATGGTTCGTCTATGTGCAAACCCAAGATCATTGTAACGTCTTGCAATGTCATTGTCATCTCTCCTACAGCGAAATGGAAAGTGTTGGTGCAGGAGACCAGCAGCTCAACTTCGTCAGCGGTGATGGTCAAGTCGATATATCTCATTTGCTTGATTAAAGTCTAGTGCTTGAGAGGCGGTGAACCATGAACACATAGCGGGCTACTCACTGAGCATCAGAAGATGAGAAGCTGCATCCAAAATAGTACCCTACAACATGAAGAAATTGTTGTCGCCGGGCGGGTTGAACAATTGAAATATTATAGATAAAATAAACTTGAAAGTAAGTTCATACCGAATCTAGATGTGCCCCTATATGCGCGCAGTAAGGCTATCTTTGGGATGGACCTTTCTGGTGCGAGGATCAGTGCATCATTGGCCATCTCGACACCTCTCTCGACGTCTAGTTGGCACGAACTCCTCGGTCGCATGAAAGAAGAACAAAAAGATAATTTGTTAGACGATTAAGACATTAAAAGAAATAAAGAAAATCTATGCAGTTGATATACATGTTAATTTGCAACACTATCATTACTAACCTCCTACTAGTAGGGTTATGTGGACACGATGTCTGGTAATGACCAACAGATTTACAGATACTGTACATGCGATTATTTTGTACTGCATTATCGTCCATTGTGTTCTTATATCTACTTGATCGTGGCCTAGCTGATCTAACTTTAATAATTGCTGACAGTAAAGGATAAAGATCCGCATCGTGGTGGCGTATTTTGATCATGCAGAATATGAAAATTTGAAGAGTATGTACGCCCATACATTGACATGGAGTAGTACTTCGCCACATAAGCCAAATGATTCAGCCTCCGATGGACTAAAGCTACTATGGAATGACTACATGACATGTGATAAATTAGTATTCGGGTACAACTACATGAGCTGCACTGATCTGCTATGAAGTCAACTCTGAAGGAATGACAACTCCTGCCAAACACTTGCACTTCATTCGCATTAATGTTGACTGATTGCGGATAGTGTCTCACTCATCTGGCGAGCCGCTTGTGTGTTCTAGGAGAGAATGTGAATTCATTAGTCGGTTCTCCCAAATCAATGGTACTTGCCCTCTTATAAAATAAACTCACAATGTTATAGTAAATAGCAGTGATCAGTTCTTAAATCGGTAGTCCTCATGCATGTTTAAGTACCCCATTAAAACACTCTGATGTAGTTGTAGTCATAGTACTGTAACAATTGCCGTCATCGTGAACCAATGTCCACTTACACACATCAAGGTCTACTAACCACTTGTATGCTTCATGTTTAATTTTCTTTATGTCTGCGAGGCTTAGAGAGCGGTACGACTCCTCCCAACTACCAAATATTGCTCTGATGCTCTTACGCCATGCATCCTAAGCCTTCATGTAAGACACTTTAATATTTAATTTTGATTCCATCCTTCCTATGATCTCTCTTGGTTTCAAGTCTATCTCAAATCGCATAACTAGCATTATGAAATAACTAATGAACTTAGAAGTGATCGGATCCATGATAGTGCTACATATGTGCGTTACCTAAGTTGATATCCTCCTCCCAACTTCTTGCGCTGCATACGCATCAAGATCTTCGATATTATGTTGTGCACATATAATAATGAAATTCTTGATTGAAAGAGGTAAAGGCGAACATTATTAAGAATTGACCAACTAGTTACTACAAACTGAAGCTCCTTCTTATCTGAGAAACACATACATTCATATAGCTTAAATAGAACTTTGATGTCATCTGAAAAACTTGAACTATTAGATGGACCATCAAACACAATATCTGTATCCCAATCTTTTGCGATTTGGCATACGTGGACGTAATCGTTATTGGAAATCATAGCATCATCATTAGAAGAATTCCGGATTGAATGACTCCAAATAAGCTCGTGACCAACATTGATGTCACATCGACATTACCCAAGAAGAATCCTCCTCCGCTATCATCGATGCATTGCTTGATTCACTTTTCATCATTTCATACTCATCATCGATAATACTGAATAGTGTGTTAATATTTTAAATAAGAAGTATAAATCATGAAATGAAGACACTAACACTGAGGTAAGCGCTTACCTTATTTCGGGTTGTCATACTTGCGATAGCGTTGGCCAAGTGAACTCATGAGCATTATTTGAACATTATCGCATATCAGTATCAATTTCAGCTGCAGTAGTACATTGTGGCTTTATTTTCACATAAAGAATTAATGTCTAACAGGAAGCTTCATCCAGTACAGTACTGCAGACTTCATTATCAGAAATAGTAGAAGCTATGGATCCCACGCCGATAAAAAAATGACGCGTAATCTCCACTACGAAGTTATCAACGTCATAATGCAGAGATCTAAGCACTTTTTGTTTTAAATCTTCTAAACTTGCATGACGCAAAACTCGCATAGGATGATTTTTGCCACCGACATAACTTGGAATGAACTGATCATCAACGATCAGTTGACCATCATAGAAGAGAATTAAGGAAACGAGCTCCTGACTCATCCTAGTATATGCTCAGCAACCAAATTTCTAACGCAACCTACAAATTCACTCATCATTCATTAAAAATAAGTATTGGCAATGATGTAACATAAATGTGATGATGAAACCTTGTTAGTAGCAATAAAACAGGTCAGCCAAAATTAAAAAAAAAACATCTAGATACGGATCTAAAACTAAATGCAACCTAAAAAATGCTAATGAAGAAGAAATTAACATATATGCATTCAATTGATTTAATGAAGCCTTTGAAGATGGTTAAGGAGCCTTCACTTTGCTTTATGAAATAAATAATTGCTCTAAGTTTGCTTGCTTGCATGACACTATCGATAATCAAGAATGTCCTCTAATGGAGCAAGGCACCAAGTGTTTTCTTTAAATTCTTGAGAAAATTTATCTTCTAAGGATAGATTCCCCACATAATATGTATAACTTATAAGGGGGGGGGTTGAAAGCGGGGCAACAAATTTATGCTTTTCTTCCAAGAAAATCAAGAGAAACCAAATCAACTATAAGTGTCAAGTTGTGTCACATAATTACTTTGAAGTTCCTTCCATGATTGCCTACCAAAATGAGGCAGATTAAGCCAACCATTCTTTGAAGTTGTAGCTAGAATAGGAGCTTATAATAAGAAACTCTGAATTTCTACAATGACTTGGTACAAATGAGAGATGATGTAACTTGAATAAACAAAATGATGGAGATACCCCATGATGGAGAAAAGAAATAACATTAAAAAAGCTATACCTTCCAACTAAAGTGGGAGTCTGGATGGAAATCTTGGTGGAGCCAAGACAATCATGTGGGTGGAGCAGATCGCATGCAAAGGGACTGGATGTCGAAAGAATGCCGCAGTGGTCTACTGACGCAAGTGAATTTAGAGCAACCGAGCACGATATTGACACTTCACTTAAAACTCCGACATCGCACGGCTTTAAGCAAAACCATTCACCCCATAAGTGGGCGACTAGCCCTAAGCCACCTCAGTGATGAGGTGGCTGACCAATCATCCACTTATGGGGTGACTGTACCTAAACTTAAATTTTTTTTATATATACTTAATATAATAATTAGATTTTATTTAATACTTAATTTAAAATTTTTTTCTAATTAAGACTCGGACCTTCAAATTTCAATTCCACAGAAATTGATTAAACATTTCATCACACGTAACTCACACCATAAGTTTTCAAGCATTATCGATTTATTCAAACAAAACTGTATAAAATTAAAAATCAATCGACATCGACGTAGCACACGCGCCGCCTTCTTGCTCGCATCCAACGGTTATCGAGAAGCATCACGCCGCTTCTTCCGCCACTTGATGTCAATGCGCTTTCCAAAAGTCGCCATAAATGCCGAACACTGGCGGAATAGCTTCCATCACCAAATCTATTGGTCTCCATATTTATATTATCGGTAGCTATTGGGACAATCCATGCCCGCTTTCCCTCACGCTCAACCACCGGATTTGTTGGTCCGATAATTAACTCTGCCGTCATCAATGAAGCCGCGCCATACATGCTAGCGCTTTGGCTGTTGAAATATTTAGAGACTTAGACATTCTTAGAATAGAAAATAAAATTATAAATTGGTGATTTTGGTTTGCTTTAATTTTAGTGTGAAGGTAAAATCATCTTCTTCTTTTTTTCAGTGATTTTACAAAGTTTGTAGAATATAAAATCAATATTGATGCTAATTACACCAATCATAATGATTGATTTGATTATTATTTAAATTTGAATTTGATAAGTTTAGATATAAAATTGGATTAAATAGGTCAGATATATTCCAGTTAATTGAGTCACATTGGTTCAAAAAAGAAGTATGATTTATATAAAAATTAGTTAAACTGATCAAATTTTTATTTGGTCAGTTCAACTAAAGTTAAATTTTTTGATCGTATAATAAATAGGTCAAAATCAAATCAAATATTTTTCCATTAAATCAACTTCAAATCAAAATCAAACTTAAATAAACACCTTAATATAACACTCAAATTTATAATTTTGTACAAAAATCATATTAAAATTTTTAAGTGAAATATTTATTTCATGTATATATATATATATATATATATATATATATATATATATATATATATATATATATATATATATATATATATATATAATCTGATTTTCTTTCCAAATGATGAAAAGATTATTAAAAGATGATCCATAGAGAGGTGAACATACCTTTTCTCGCCTCAACCTCATCGTCGGTGCCCGAAACATCTTCCAGGTCCTGTTAAATATGGGGTACCAACATCTGCATAACCATTTTGTTGCCGTGAAGTAATCCCACCTTGGCCACCTTGCCATAAACTCAACTTCTCCTCCATCTTCTCAACGATCACATCACTGCACTATCGCCGTCTCTCCCTCCCGACGGCTCACGCAAGAAGAATAATCGATGGCTCGTCGACGCTGCTTAGAATTCACATAGTTAATATTCCAAAAACCTCTATCGCTTATTCGCATTGGACGATTTGTTTTATTTTCTTCTGTCTAAACATTGAATGATTAATATTTATTATATTTGTATGAGCATTTGCTATCTTTATTATTATTTAATAAAGATTAAGGGATCATTTGGATTAATAGTTAAATCTTGATATTGAATCGAATTCTCTCATATACTTGAATTAAGATTAAGGGATCATTTGGATTGATTTTATTCTACTCTCCTATAGAAAAAGCTGCTTCTAAGAATCAAGTAGATGTTTTGTTAACTTTTTATTAAAAAGTTCCGTAGTCAAAACGGAGACAAGAAGATGCCCTTTTCTAAGTAATTTTGAGATAAATACAATATCTCTTAAAGCAAGTTCATAAAATCTAAATTATGATTAATCGATGTAAGATAATTAACAAAATAACTTTATAATCAACTACTAAAATTTTACATAAATTCACATAATTTATATGAAAGATTTACATATCACATAATTCTATGTATTTATATATCTAATTCTCAAAATTATATTTATTAATCTAATATTTTCCTTTAAAAATTAAGTAGAGATGATATCTTTGATGTGATATTGAAGATTGAGGTTTATATATCAAAAATTGAAGTTTAAATGTTAGATGCGTGAATATATAATAATTATGTGATATGTATATAAATCCTCATTTATATTCTTGAAATTTTTTTTCTAGTCATTATCATATATTCATGCTATGTTGCTATTATAAACATAATTTTTATGAGCTCTCTTTTATAGATTTTGTTGTCCAAAATCATTTATTAAATATTTAAACATTTCTATTCGTTAAACTTTGTTCTATACATCTAAAAGAATAAGAATTATTGAATTAAATTCTTAATTTTTTGACACGTTCAAAACAAAATAATTTTATTATAAAATACCAGCTATGTATTATATTACTAAATAATAATATATTATATAGTTAAAGAATAAAAAATGAATGAAAACATCATTATGTTTAGCAAGATAAGGCAGACTCACCATATTTTTTAATCAAATAAGAAATATATCATTTACCATTTCTTATGCATCTGCATCAAACGTGAAACTAAATAACTATAGTTGTTATATTCATAACTATCTGTTTTCCCACAAAAGCCGAACCAAAAGACTCATAAATTGAACCTCTTAAAGTTAGATTCAATTCAAATTTTTTTAAAAAAAAAGATTGGATGAGAAGCTATTTATGACCTGATCTAACTCATCTTAAATTGGATGAAGCTATTTAGATCACTAATCTTGTTAATTTTAGACAGAAAATAGCTGGAGAATTTAACACAGAGAGAGAGAGAGAGAGAGAGAGAGGAACAAGGGGTGTTGGTGAAATAACCAGGGCCATCTCGTGGTGGAAGTTGATGAACAGATCCGGTGAAGACTCGGTGTAGATGCGTTTGGAGAGCTTAGAACGACTGCAGACAGGCAAAACTATACGGTAAGCGTCCCACTCGAAGGCTTCCACGACGCGCTCGAAGTCATCGACTGAGGTCACGCCGAAGCCGCGGAAGAGCAGCGCTCGGTGCCGGCGAAGCGTGGCTACGAGGGACTCACGTTCGGCGACCACCGCCTTGGCCAGGTTTCGGTTGGAGCCAGCCGCCGGGAGCAGTGTCTTTGGGAAGACGTCATCGCCGATGAGCTTCGCTTCTGCAAGGCATCCTTCAAGGAATCCCTCATCTCTCTCTCTGTCCGTCTTCTCTAACTCGTTCTCAGACCTACAGAAGGCAATTTGGATCAGGGAATTATTTAATTAAAACGCACCGTCAGTTTATCGAATCATGGCCATTTTATAATTAGCATTTTATTTGGTAAACAAAGCCTCTCTCTCTCTCTCTCTCTCTCTCTCTCTATGATCTATCTCTCTCTCTCTCTCTCTCACAGGCAAGGCTTTATTTATAGAGGAATTACATAAATCATTTTTTGATGAAAACATTTCAAATTTCAAATTTATATGACATTTAGCTATACATGAATTTATTTATTTTTTATTTTGTTCATATAATTTCCATAAAATGGATATAAATATTTTATTATTGTATTAGATAATAAGCTTGGGTTGTAAGATATTAAATGCTTTTAGCATTTTCTTATAAAAGGCTAGATGGTTCTCTTCTATGAGAATTTTTGTGAGTTATTTATATAATAATATTTTATATTTTATTGCAATTATGAATAAAACAAGAAGCTTTCTTTGCATAATAACATTTTATTTTTATAATTCATGATGGTGTTATCTCCACCCTCCATCAAATATATTCTTACATATATAAGCTTAGCTTCTACATTTTATTTCATCAGGACTAAGATCCACAGCGAGCTTATCCTCATTCACCACATGGGTAGTTGATGTGCCTTTATTCATACATAGGTGAATGAATATTCATGAAATATGTATGTAGTCTATGAATATTGCTAGAAAATTAACCATACATTCACTAGCATAAGTTTCTTCTTATAAAATTTTAAATATTTTTACTCTCAACTTCTCAATACATCCCCCTCAATCTTTTATTACTGCTAATGTTGATGGATGCTAATAGATTCACCAATATATGATTTAATAACTTGTCATGTTTTATATTTGTTACATTTAGAGATAGTATATCATTCCTAATAATAAGCCATCGAAAGGTATTACTTAAACAACATCAAAGAGACCTAAGTTTTTAATCTTCTCTCTAACAAATTTAGCTCAAACTATCTTAAGTTTGTTCAATACCTTGACTAAAATTTTATGATAATCAAGAAATAATATTAGAGCATAAAAACACTTAAAAATCTACATATGATTCTAAGATGATCTAGACATTGCAGTCCTTCTTAGGATGATGAGCTTAAATTATTTTTTTTATCTTGATTTAAATTTATTAGAGGATAATTCAATGCTCAGAAATAATAGTTTTGTTCTTTTCTAGAATTATATATTTAGTTTGTTAATGGGAGACTTTTCCAGTGCTAATTAGTATAACTTTAATTTCATGAAGAGGGATGATGAATCACCTCTAAAGATAAGATCATATTCTTTTATATCTAGATCTTATTCTTCATCTTCAAATAAAGATTTTGTTTAATTTTAATATTATCATCATCAAATGATTGTTCTTAACTACAAAATCACAATCAATCAATATAACTAAAACCATTGTAAGTGTAATAAATACTATCACTAGAAGGCATCATAGGCACTTTTCCTCTTCCATTTTAATCTCTTTAAATTAACAACAACAAAAAACATACATAAAGTGTATTCTATTATTTTGTAGATGATAGAGTTTTTTTTGGTAAGATATTGATTAAATATAAATAGCTCCTCTAGCTAATCTTAAAAGTTGAACTCTTCTAATATATACTTGAGATGTCTATTACATAGAAAGAAAATTTGCTCAATTGTCTTCTACCTCTTATGGATTCTGGGCCCTAACTTTAAGCTCTTTTCATTAAATGTTTAAATATCTTTTTTTTTCATACATTATAATTTTAAGAGTAATATATTTATCTTAGAAGATTATGAATCTTCTACTTTACTAAGAAGGCTTAGGTTCAATAGAATTAATTACTTTCTTGTTATCATCAAACAGTGTCAAAACATTAAAATGCCCATTTCTTTTACTCTTTAAAGTAAAAGCATCACTCTTTTGTAAACCTGCAAATAAGCTTGCCTCATCCAACAAGAAAACTTCTTTGGACAATACTTTTCAAAAGTTTTAAGGAAAGGTTTTCTTAACAACAATAAATTGGAGATTTGATTCTTCTTAATATGAAGGGTATAAATATTGATCTTATAATTGTGCTTAATATATATATATATATATATATATATATATATATATATATATATATATATATATATATATATATATATATATATATATATATATATATATATATATAATCAATTAACAAATTAAAAAACAAAAATTATGAACATCCAAAATTAAAACAAAACTTTATCTTAAACATGAATTTAGCATATTAGTATAGTATTACCTTCTTAAAAATAAAACCATATAATAATCTAATATGTTAACCAGTTTAAAAGTTTAGAAAAGATTTTTTTTTGAGACTTTTTTGGACAAGAATCTCCTATGCGTGATTCTCTCAAGCAACACTACACAGATATTTGAAGAGTGAACAAGAAACTCCAAGATTTTTACTTGAAAAATAAAGTGAAGTAAAAACCTGCAGCCAAAAAAAATTTTCACTATATCTATTTCAGAGTACAAAGTTTTCCCAATACAGGATTACAGAATTGTATATGAGAAAGCCTGACAATGGGAATCGAATCGTAACAGCTATCGAGAGTGGTTAAATGCATAGTTGGTGATAGTTGGTGATGGTGAACAGCGACGGTTAGCGGCCGATGGTGATGACCGGGGAAGATGGTCGGCAATAGTTGGCGGTGGTGATCGATGACAGTGGTCGATGATGATGATGATCGATGGTGATGGTTGATGGCGGCGACCGACGATGTTTAGCTGTGGCGACCGGTGATGGTTGGCAGTAGCGACCGGCAATGGTGACTGGCGATGGTGGTCGACGGTGATGACCGACGACGGTGGTTGATAGTGAGGCTTGTCATATATTTAGTGTATCCTATTGTAAGATGTTTTGAGATATTTCATGAAAAATTTGTTGATTTTTGGGATTATTTTGTATATGTACTCTTTATACTCTCATGATGGTATACCCCATTTTTTCAATTCTTTCAACTCTGCGGCTTGTCATATGTTTAGTATATCCTATTGTAAGATATTTGGAGATGTTTCAAGAAGAATTTGGTGATTTTTGGAGCTATTTTGTATATGTACTCTTTTTTCAGTGTACACCTTATTTTTCAAAATTTTCAACTATCTATATGATATGTTTAGTATATTCTATTGTAAGATGGTTAGAGATGTTTCATGTAGAATTTGCTAATTTTTAGGCTATTTTGTATGTGTAATATTTGTACTCTCATGAGTACACTCCATTTTTTTTCAATTTTTTCAAGTAGCTTATCATATGTTTAGTATATCTTATTGTAAAATATTTGGAGATGTTTCATGAAGAATTTGTTAATTTTGGGCTATTTTGTATGTGTACTCTGTACTCTCAGAGTACATCCCATTTTCAAATTTTTTAAGTTGTCATATGTTTCATATCCCATTATAAGATGGTTGGAGATGTTCATGAAAATTTTGGCAATTTTTGGGCTATTGCATGTGTACTTTTGTACTCTCATGAGGGTACACTCTTTTTCAATTTTTCAGCTATGGAGCTTTATATGTTAGTACATCCAATTGTAAGCTATTTTGGAGATGTCATGGAGAATTTGGATATTTTTGAGCTATTTTGTATATGTACTCTATACTCTCATGAGGGTACACCCTTTTTTTTTCAAAATTTTTAACTGTGTGACTTGTCATATGTTTACTATATGATATTGTAAAATGTTTGAAGATGTTTCATGAAGAGTTTGATAATTTTAGAATCTAAAAATTTTTTAATTGTTTCATAACTTGTCATTAGTATATCTATTGTAATATGTTTGGACATGTTTCATGAAGAATTTGTTAATTTTAGGGTTTTTTGCATGTATTGTTCTCATGGTAGATCCCATTTTTTAAGTTATTTAAGTATTTTGCCATATGTTTAGTATTCTATTATAAGATGGTTGGAGATGTTTTAAGAAGAATTTGTTAATTTTTTGGGTTTTTTTGCATGTATACTCTCTATACTCTCATGAGAGTACACCCCATTTTTTTAAAATTTTTTTAACTGTGGGGTTTGTCATATGCTTAGTACATCCTATTGTAAGGTGTTTGGAGATGTTTCAAGAAGAATTAGGTGGTTTGGAGCTATTTTGCATAAGTATTCTCTGTACTCTCATAAGAGTACACCCCATTTTTCCAAAATTTTCAACTGTGGGGCTTGTCATATGTTTATTACATTCCTATTGTAAGATGTTTGGAGATATTTCATAAAAACTTTGATGATTTTAGAGCTATTTTGTGTACTCTTTTTACTCTAATGAGAGTACACCCTATTTTTAAAAATTTTCAACTGTGGAGCTTTTTATATGTTTAGTATTTCCTATTGTAAGCTATTTGGAGATATTTCATGAAAAATTTGGATATTTTTAGCTATTTTATTTTCTCAGATTCTCATGAGACACCCTATTTTTCTTCAACTATGGGCTTATCATATGTTTATATATCCTATTGTAAGATGTTTGAAAATATTTCATGAAGAAGTTGAGTATTTTGGATCTATTTTACTGTGCTATTTGTACTCTCATGAGTACATCCTATTTTTTAAAATTTTCAACCTGGTTTTATCATATGTTTACTATATCCTATTGTAAGATATTTGGAGATATTTCATGAAGAATTTGGTATTTTCTAGAGCTATTTTACATGTGTACTCTCTGTACTCTCATGAGGGTATACACTAATTTTGAAATTTTCTCAACTATGGTGCTTGTCATATGTTTAGTACATCCTATTGTACGCTATTTGGAGATGTTTCATGAAGAATTTGAGTATTTTTGGAGTCATTTTATATATGTACTCTCTGTACTCTTATGAGGGTACACTCTATTTTTCTAAAATTTTAACTGTGGGGCTTGTCATATGTTTACCATAACCTATTATAAGATGTTTGGAGATATTTCATGAAGAATTTAGTTTTGTATTATTTTATATGTACTCTCTATACTCATGAGAGTATACCATTTTTTCAAATTTTTTTAACTATGGTTTGTCATATATTTAGTATCACATTATAAGATGTTTGGAGATATTTCATCAAGAATTTGATAATTTTTAAGCTATTTTGTATGTATACTCTATGTACTATCGTGAGGGTACATCTCATTTTTCAAATTTTTCAGAGGCTTGTTATATATTTAGTACATCCTATCGTAAGATAGTTGGAGATATTTCATGAAGAATTTGAGTATTTTTTGGAACGTTTTGCATATGTACTCTATATACTCTCATGAGTACATCCTATTTTTTTAATGGTATTTTTGGAACTATTTTGCATATGTACTCTATATACTCTATTTTTTTTGGAACTGTTTTGCATATGTCTTTGTCACTCTTCTAATGGTATGTTTTACATCTTTACATTTATACTATTTTATGCATTGAAGCTAAGTTATGTAAATCTTCATATGATCTGCAGAGCACATAGAATCATAAGGCCACCCATTTCTTAGCCACATATATTATGATGACCAAAAATAAAGTTTGATGATTCCTTTTTTGGACACCAGGTGATGTGAAATAAATTGACTTCATTTACCTTAAAATGTATTTATTCATATTAAAAATCATCAAATTTTCTTATTGGTAACATAGATCTACCTTTCATTTGAGGACATATTAGAGGAGGAGACGGCTCTGAATAGTGATGAGACAACCCACATCGACCATGAAGCCCCATTCCAAGTCCAAGAGTGGAGCTGGATCTCCATACGCCTCTCTCGATGTTCTCCCTTCAATGTATCTCATCGTACCATCTACAAAGCTTCATAGAAGATATTTTAGGTTTTATGGGGAAAGAGTATCATTTTTTGCAATAACTAGTCATGATATTTTATTTGTGGGTAGTTGCAATAGGCGATGATAGAAGAGGGTCCCAGCATGGGGATGCCCCTGTGGAGGCTATCATAGTGGGAAGCTCAGGAGGCTACCATGGGAAGCTACCACTGGAAAGTCTTATGGAGGCTACCACAGACAAGCATGGAGGCTACCATGGAAGCTCTGAGGAAGCTACCACAGAGTCTGAAAGCCCTGGGAGCTAAGGGAAAGCTATGAGGCTTCAGACAGAAGATCTGCGCCTACTGGACAACATCAACGGGTGTGAAGGCTAAATAGGAGAAGAGGAAAGTTGTATCCTCCCATTCTCACAAACGAGACATGCAAAGAAACAACTCTTTATTGCTACTATACAGATGTGCAGACAACAGAGGAGGTATTACTTTGCTTTCCTTTTAGTTTAATATAATAAAACGATTTCAATAATTTTTATGTAGTTAACAAAAGAGGTTCCAATATCACTATAGATGAACCATGTCAGAAGTGGTGAGAGGGAGGTATTCTTCATCTTAAGATTTGACTTTAATTCATATTGAATCTAGCTCTTAAACCTTGTTAATTTCTTTGTTAAGCACATGATATTGTAGACTTCATCAAGAGATGCCTGCCAAAGCCATTGACATCATCATTCAAGGACAAGCAAGTTATTGCTTAGTCTATCTCATTTAATATACATAAAATCACCTTTTCATTTAAGAATGCTCACATTCCCTTGCTTCTCACATGAGTGATAGATGATTTGAAAATATCATTAGTAGAGACCAAATCGATGTGTTGAGATCAAGATCTATTAGATGCACATTTCATTCACCTTTTGATGGTTATACTATCTATCTAATATATGTCATATGTATGTCTCATGCTTATTAATGGGTGAGTTAGTGTTAAGTTGGGTTATATGATGCCTTCCAAAGTTTTAATAGTTATAATATTTTTAAACTTTTTCTGAATTCTTGCAAAGTTATGCTAAATATGGCTTACCAGAAAGCAAAATGTTCATCCACTGTGAATTTCATGGTGATTTAATTTAACTTCATTTATCAATAATCGATCATATGATATTAAGAGGACTTGGTATTTCTATTCACTTCCCAACTCATAAGGTCATTCTTCGATATTGTAAGAATTTTTCTCATTTTCAATTCATCTTAAGTGCATACTTTGTACCTAACTTGACCTTTATTTTAATTCTTTATATCAAATACTCATCCAAGATTCGCTTTAAGAGCAATCCTATAATGACCAATCAAGTGATTAATGGTCTACTAGGAAAATAATGTTGATTGTGGGATATTTGTGTGCAAATACATGGAGTAACGATCACTAAATTGGACTGTTAAGCATCAAGATTCCAAACAAAATGAATTGCTTAGAAGTTTTTTGTGCTATTTTTATTAAGTACAAATAATTGAAGAAAATGTGATCAAGAAGGTTGTGTAAATTGGAGTTATTTTTGTAATTAGTGCTTCATTTTCTTTTTTTTCAATATGTCATATGTTTACAATTCTAATGTATATTTGAGTTTAGTCAAAATGGTTTATGGATCTATGAGGAATTTCTTTATTATTCTACATTACTCTCCATTATAATTAGTAGATGTTATAGTTGGAGGCTTTGGTGGGTTCTTGATCAATTTTTTTGTGTACTATACAAGAGTACACCTCATTTTCTAATTATTTCATTTATTCTATTTATTTATATGTTTAGATGTCATTAGTTGCTTTAGAGGGTTCTTGGTGGATATTTCAATTGAATAAGCTACCTCATGAGAGTACAATTTTCTCAAAAAAATTCAATGCTTGCTTGGAGATAAAATATTTAACATGAATTTGGGTTGTTTGGAGTCTGATGGGTTCTTGGATCCATATGTATTTCTGACTTTCATGAGAGTACATAATTTTTAAATTTTTTTTTGTTATTCTAATTTCTTTTTATTTATATGTTTAGTGATACATTATGTTTGAGGCTTCTTGGTGTATTTGATTAGTTTTGAATGTGGTTTTGTACTCTATGAGAGTACAACTCATTTTCTCAATTTCAGTATGCTATTGGTGATAAATATTTAGCATGTTATTCAAGTTGTTTGGAGTCATCTTGGGTTCTTATGTGTGTACTCACTTTCATGAGAGTACCCCATTTTCTCAAATTTTTTTTAGCTATTCTATCCTTTCTTTCATTTATATGTTTAGTAGATGTCATTATGTGTTTGAAGGGTTTCTTGGTAGATATTTGGATCATTTTAAATGTGTACTTTCTATACTCATGAGTACTCCCATTTTCAATTTTCAACTATGCTATTTGGAGATAAAATATTTAGTACGTTATTCTAAGTTATTTGGATTCATCGGTTGGGTTCTTAGATCACTTTTATGTACCTCATGAGAGTACACCCCATTTTCTAATTTTTTAGCTATTCTATCCTTTCTTTATTTATATGTTTAGTGGATGCCATTATAAGTGTTTGAGGCTTTTTGGGTATTTGGATCATTTTGAATGTAATTTTCTCATAAGAGTACATCCATTTTTTCAAATTTTTTCATACATTTGTTTATTTTTGTATGCCATTAAGTCTTTAGGTTCTAGGATTTTTTTTCAATGTTGTACTCTCATGAAATCCCCATTTTTTAAAAAAAATTCAACTATTATACCATTTCTTTCATTTATGATGATTTGAAGAGTTTTGGTTCAAATGATGGGTTGGTTCTTTGTTTGATTTTCTCATTTGAAATATAGTCAAATGACCATGACTAATTCTCTCAAATGTAGTAATTCATTTCAAACAATAAAATTATTGGCTTGGTTTAATTGATTTAGTTTAATTTGATTTTAATTTGATAGTCAATTGAGCTATCAAAGTTAACCATTCAAATATTATATGTTTTGGTCGATAATCAATTTGAAATGAATTGTTTATTGTAATCAAATTGTTAGATATGATTTGACCATTTTGGCTCCAATTTTATGCAAATTGTCAATTACTCATTTAGCTCAATGATAGTTTGGTTATCATTATTTTTTGATCATTTTAATTTGTATGTAGGTTTTAAATAGTTTATTTCATTTAGGTTGACTTCATCAAAGGACTATTAACATTTGACCCAATGTTCGATCATCATTTATGGATCAATATGAAGTTTGGATTATTCAATCTAATTTTTATTAGAATTTATCTTAAAATGGTTCTTTGTCACTTTGGGTGAAGTGGACCTTAATTGGTTTGGTTTTATCTTGATCAAGTTTAGTTTAACTCATACATGATGATTTTATGATTGAAATATCCAATCAAATTAGTACCATTTTGCTCATTTGAAGTTTCAAGCCAAAAATTTTTGGGTCAATTTGGGTTTTGGCTTGATAATTGTATTTTTATATTTAGCTAAATGAAAAAGAATTCATTCATGAGAAAATCCATTAGTTTTGGCTTGATTTGGATGATTTGAAGTCCAAGAAATTGACTAAAGCTTGAAGTGGTTTTTTGTTTAATTTGATTGATTTGGTTTTGATTTTATTTCATTTGAAATAAATGAAGATAAATGAGTCATGAGAAAATCACTTGATTTGAGTGATTTGATGCAAATTTGACCAAGCCATGGTAGTCAAAAGGGTTAAGTAGGGAGTTGATTTAATTTTGATTTTTTCATTTATGGATTTCTTTATATTTTAATATAAATGAATGAATTATTGATTTATAAAGAAATCAATCAATATAATTTAGGTGGAGATTTGGCTTTATGAGATCATAAGGCTTGAAAATTTGACTTGGTTTGATTTGAGGATCAATTATTTTGTAGTTTGATTTAGATTTGGTAAAATGATTGAGTTGATTGATGAGAAAATCACATGAATTGGGATTAATTTGATTTAAATTAAGTCCATAAGATGAAATCATTGAAGAAATGTTGATCTTGATTTTCAGTTTCAAGGATTTAATTGATTTGATTTTCATTTGAGTTGGATTTGGGTTGAAATTTTTAAGTCTTAAGGCATAACCTATTATGGCTAATCATTCTAAGTCTTAGCTTGGTTAAGTGTTTAAATCAAAAGTATCTTAAGACCAAGGAGTTTCTTGATCTACAAGAGTCTTGATGAAAGTTGAAACTCTAAAATATCAACACACATTATATGTGCTTTCATTATTTTTTTTTTTTGAGATCACAAAAGATGGTAGGAATTAATGTTTGTGATAGTAAGATCAATTAGTATATAATGAGAAGCCTCTCAAGCTAAGTAGTTTTGTCAAATTAAGAGAACATTAAATTTTTTAAACTGATATAAAGTGAAGCAAATAGCATTTAGTTTAAGGGAGGAATTGTTGATTTGTATTTAGTTTATTATCTAAATGATCAATATTATGTTTGTATTATTTTGTGTTAAAATATTTGTTACTTGTTGATTTGATCTTCTTACCAATTTATAACAATTATAAAACGTGGGTTAGTAGCCATTTTTAAGTTATGTTTTAAGTTTGTTTTTTCTCTTAAGGCCAAGTTGTTAAGAATTTTGAATAATTTAATTTTTGATTTATATTTTTTATTTATAATTTATATTCTTTTAATAACATAATATTATATTTATAATATATTTTAATCATAAAAAATTATAAATTAGTGATATATGTATTGTAATATCAGCAATTAATATTATAAAAGAATATTCACATAATATAAAAATAAATATCTATTAAATGAGTGTATATAATATAATGATATTTGTCAATATAAAAATACATTTACTTTTTGAATTCAATAATCTATCTATACTTTGATTCATATGGTCACATTAATAAATTTCAAATAAATGTTTTCCTCTTCGTAAGTTTTGACCTGAGAAATAAGACTCAATCATAAATCTGCTAAATTCAACACTTAGATTCTCTTATTTTTATTTTTCACATGAATCATTTATAAAATTTGGTAACCTGCAGGATTCCTAACTCAGAAAATAGATAAATAAAAATTTAGGAAAAGGTTAATTAAATAAAATAAAGAGCATGTTTTTATGTTTAAAGAAGTAGAAGAAAGCATCGTATGGTTATAATTTTATAATATTAACTGTCATCATTTCTTTATATTGTAAAAAAATATTTTTTTTCGTGTATCTTTAAATTTTTTATTTTTAAAGTAATTACAATATTTTAAACACTTAAAATAATTTTGGTGTTTTAAATATTTTAAAAATAACTTTGTTCTCAAATATTTTTTTATTTGAACTAAATTATAAATAAAATATAAAAAATAAAATATAAATTGATTAAAGTTAATGTATATTCATTAAATATGCAAAATATATTAATGTTTTCTATTTTTATTTGATTTTATAGTTAGAATTTAATTTGATTTTAAGATTTGATCAAACATAAATTTATTTAAATCAATTTTGTTTTCATTTTTTTTTTCTTTTTTTTTCTTTTTTTTGTTATTTTGAAAATATATATTTATTTAGAATATTATATTATATTATTTTTTTATTTTAGATAAATAAAATTCTTTTAAAAAATTCTCACAACTAAAAATAACAAGGATAATTAAAACAAATTTTATTTTTAAAAAAAAATATAATAAAATAAAATAAAAGCACAAAAATAAAATATTCAATAAAATAATTTCATTATTTTATATTATTTTTTAATTATATAAACACATTCTAGCAAATGTTTCTAAGATTAAAATTTTTTTAATAAATAAATATACTATTCATATTTCTAATATAAATTAAGAACAAATAAATTAAAATAAAATAATTTTAAATAAATTTTTTGATCAGTAAAAGTTTTCATATTTAAAAAATAAAACACTCATTATAATTAAATTTTTTTAAAAAATTTTGTTCTCATTTTTGTCTTAGGAATAATTGACATTATATAAATACATTAATTATAAAAAAAAAAAAAAAAAAAAATTGTTATATATACGCCAGTCGTCAGCTATGTAATTGATTTTTAAACTGTTAAGCACATTAAAGAATTTATATGTTTAATTGTGTTTAATAAACTTTTTATATTGTAATTTATATTTTATATTATAAATATTTTATATTCATAAATTTGTTATCAAATTTTAAATTTTTAATCTTTTTAATATACATATCTTTTTATGAAATATTTAAATATTTTATATTATATTTTTTATATATTTTTATTTAAAAGACTTAAAATAAATATTTTAAATTTTATATAAAATTATATTATAATAAAAATATTTGATATAAATATAATATAAAATAAATAAAATATATATATATATAAAATAATTTAGAAATATAATTATATTTTTATATCAAAAATTAATAATTATTAAAAATATTATTTATATATTTATTTTTTTTTATATATTTATATTATTTTATTATTAATTAAATTATTTTTAATAATATTAATTAAATAAATTTTAATATTTAAAAACTTTTAAATTCAATCTTAATTTTATGTTACAATTTTTTATAATTTATTATAATTGAAAAATAAAATATTTATTCATTTTCTTTTTTTATTTTATTTTTTTTTAATTTTAAATAATATTTTAATTTTGATAAAATTTTATAAAAAATAAATATATTAAGAAAAAATTATATAATAAATAAATATTATAAAATTTTAAAAATTTTAAACTATAAAAAAAATTATAAATATTTAAATAAATATTATATTTAATGATATTTTTTTTATTAAAATATTAGCTTTGTTTAAAGATTTATATTAAAAAAAATAATCATTTTTTTATATTATAAAAATATAAATTAAATAAAAAAATTAAAATATTAATATTTTAAATAATGTATTGAAATTTAAAATATATAATAATATGAATAAATTTCTATTTATTTTAAAATTTTTTTTTATATATCTTTTATATATATAATTTTTAAAAAAATTTTAATTAATTTTATTTTTATATTTTTGATTTTAAAAAAATTTTTAATAAATTTATATTATTAAAAAAATAAATTTAATATGATATAATTTAAAAATATTATAATTTAAATATAAATTTAATTTACATTAAAATATATTTTTCTTTTTTTTTTTTATTTTATATTTAAATTTATTTAAAAATTTTATATATATTATATTTTATAGAATAATATATTAAATATAAATAAAAATACATCAAATTTATTTTAAAAAAATCAAAAGAGAAAATAATATCAATATATTTTAATTTGTCAAATAATTACTTGAATTTTATTTTAAATAAAAATTTTAAATTCTTTTATAATAATTTATAATAATAAGAAATAATTACATTAATATAAAAAGTAATTAACTTGAATAAACAAAAATATAAGAGAAAAAATAACATTAAGACAAATGATAAATAAACAAAGTGATTTAAATTTTTATCAAAAAATTTTTTTTAATAAAATTAGTTAAAAAGAATGAAAAATTTAATTATAAAAAAATTCCATAATTTTATTTACAAAAATCTTTATTATTTCAATTTTAAAGAAAATATATAATAATTTGATAAATAAATTTAAATCATCCATATCTATCAAATAAATTTTTTATATATACTTAATATAAATTAGATTTTATTTAATACTTAATTTAAAAAATTTTTTTTAATTAAGATATAAATTTAATTTAAATTATTAAACAAAAAACATTAAATAAATAAGTTTTCAAAATTATTATTTATTAAACAAATGTATAAAATTTAAAAAATAATAAAATATAAAACATTTTTGTTTAATTAAAAGCATCATTTATTATGTATATAAAGGAAATTTAATATTATCACTCATTTCTATATTTATGAGCTCTATTAAACTGTTTTAGTCAAATGATTTGTTTTTAAATAATAAAAAGAAAATACATGCTAGTTCTTTAATTGAAATATTTAGAGACTTAGCATTCTTACAATGAAAATAAAATTATAATGTTTTTTTTAATTTTAAGGTAAAATCATTTCTTCTTTTTTCTGATTTTAAAATTTGTATATAAAATCAATATTGATAGAATTACACCAATCATAATATTGATATTATATTTAAATTTAATATAAGTTTAGATATAAAATTAATAAAATATTTAATTTATTAATTTAAAAATCAAAAGAAGTATATTTATATAAAATATTAAATATCAAATTTTTTATTTGTATAATAAATTAAATTTTTTGATTATAATAAATAGGTCATAAATCAAATATTTTTTATTAAATCAACTTAAATCAAAAATAAATTAAAAAAAAATATAAATAAATTTCTAATTAATACAAAAAATCATATTAAAATTTTTAAGAAATATTTATGATATATATATATATATATATATATATATATATATATAACATTTTCTTTTAAAATAAAAATTAAAAGATATCCATAAATATATAAATTTTTAAATATCGCAATTTAGAAAATCTTATAAATATTAATAAAATTAATAAATTTTGTAATAATATTATTCGATAAAAATTCTCCTATCTTTTAAAAATATGATTATTTTTTTAATAATAATAATATAATGATTATTTATATATAATTAATATTAATATTAAAAATTTATTTTATTATAATTTTTTTATTTTCTTTCTAAACATTAATGATTTTTTATTATATTTGTATAATTTGATTTTATTATATTAAAAAATTAAGTATCATTTATTATTAAATTTTGATATTAATCAATTCATCATATATCAATAAGTTTTCATTATTGATTTTATTCTATAGAAAATTTTAAGAATCAATAGATGCGTTTTTTTTATTAAATTATAAAAATATAAGAAATTTTCAAGTAATAATAAATACAATAATTTCTTCAAAAGCAATTCAAAAATCTAAATTATGATTATATATATATGTAAGATATTAACAAAATAACTTTTATAATCAACTATAAAATTTTACATAATTCACATAATTTTATATGAAAGATTTATTATATCATTAATTTTATATTTATATATTTATAAAATTAGATATTTATTAATCTAATATTTTTCTTTAAAATTAAGTAAATGATATCTTTTGATTATATTTAGATTGAATTATATTATTTAAAAAATTGAATTTAAAAGTTAGAAATATATAATAATATTGATGTATATAAATATTATATATTTTTTAAATTTTTTTTAGATTATAATATATATTATGATTGCTATTATAAAAATTAATATCCTTTATAATTTTGTTGTAAAATATTTATTAAATATTTAAATATTTTATTTTTAAATTGTTTATAATAAAATAAAATCATATCAAATTTTTTATTAATGTTCAAATCAAAATCAATTTTATTATAAAATAAATATTATTATATCAAATAATAATATATTATATAATTAAAAATAAAAATAATAAAATATTATTTTGCAACAAAATAATATTTTAAGAAATATATTATATTCTTATATATATATATATATATATATATATATAATATATATATATATATATATAATATCTGTTTTCCCACAAATGAACCAAAAAAGATCATAGATTGAACCTCTAAAGTGATTCATTCAAATAAAAAAAAGATTGGATGAGAACATTTATGACCTGATCTAACTCATCTTAAATTGGATGAAGCTATTTAGATCACTTAATCTTGTAATTTAAAATAATTACCATTGGAAGTTTTAAAATCCAGCCATCGTTCCGCTTCTGATGTCAACTCCTGACTCCATTATAACTGAATAATGCGTCCCTCTCCTTCCCACACATATAATATTTGTTTTTTTTCTCTCTGTCTAAACATTAATATATATTTATTATATTTGTTCATTTATATATTTTTATATATTTATTTAAAAAAGATATATATATTTGGATTTATATTTCTATTTATTTTTTATAACTTAAATTATTATTTTAAGATATAAATAATTTTATTTTATTCTATAAAAAAGTTTTATATAATAAAAATTTTGTTAATTTTTTTTATTAAAATATTTTAGTTCATAAAATAAATAAAATTTAAATATATAAATATTTATTATTTAAAGATATAAAAAAAATTTATTTGTATATATATTATATAATCTTTTATATTTTAACAAAAGGAATAAATATATAATATAAATATTTTATACATATAAATAACTAAATATCTATATAAATTAAATTTTTTATATTTATAATTCATATTTTAAAATAAATATATAATACTTTTTAAAAAATTAAGAAGAAGAGAAGATTTTATAATTTTTTCTAATATAATTATTTTAAAAAATTAAAATATATAATTTAAAATATTTTATAAAAATATTTAAAATTAAATATTTTATATATTTTTATTTATATATGCTATATAAACATATATTTTATATATTATATATCATTTATTATTTTTTATTATTAAAATCATATTAAATATCATCGTTAAATAATTTTATACATCTAAAGAGAATAAAATTATTGAATTAAATTTTTTTTTTTAAACGTTCAAACAAAATTTAATAAATTTTATTATAATTAATTATATATTTTAAATAAAAATAGTTTAGGCCTATTTTGCTAATTATATTTTTTCGTACCTAAATAACTAATTATCATTAGTACTAAACCTATTTTAAAAATAATCCCTATTCATAACTATCTGTTTTCCCACAAAAGCTTATAAGCCAACTAAATCTACAACAACAGCCGAACCAAAAGACTCATAGATTGAACCTCTTAAAGTTAGATTCAATTCAAATTTAAAAAAAAAAAAAAGATTGGATGAGAAGCTATTTATGACCTGATCTAACTCATCTTAAATTGGATGAAGCTATTTAGATCACTAATCTTGTTAATTTTAGAAAGAAAATAGCTGGAGAATTTAACAGAGAGAGAGAGAGAGAGAGAGAGGAACAAGGGGTGTTGGTGAAATAACCAGGGCCATCTCGTGGTGGAAGTTGATGAACAGATCCGGTGAAGACTCGTTGGCGGTGTAGATGCGTTTGGAGAGCTTAGAACGACTGCAGACAGGCAAAACTATACGGTAAGCGTCCCACTCGAAGGCTTCCACGACGCGCTCGAAGTCATCGACTGAGGTCACGCCGAAGCCGCGGAAGAGCAGCGCTCGGTGCCGGCGAAGCGTGGCTACGAGGGACTCACGTTCGGCGACCACCGCCTTGGCCAGGTTTCGGTTGGAGCCAGCCGCCGGGAGCAGTGTCTTTGGGAAGACGTCATCGCCGATGAGCTTCGCTTCTGCAAGGCATCCTTCAAGGAATCCCCTCATCTCTCTTCTCTGTCCGTCTTCTCTAACTCGTTCTCAGACCTACAGAAGGCAATTTGGATCAGGGGAATTATTTAATTAAAAACGCACCGTCAGTTTATCGAATCATGGCCATTTTTATAATTAGCATTTTTATTTGGTAAACAAAGCCTCTCTCTCTCTCTCTCTCTCTCTCTCTCTCTCTCTCTCTCAGGCAAGGCTTTATTTATAGAGGAATTACATAAATCATTTTTTGATGAAAACATTTCAAATTTCAAATTTATATGACATTTAGCTATACATGAATTTATTTATTTTTTATTTTGTTCATATAATTTCCATAAAATGGATATAAATATTTTATTATTGTATTAGATAATAAGCTTGTTGTAAAGATATTAAAATGCTTTTAGCATTTTCTTATAAAAGGCTAGATGGTTCTCTTCTATGAGAATTTTGGTGAGTTATTTATATAATAATATTTTATATTTAATTGCAATTATGAATAAAACAAGAAGCTTTCTATGCATAATAACATTTTATTTTTATAATTCATGATGGTGTTATCTCCACCCTCCATCAAATATATTCTTACATATATAAGCTTAGCCTCTACATTTTATTTCACCATGACTACGATCCACAGCGAGCTTATCCTCATTCACCACATGGGTGGTTGATGTGCCTTTATTCATGGAATGTGTATGTAGTCTATGAATATTGCTAGAAAATTAACCATACATTCACTAGCATAAGTTTCTTCTTATAAAATTTTAAATATTTTTACTCTCAACTTCTCACCACATCCCCCTCAATCTTTTATTACTGCTAATGTTGATGGATGCTAATAGATTCACCAATATATGATTTAATAACTTGTCATGTTTTATATTTGTTACATTTAGAGGTTGGTTATAGTATAGCATTCCTAATAATAAGCCATCATCAGAAAAGGTATTACTTAAACAACATCAAAGAGACCAAAGTTTTTAATCTTCTCTCTAACAAATTTAGCTCAAACTATCTTAAGTTTGTTCAATACCTTGACTAAAATTTTATGATAATCAAGAAATAATATTAGAGCATAAAAACACTTAAAAATTTACATATGATTCTAAGATGATCTAGACATTGCAGTCCTTCTGAGGATGATGAGCTTAAATTATTTTTTTATCTTGATTTAAATTTATTAGAGGATAATTCAATGCTCTGAAATAATAGTTTTGTTCTTTTCTAGAATTATATATTTAGTTTGTTAATGGGAGACTTTTCCGGTGCTAATTAGTATAACTTTAATTTCATGAAGAGGGGATGATGAATCACCTCTAAAGATAAGATCATATTCTTTTATATCTAGATCTTATTCTTCATCTTCAAATAAAGATTTTGTTTAATTTTTAATATTATCATCATCAAATGATTGTTCTTAACTATAAAAATCACCTGAATCAATATAACTAAAAGCATTGTAAGTGTAATAAATACTATCACTAGAAGGCATCATAGGCACTTTTCCCTCTTCCATTTTAATCTCTTTAGATGAACAAATCATTAAATTAACAACAACAAAAAAAAAACATACATAAAGTGTATTCTATTATTTTGTAGATGATAGAGTTTTTTTTGGTAAGATATTGATTAAATATAAATAGCTCCTCTAGCTAATCTTAAAACTTGAACTCTTCTAATATATACTTGAGATGTCTATTACATAGAAAGAAAATTTGCTCAATTGTCTTCTCTACCTCTTATGGATTCGTGGGCCCTAACAACTTTAAGCTCTTTTTCATTAAATATTTAAATATCTTTTTTTTTCATACATTATAATTTTAAGAGTAATAGTTGCTATATTTATCTTAGAAGATTATGAATCTTCTACTTTACTAAGAAGGCTTAGCGGGTTCAATAGAATTAATTACTTTCTTGTTATCATCAAACAGTGTCAAAACATTAAAATGCCCATTTCTTTTACTCTTTATAGTAAAAGCATCACTCTTTTGTAAACCTGCAAATAAGGGTATAAATATTGATCTTATATAGAATTATATATATATATATATATATATATATATATATATATATATATATATATATATATATATATATATATATATATATATATATATATATATATATCAATTAAATTAAATTAATCAAAACAAATTATGAACATCCAAAATTAAAACAAAACTTTATCTTAAACATGAATTTAGCATATTAGTATAGTATTACCTTCTTAAAAATAAAACCATATAATAATCTAATATGTTAACCAGTTTAAAAGTTTAGAAAAGATTTTTTTTTTTTGAGACTTTTTTGGACAAGAATCTCCTATGCGTGATTCTCTCAAGCAACACTACAAAGATATTTGAAGAGTGAACAAGAAACTCCAAGATTTTTACGTGAAAACCCCCAAAAAGTGGGGGCAAAAATCACGGGGCCTAGCCCAGCAAAAATTTTTCACTATTTATCTATTTCAGAGTACAAAGTTTTCCCAATACGGGATTATGGAATTATATATGAGAAAGCGACAATGGGAATCAAACAGTAGCCATGAGAGTGGTTAGTCAGTTGTGATAGTTGGTGATACATTGCTAGCGGCATGGTGATGACCGGGAAGATGGTCTAACGATGGCCTAAATAGTGGCGGTGGTGATCGATGGTGGTAATGATGATATCGATGGTGGTGGTTGATAATAACGGTTTATGTTATGTGGTGACCGGTGATGGTCGGCAGAGCACGAATGGTGACCGGTGATGGTGGTCGATGGTGATGACCGACGACGGTGGTTGATAGTGAGGCTTGTCATATATTTAGTATATCCTATTGTAATATGTTTTGAGATATTTCATGAAAAATTTGTTGATTTTTGGGATTATTTTGTATATGTACTCTATATACTCTCATGATGGTACACCCCATTTTTTCAATTCTTTCAACTCTGCGGCTTGTCATATGTTTAGTATATCCTATTGTAAGATATTTGGAGATGTTTCAAGAAGAATTTGGTGATTTTTGGAGCTATTTTGCATATGTAGTCTCTGTACTCTCGTTAGTGTACACCTTATTTTTCAAAATTTTCAACTATGGGGTTTATGATATGTTTAGTATATTCTATTGTAAGATGGTTAGAGATATTTCATGTAGAATTTGCTAATTTTTTAGGCTATTTTGTATGTGTAATATTTGTACTCTCATGAGAGTACACTCCATTTTTTTCAATTTTTTTAACCTGTAGCTTATCATATATTTAGTATATCTTATTGTAAAATATTTGGAGATATTTCATGAAGAATTTGTTAATTTTGGGGTTATTTTGTATGTACTCTTCTCATTAGAGTACACCCCATTTTTTTCAAATTTTTTAAGTTTGTCATATATTTAGTACATCTATTATAAGATGGTTGGAGATGTTCATGAAAATTTTGGCAATTTTTTCATATGTACTTTTGTACTCTCATGAGAGTACACTTTTTTTTTTCAATTTTTTCAACTATGGAGCTTGTCATATGCTTAGTACATCCAATTGTAAGCTATTTGGAGATGTTTCATGATGAATTTGGATATTTTTAGCTATTTTGCATATATTTCTATTCTCATGAGGTAAACCCTTTTTTTAAAAATTTTTAACTATGTGACTTGTCATATGTTTACTATATGATATTGTAAAATGTTTGAAGATGTTTCATGAAGAGTTTGATAATTTTTAGAGCTATTTTGCATATGTGCTCTTTGTAATCTCATGAAGGTACACCCCATTTTTTTAATTGTTTCAACTATAGAACTTGTCATATATTTAGTATATCCTATTGTAATATGTTTGGACATATTTCATGAAGAATTTGTTAATTTTAGAGTTATTTTGCATGTGTACTCTTTCTCATTAGGTAGATCCCATTTTTAAGTTATTTAACTGTATGATATGTTTAGTACATTCATTATTATAAGATGGTTGGATATTTTAAGAAGAATTTGTTAATTTTTTGGATTGCATATATACTCTCTATACTCTGAGAGTACACCCATTTTTTAAATTTTTTTAACTGTGGGTTTGTCATGCTTAGTACATCTCAGGGTGTTTGGAGATGTTTCAGAAAGAATTTGTGTGCTTTGATTTTGCATAAGTCTCTCTCATAAGAGTACACCCCATTTTTCTAAAATTTTTTTGAGGTTTGTCATATGTTTATTATATTCCTATTGTAAGATGTTTGAGATATTTCATGAAAATTTGATGATTTTAGATTATTTTGCATGTAATTTTATACTCGGAGTACACCCATTTTTAAAAAATTTTCAACTGTGAGCTTTTATATGTTTAGTATATCCTATTGTTATTTGGAGATATTTCATGAAAAATTTGAATATTTGGAGCTATTTTGTATGTGTACTCTATTCTCATGAGACACACCTATTTTTTCAACCATGGGCTTATCATATGTTTAGTATATCTATTGTAAGATGTTTGAAAATATTTCATGAAGAATTGAGTATTTTGATATTTTACATGTACACTCATGAGAGTACACCCATTTTTAAAATTTTCAACTGGGCTTATCATATGTTTACTATATCTATAAAAGATATTTGGAGATATTTCATGAAGAATTAATTTTTTATTTTTATATGTGTACTCTCTACTCATGAGGGTACACATTTTAAATTTTTTCATATATTTATTACATCATTTATATTATGGAGATGTTCATGAAGAATTTGAGTATTTTGAGTCATTTGCATATGTACTCTGTACTCTTATGAGGGTACATCTATTTTTCTAAAATTTTAACTGGGGCTTTGTCATATGTCTTATAAATTATATAAGTTTGGAGATATTTCATGAAGAATTTGGTTTTGAGCTATTTTATATACTTCTCTATACTCTCATGAGAGTATACCTCATTTTTTCAAATTTTTTAACTATGGGGCTTGTCATATATTTAGTATATCACATTATAAGATGTTTGGAGATATTTCATCAAGAATTTGATAATTTTAAGCTATTTTGTATGTATACTCTGTATTATCCAGGGTACATCTCATTTTTCAAATTTTTCAATAGACTTGTCATATATGTTTAGTATATCCTATTGTAAGATATTTGTAGATATTTCATGAAGAATTTGTATTGTGCATATACTCTATATACTCTCATGAGGTACATCCCATTTTAAAATTTTTTAGCGGTTGTCATATGTTTAGTGCATCATATTGTAAAGATGTTTGAGATTTTATATGAAGAATTTGATTTTTGGTATTTTATATGTGTACTCTATATACTCTCATGAGATACACCATTTTTAATTTTTTAATTATGGGTTTATCATATATTTAGTACATCCTATTATAAGCTATTTTGGAGATGTTTCAAGAATTTAGATATTTTGGAGCTATTTTGCATGTGTACTTTTGTACTCTCATGAGAGTATATCTCATTTTCAAAATTTTAATTGTGGGGCTTGTCATATGTTTATCATAACCTATTGTAAGATGTTTGGATATGTTTCATAAAAATTTATTAGTTTTGGAGCTATTTTGCATGTATTTTGTACTCTCATGAGAGTGTCCCATTTTTTTTAAATTTTCAAGTGGGGCTTGTCATATATTTAGTGTATTCTATTGTAAGATGTTTATAGATTTTTTATAAAAAATTTAGTGATTTTTGGAGTTATTTTACATATGTATTTTTTGCACTTTCATGAGGGTGCACCCCATTTTTTTAAAATATTTAGCTTTTATATGTTTAGTAGATTCTATTGTAAGATGTTTGTACATGTTTCATTAAAATTTTGGATATTTTGGAGCTATTTCATGTATACTCTTGTACTCTCATGAGTACACCTCATTTTCTTAAATTTTCAACCTGAGTTTGTCATATATTTAGTATCCTATCAAAGATGTTTGGAGATATTTCATGAAGAATTTGTTAGATTTTGAGTTATTTTGCTGTGTACTCTCTCTACTCTCATGAGGGTACACTATTTTTTAGTTTTTCAACTAGGGCTTGTCATATGTTTATATCATATTAGTGTTTGGAGATATTTTATGAAAACTTGGGTATTTTTGAGCTATATGTACTCTCTTCTTATGAGGTACCCTCATTTTTCAAAAAATTTTAACTAAGGCTTGTCATGTGTTTACCATAACCTATTATAAGATGTTTGGAGATATTTCATGAAGAATTTTGTTAATTTTTAAGCTATTTTACATGTATCTCTGGACCTCTATTGTGTAGATAATATTCTCATTAATTCACTTTTCATTTTGAAGTTAAAAGTGGGATAACTGAGATGCAGACAACCAAAGAGAAGATGTTTGAATATTTGACCACTTCCGATGAAGTACTTGTCATTTTAAGAAGGCTACATGTGCATCAATTCATTAGAATGCATGAAATTTAGCAAGATTTATGTCACTTAATCACATCTTGTTGGAATATAGAATAGGCATTCTATTTTGGTGACCAATGCATTTCACCGATGAAGTTGCATTAATTGTGAGAATGTCAAATAGAGGGGAGAAGGTCATATGGCAGAATCCCCACTTTTCAAGTCCAACTCAATGGATTTTAAGAATAAAATTGAGATGTTGGATTGCATGTAAGACAATTTGTAATATATATACAGCTTACTTTAGATCTTTTTATATCATAATTATATATGTTAATTGATAGCCATATCGAACATAAAGAGATTTGTTGATTATAATTGTATTGGAGCTTCCTCATTTTTGATGGTATTACATCCAAAATTTTGACACTGGCATGTATATGTCTTTGTCACTCTTCTAATGGTATGTTTTACATCTTTAGATTTATACTATTTTATGCATTGAAGCTAAGTTATGTAAATCTTCATTGTAGAGCAGAAACAGAATCATAAGGCCACCCATTTCTTCTGCAAAGCCACATATATTATGATGACCAAAAATAAAGTTTGCAGATGATTCCTTCAGTGGTTTGCAAGGACACCAGGTGATGTGAAATAAATTGACTTCATTTACCTTAGAATGTATTTATTCATATTAAAAATCATCAAATTTTCTTATTGGTGTAACATAGATCTACCTTTCATTTGAGGACATATTAGAGGAGGAGACCTGGCTCCTTGAATAGTGCCCCATGTTCAACAGACAACCCACATCGAGCCCCATAGAAGCCCCATTCCAAGTCCAAGGAGTGGAGCCCCCAGTGGATCTCCATAAGCCTCTCCTCGATGTTCTCCCTCTTTCAATGTATCTAGCCTGTCATCTGCTAGTACCCATCTACAAAGCTTTGCGATGGAGAAGATATTTTTAGGTTTCAGGGCCCTGGGGGAAAGAGTATCATTTTTTGAAGCCTCAATAACTAAAAAAGTCGATGATATTTTATTTGTGGGTAGTTACAATTGAGGCGATGATTGGATGAGGGGTCCTAGATGGGGAAGCTCTGGAGGCTATCATGGGAAGCTCAGGAGGCTACCATAAGGGAAGCCTAGGAGGCTCCAGGAAAGTCTTATGGAGGCTACCACAGGACAAGCTCCTATGGAGGCTACCAAAGGGGAAGCTCCTGAGGAAGCTACCATAGAGAAGCTGTGAAGCTACTGTGGGAAGCCCCGAGGAAGGGAAAGCTCCTAAGGAGGCTTTCAGACAGAAGATGTCGCCTTTCTGCAACATCAACGTGGTGTGAAGGCTAAGTATGAGGAAGAGGAAAGTTGTATCCTCCCATTCTCACAAACGACAGAAGACATGCAAAAAACAACTCTTACTATTGCTACTATACTGTGATGTACATACAGGAGGTATTACTTTGCTTTCCTTTTAGTTTAATATAATAAAAGCTGATTTCAATAATTTTTTATGTAGTTAACAAAGAGGTTCCAATATGACTAGATGAACCAACGACTATTGTCGTAGTGGTTGAGGAGCATCAGGCGGAGATTTTCTTCATCTTAGAAGATTCGACTTTAATTCATATTGAATCTAGCTCTTAAACCTTGTTAATTTCTTGCAGCCAGTTGAAGCACATGATATTGTAGACTTCTCATCAAGAGATGTTCTGCCCAAGCCAAAGCTGCAGCTCATTGACACCTCCTATGCCCGATTCAAGGACAAGCAAGTCATTGCTTAGTCTATCTCATTTAATATACATAAAATCACCTTTTCATTTAGTAATGCTCACATTCCATTGCTTCTCACATGCAGGAGTGATAGCGTATTCTCGGCTGAAAATATCATTATTGCAAGAGACCAAATCGATGAGTTGTCACAGATCATTAGATGCTATTCCACATATTGCATTCACCTTTTTGATGGCCGAGAAGTATACTATCTATCTTAGGCTATATGTCCCCTATATGTATGTCTCATGCTTACACTGGGTGAGTTAGTGCATTAAGTTTTATATGATGCCTTCCAAAGTTTTAATAGTTATAAGCTACTAATTTTAAACTTTTCTTGAATTCTTGCAAAGTTATGCTAAATATGGCTTACCAAAAGAAAGCAAAATGTTCATCCAAAGATGTTACTATAGATAGTGTTTCAAGGGTGATTTACTTACTTCCATTATCAATAATCGATTGGACACTATTGATGGGGCATATTGAGAAAGGGACTTGGTATTTCTATGACTCACTACCAAACCCAACTCATAAGGTCATTCTTCGATATTGTAAGAATTTTTCTCATTTTCAATTCATCTTAAACTTTGTACCTAACTCTTGACCTTTATTTTTAACTTTATATCAAAATACTCATCCAAGATGCCAGCTTTTAAGAGCGATCCTATAGAATGACCAAGCGAAGTGATTAATAGTCTACCAGTCCAAGAAAATAGTGTTGATTGTGGGATGTTTGTGTGCAAATACATGGAGGCAACAATCAGTAAACCTCCAGTGGACTGGGCTAAGCATCAAGATTGGCCAAACAAAATGAATTGCTTCAGGGCTGAGTTTGCTTGTGCTATTTTTTTTATTAAGTATGAAATAATTGAGTTGTAAAATGTGGAGTACAAGAAGGTTGTGTGCAAACTATTTGGAGTTTTTTTTGTAATTAGGTGCAGTTTCTTCATTTTCTCAATTTTTTCTAACTGTGGGGCATGTCATATGTTTAGTGCATTCTAATGTAAGCTGTTTGGAGTTTAGTCCTTGGGAATTATGTGGTTTATGGAGTGGGCTAATGAGGAATTTCAGCTATTCTACATTACTTCTCCATTATATAATTAGTAGATGTTATACTAAGCTGTTTGGAGGCTTCTTGGTGGATTCTTGGATCAATTTTTTATGTGTACTCACTATACTGTCATGAGAGTACATCTCATTTTCTTAATTATTTTCAGCTATTCTACCCTTTCTTTTATTTATATGTTTAGTAGATGTCATTATAAGCTATTTAGAGGGTTCTTTGTGGATATTTGGATCAATTTTGAATATTTGCTTTCTATACTCTCATGAGAGTATACCCCATTTTCTCAAAAATTTTCACCGATGCTATCCTGTTTGGAGATAAAATATTTAGCACATGCTATTCTAAATTATTTGGAGTCATCTAGATGGGTTCTTGGATCAGTTTTTCATGTATACTTTCTGTACTTTCATGAGAGTACACCCCATTTTCTAAATTTTTTTTAGTTATTCTACCCTTTCTTTTATTTATATGTTTAGTAGATATCATTATAAGCTGTTTGGAGGCTTCTTGGTGGGTATTTGGATTAGTTTTGAACGTGTACTCTTTGTACTCTCATGAGAGTATATCTCATTTTCTCAATTTTTTTCAGCTATGCTACCCTATTTGGAGATAAAATATTTAGTACATGTTATTCTAAGTTGTTTAGAGTCATCTGGTTGGGTTCTTGGATCAGGTTTTGATGTGTACTCTCATTCCTCATGAGAGTACCCCATTTTCTCAAATTTTTTAGCTATTCTATCCTTTCTTTCATTTATATGTTTAGTAGATGTCATTATAAGCTGTTTGAAGGTTTCTTGGTAGATATTTGGATCAGTTTTAAATGTGTACTCTCTGTACTTTCATGAGAGTACTCCCCATTTTCTCAATTTTTTTCAACTATGCTACCCTGTTTGGAGAAAAAATATTTAGTACATGCTATTCTAAGCTATTTGGAGCCATCCGGTTGGGTTCTTAGATCAATTTTTATGGTACTCTATGTACTCTCATGAGAGTACACCCATTTTCTTAATTTTTTAGCTATTCTATCCTTTCTTTCAGTTATATGTTTAGATGCCATTATAAGTTTGGTTGAGGCTTCTTCATGGGTATTTGGATCAGTTTTGAATGTGTACTCTCTGTACTCTCATAAGAGTACATCCGATTTTCTCAATTTTTTCAGCTATTCTACCATTTGTTTCATTTATATATTTAGTAGATGCCATTATAAGCTGTTTGGAGGGTTCTTGGAGGATTTTTGGAGCTATTCTGAATGTGTACTCTCTATACTCTCATGAGACTATACTCCATTTTTTAAAAAAAAAATTCAACTATTATACCATTTCTTTCATTTATATGATGATTTGAAGAGTTTTGGTTCAAATGATTTGGGTTGGTTTGTCTTAGGTTTGATTTTAGCTCATTTGAAATCAAGTAGGTCAAATAAAGTTGACCAATTTGACTAATTTGACCAAATTGGGTTAGGTTAGGTGTGTTCATGTTCAAATGGTTAATTAAAATGATTGTAGGCTTTGGTTTAATTTGATTTAGTTTTAATTTGAATTTTGGGTAATTTGACCCTTTAGGTCAATTTGAGCTAGGTTGGGCAAGTTAACCAATTGGTCAAATTAGGCTCAATTATGGCTTTGGTCGAGTTCAATAATCAATTTGAAATGAACTTGAGCCATTGGTTGCAATCAAATTGGGTTAGATTATGATTTGACCCATTTTGGCTTTTTTGGCCAATTTGGGTCAACTTGGGTTAAATTGTCAATTGGACTTGATTTAGCTCAATTGATAGTTTGGTCATGTTCAATCATTGATTATGAGTTGGTTTGGATCAATGATCTCAATTAATTTCATATATAGTAGGTTTTAGCTAGTTTAGGTTTCATTTGGGCTAAAGGTTGACTTCATCAAAGGACTAGGTTAACTTAGTTTGACCCAATTCAGATCATCATAGGGTGATTGTTGATCATGATATGAAGTTTGGATGGGCTTAGTTCAATCTAATTTGGGTTGGATTAGAATTTATCTTAAAAAGGGTTCTTTATGTCACTTTGGGTGAAGTGGACCTAAATGGGTCAATTGGTTTGGTTTTGTCTTGATTCAAGTTTAGTTTAACTCATATATGAGCCTATCATTGAAATATAAATTCAACTACAATCAATTTAGAGTCTACTGGATTTTGGCTCATTTGAAGTTTTCAAGTCAAAAAGGTTAACTTGGGCTTGACTTGGGTTGACTTGAGTTTGGTTTGATAATTGTAGTTTATGTTTATATTTAGCTAAATGATTGATTCATGAGAAAATCCATTAGTTTTGGCTTGATTTGGATAGGATTTGGCCAAGTCCAAGAAATTGACTAAACAGGCTTGAAGTGGGTTTTTGTTTAATTTTGGATTTGATTTTAGCTATTCGGATTTATATTTCATTAATATTTAGAGATATAAATGAAGATATAAATGAGTCATGAGAAAATCACTTGAGTTTGGAGTGATTTGGATGCAAATTTGACCAAGCTCAAGGAAAAGCTTAAGTAGGGAGTTGATTTAGTTTGATTTGGTTTTGGTCATTGGGTATGGATTTCATTTATATGTTGAATATAAATGAATGAATTATTGATTTATAAAGAAATCAATCAAGTTTAGGATAATTTAGGTGGAGATTTGGCTAAGCTTATGAGAGTGGGTCATAAGGCTTAAAAAGGGGACTTGGGTTTGATTTGAGGATTGAATTATTTGGTTTGGAATTTGGATTTAGATTTGGTAAATGATTGAGGGATTGAATTGATCTTTGAGAAAATCATATGAATTGGGATTAATTTGAATTTGGTTAAGGCTAAGTCCATAAGATGAAATCAAGGGCTTAGGAAGAATGTTGATCTTGGATTTGATTATGGGTTTCAAGGATTTGGTTTGGAATTTGGATTTAGATTTGGTATTTGAGTTGGATTTGAGGTTTGGCAAATTTTCCTAAGTCTCTAAGGCATAACCTATTCCTATGGCTAATCATTCTAAGTCTCTAGGCTTAAAAGTGTTCACCTAATCACTATAAGTGTCTTAAGACTAAGGAGCTCTTAGTATCTATAAGAGTCCTAGATCTATGATGAGGAAGTTGAGAACTCACTCCAAAAGTGAGATCAACACACATTAATGTGCCCTTTCATTTTTTTTTTTTTTTTTTTTGAGATCTTACAAAAGATGGTGTTGTGGAATTAATGTGTTGTGATACAAAAGATCAATTAGCTGACATAATGATGAAGCCTCTCAAGCTAAGTAGTTTTGTCAAATTAAGAGAACATTTGAGAATCTGCTCTGAAACTGATATAAAGTGAAGCAAATAGCATTTAGTTTAAGGGAGGAATTGTTGATTTGTATTTAGTTTATTATCTAAATGATCAGCCATTATTATGTTTGTATTATTTCTTTGTGTTAAAATATTTGTTACTTATTGATTTGATCTTCTTACCACTTTATAACAATTATAAAACGTGGGTTAGGTAGCCATTTTTTAAGTTATGTTTTAAGTTTGTTTTTTCTCTCTAAGGCCAAGTTGTTAAGAATTAGTTGAGACAATTTACTCTATTTGTCTATTTATTTTTTTATTAGCGTAACTTTTGTCCGATTTTAATAACATAATATTAGCCAAATAATATACAATAATCATAAAAAATTATAAATTACAGTGTGTATATATATAGTGTAATATCATACAATTAATATTATATCAATACGTAATACTTCACAGCTAATACAAAATAACTATCTATTAAATGAATGTTATATAATATAATAATATTAAAGACCGAATATAAAACTACACACTCAATAATCTATCTATACTTTGATTCATATGGTCACATTAATAAAATTTTAAATAAATGTTTTCCTCTTCGTAAGTTTTGCACCTGAGAAAATAAGCACTCAATCATAATCTGCTAAATTCAACACTTAGGCAAAAATTCTCTCATTTTTGTCCTGTCAGGCAGGAATCGACCTTAATAAAAGGCCAGGTAACCTGCAGGATTCCCCTAGCAACATCAGGAAAAAATAGATAAATAAAAAATTTAAAAAAAGAAAAGAAAAAGACAGAAAATTAAATTAAATAAAATAAAGAGCATCAGTTTTGGTCGGATGTTTAAAGAAGTAGAAGAAAGCATCGTATGGTTATAATTTTATAATTATTAAAAGTCCGTTTGGCATCAATTTCTTTTATATTGTGTAAAAAAATATTTTTTTTCGTGTACTTTTTAAATATTTTTTATTTTTAAAGTAAATTACAATACTTTTAAAACACTTAAAATAATTTTTCGGTGTTTTAAATATTTTTAAAAATAACTATTATTCTCAAATATTTTTTTATTTTGAACTAAAATATAAATAAAATAAAAATAAAAATAAAATATGAAATTGATCCTAAACGCCCCAAAATAATGTGATATTCATTAAACTTGTTGCGTGCTAGAGAATTTTATTCAGGTAGATCAGAGATCTTGATTAGCTCAAAAATTATCAACACTGGCGGGGATATGAACACGGGGGTTATCAGTTAAGGGGAAAAAACCAGGGGCCTTGCGTCTAGAACTTTCACTATGTGTTCAAAGATCTGGTCCTTGCTGTTAGTTAGAGAAGAAGGTGTTCTGGTGAAACAATATTAGCAATATCGGTCAACTCAAGGGAGAAGTTTCCCAAATATCGGCGAGGCGATCTTAGGAGCAACCTCTTGATCTTGGAGAAAGAGGCGGTGGTGGTCTTTTCTAGTCCCTGATCTCCGATCTTGAGCGTCTGGTGGTAGCGGTGATGATAGATCGTTGGCGTCAAGGTATTTGGTGGTTCTCGAGCTCTGGTGCAATATTGGTCCTTTAAGGTAAGAATGAAGCTCTATTTATAGATTTTGGGAGTGGCAGCTTGTGGAAAACTCCAACCCTCCCATCGGACGGCCCGGGCGATCCCTCGATCGGGGTGTATTTTGATGATCGGGTGCCTTAATGATGGTGGGTGATCTTGGATTCGTTGGATTCGTCTTGGCGCGCTCGATCCTATAAATATGTCGTTTTGTGACCATTTGGCGGATCGGGATCCATTTTGTATGCTCGATAGCTTGATCGAGTCGATTCGGATCGGACTATGTTGATGTTGTTTCGTCTCAGAGCAGTCGGTTGTAAGTTTCTTGAAATCGGTGATTAGATCGAAGCAAATGAAAATTAGTGCTTGATCGGATTAATTTTAGAGGATGTATCGATTTACTATTTTTGGGTGACATTATCTCATCATCAAAATATATATCTTGAAAATAGCAAATGAAAATTAGAGTCCATCAATGCGCATTTTGAGAACAATCTTATAAATATGATATTATAACTTTGGAAGGCGATCGGTATAATCGCATAAGTATGTGTGTAAGTGTGATATTTTGAGGTTATGGACCTCTTGGACACTACGGAAGTTTTGAGCGTTCAGGGGACCCATGGCATGGCGAGAGGCTACATGAGCCGTGGCGATGTGGTAGGGTATGTAGCAGCCTAGTCTCCCTATAGCGGCGGGTCATGAGGTCTGCGAATTCAGCAGCAGCGGGTCTGCCGAGGCGGGTCCAGTACCATGAACCACCTCGCACCCGATGCGTGAACCACAACCTTGAATACGTCAGCGAACATGATAAGGCGGAGACCACGTGGGAACCACGCGAGCAGGTGAAACGTAAAGCAGTCGATCTTAGGGTGGGCGACCATGAGAGGTGGAAGCGAACCCAGGGCAGGAGCAGCTTAGCATGCGGCTCTTGTAGCCCATGCTTGAATATAGACGAAGGGCAGCGCATATTGATGCTTTGAATGTTTGGGTTTTAGGGTTTTATTTTTAACCCTAAGGGGTCTATAAAACCCCACAGGGTAAGAAGAAAGCAAGCTCCTCTCTCTCTTCTCCTCTCGTGAGTGCATAGCCCTCCCACGGAGTTTGGGCACTCTTCTTGGATCAACCTCCACCTCCTCATCTCTCTGCCAAGCAGTGCATAGCCCTCCCACGGTGGGAGTTTGGGCACTCTTCTTGGATCAACCTCCACCTCCTCATCTCTACCAAGCGAGTGCATAGCCCTCCCCCTGGTGGGAGTTTGGGCACTCTCCTTGGAATATTTTTCCTCTCGATCGTAGGAGTTGCCGGTGTTTGTAGATGGGTGATAATCTTTTGAAAGGGACACGTCCGACCCTATGTGGCGAGGGGAAGCTTCTAAAATGGGAGGGCTGAAGGTTAGGTGAGTGTCGATTCGAGACACATTGATCGTGCCGGAAAAATATTATTTTCAGAATGATTTGGTTCTTAAGTGTCGAAGAAGTCAGAGCCCAATCTCCTTAGGGTATTTTACCACTTATGAGATGAGTTTGGCGGGATTGCGGTTTCCCCATCCCAAGATGATCCATTTTGTCGACATCGAGGTTTGCATTTCCAGTTTTGAGCAATGGCGATCGTGATGGGACTTATTCTTGAGCGTGTGACGCTTGAATATTGATTACCTCATACGGATGTGCAAGTTTACATGCACATGGTTATCACTGCGATGCTTGACCTTGGACGAAGGATCCTCCCAAGAGGTTGGGCAAGCGATTCTTTTTTGTGAAGAATGGGGTCTTCTCGAGAAATGGAGAAAGGCGAGATTTACCCATTCCCCAAGTTGGTGATGAAGATATCCTGCGGACGCTGAAATTCGAATATTGAAGATCTTGATTTGAGATTGATATATTAGATTTGTGCGGGAGGAATCTTTGTTGAGGCAGGGCTTTCTATTCATCTGGCGGTCTTATGCGTTTAGGTTTCAGATCTCCCAGCGTCCTCGGCTTCTTCCGTGAAGGACCCGTCTCCAAGAAGCGAAGAGGTGATGGTGATATATGCAGAAAGAGTCGGGCCCAGTAGTCGTCCCAAGGATCTTTATTCCGAGGGCGTGTTGAATCATTCTGCGTGGTTATTAGAAGCGGTAACAATCCTTCTTGCGTTTTATCTTTTATTTCCCATTTCCTTGTGCTTACGTAATTTTTCTTATTTGAATCTTGAAGAAGCAAGAACTTGACTTTAAAATGAACATTGTGTTGAATTGAGTTATTGAAGGTCAAGTTTCTCCAAGGTGAATATAAGAATGGGTATGTGGAGAAAGTAAAGAGATGTCCGTTGGAGAATCAACTTGATGAGTCTGAGGACCGAGTTGGCGACTCAGCGACTTCTCTTTCTTTTTGGTCGAAGTTGAAGCGGACTGGATGAATTAGTGGAGGCTAGAGCGGTTAGTTCATGAGGATCGAAGATCTCTTACGAGAAGGTTTAGTCTTGAGGCAAAGAATGGATTCTGATCGCCTTTGAAGAAAGGCGCCTTATCTCGGGTAGAAGCGGGAGGATCACGCCGTGGAGGACTTCAAGAACTTGACCTTCAAGAGCATCTGAGGATCACGTTGGGAGGCGGAGACCGTGTATGATGTAGAGGTGAAGGCTTTGGGCGGCGGTGTGTTGATGAAGGCTTCATCGAGGTTTCTTGAAGGGACACGCTTGGCGTATCATAGCTAGGAATGTTGAGGTCCTTTCTCCTAGCCTAGCTTCCCCACCCTTCTAGCGATGGCGAGGATGACTCGAGATAGTTCTTCATCATCTGATGAGAGAATCCAGTGCAGTAGTTGTAGTTTCTTTATGTTGCAAGCTGATGGTGTTGTATTTACGGTTGATTATACTTGTATGTTCTGCGAGAAATGTTAACGATCCACAAAAATTGTTTGTGAATATTTTCGGAGTTGTGTGTCAAAGTGTACTCGATGATAAAGATTCGCGTAGATCTATTCTAAGATCATTACCAGAGCGTTACTTGATGACAAACTTGCACGGAATATATTTATAGAGGTTCTCTCAGAACCTCTTGATCTATCCTGGGTTGTGTATCGGAGCGTTTACTCGATGATGTTAACCTGTTATGGAGAAAGTTGTAGGCAGTCTATAGAGGATTGCCAACTTATCCAAGGTTGTTTATCAGAGCGTTACTCGACGATGTTAACCTGTACGGAATATATTTATAGAGGTACTCTCAGAACCTCTTGATCTATCCTGGGTTGTGTATCGGAGCGTTTACTCGATGATGTTAACCTGTTATGGAGAAAGTTGTAGGCAGTCTATAGAGGATTGCCAACTTATCCAAGGTTGTTTATCGGAGCGTTACTCGACGATGTTAACCTGTATAGGAAGATCAGATCGAATTCCCTAGGGATCGATCTTACCCTGAATGAGATACAACAATAGTTGCGTATCTCATGAGTCGGGTGTTTTAAAATGCAAAAGTAAGAAAAGTCACAATATGTATGAGAACTTTAACATAGATACACCTTGATGCAAGGTTGGATAATAAAATGACAAGCGAGTATTCGATAAATGTGTGATATGATAATTGTAATACAATATACCGATGATAATGTTTTCGCATTCACTAGAATGAAGAAGGCGATATATCAGCGGTAGTATTTTGAGGTTTGTAGCATTCAGTGCGTGGAGAGTCTTCCCATACTATCCTTAAGCAGGCGTGCGGGATTTTCGGTTCCCCATTTTATATCTCCATATGATTGGTAAGCAGGGTGAGTCGGGCCCTCTTTGGAAGATCGTTCAAAGGATGGAGGATTCCAGGCGAAATTCTTCGACTCTGCGAGGACCGGCAAAGCGTTCCACTGCTGTGCTAGAGAATTTTATTACGGTAGATCGAGATCTTATTCGTAGCTCAAAATTATCAACAGCGGGGATATGAACACGAGGGTTATCTGGAAAACCCGTTAAGGAAAAACCACAGGGCCTTGCCGATCAGAACTTTCACTATGTGTTCAAAGATCTAGTCCTTGCTTCTGGTTGGAAGTGTTTTCTGAGAAACAATATTAGACAATATCGGTCAACTCCAACCCAAGGGAGAAGTTTCCCAAATATGGAGGCGATCTTAGCAACCTCTTGATCTTCAGGAGAAAGGAGCGGTAACTGGTCTTTTCTAGTCCCACAGGCGATCTCGATCTTGAGCCGGTGGTGGCATGATAGATCGTGTCAAGATTGTGGTGGTTCTCGAGCTCTCGGTGCAATCGGATTGGTTCCTTTAAGGTAAGAATGAAGCTCATTTATAGATTTTGGGTGTGCTTGTTCATTGGAAAACTCAACCACTCCATCGGATGAGCGATCGATCGGGTGTATTTTTGATCTGGGTGATACCGAGTGGGTGATCTTGGATTCGTTGGATTGTGGCCGATCGACTATAAATATGTCGTTTTGTGACCATTTGGGGATCCATTTGCTCGATAGCGATCGAGTCAATTGAGCTCGGTCGAGACTATGTTGATGTTGTTATGTTCGTCTCAGGCGGTTGATTTATTGTAAGTTTGAAATCGGTGGTCGTCGAAATGCGAGATTCGCCTTTAGCGCCGTGGCGCCAGCGTGGCGTGATGGCGGCGGCGACCAGCGCAACCTGATGACCAGCACTGTTGACCCGGCAACCAGCATATGACAGCACTGTTGACCCGTTGAGACCGGCGCTGTTGACCATGGTAGCCAGCAGCGAAGGCGCTATCAGGCTCATAAGCTATCCGCGCCGTACATGCAGCGTGCCAATGGTATCTGAACGCTATGGATCCAGCTTTGAAAACGTAAGTGTCAGAACGGTCCATAATATCAGCACTCACACATATCGCATTTTTGCGTACATCGCTTCAAAGTTATAATATTGTCATTATGAAGATTTGTTCTCTCAAAATCGCTTGATGGACTCTCAATTTTCATTTGCTATTTTCAAGTATTTGACATATATATTTTGGATGGCTGCGATAATGTCAAAATAGAACAACGATACATCCGAGAAAATTAGTGTCAAACGAATCTCAAGGCATTTTGAAATACTTCAATCTAATCACCCGATTTTAGCAAACTTTCAAAGCGATCGTCTCGATGAGGCGAACATAACAACATCAACATAGTCGATCAGAATCGTACTCGGTCAATTTATCGAACATGAAAATGGATCCGATCCAAATGGTCACAAAAATAGACATATGTATAGTCGGTCGGCTCGTCAATCAGGCGATCCAAGATCACCCAATTAGATCATTAAGGCGGATCATCAAAATACCGTCGATCGGATGCCGCGTCAGATGGGAGGGTGGTTTCAGTATGTATTCAAGGCGCCACTCTTCCAAATCATAAATAGCCATACTCCATATGAAAAGGACTTTTGGAGACCAAGTGAAGAAGGAGCTCAAGCAAGAAGGAGGAAGTTCGCAGAGATCGACAGATCGCGACGGTGGTCAATCATCGTATCGATCAACCTCTAATCGCAGTCAATGTTCCTTTTGGTTTCTGCCAATTCTTTATATTTTCAGAAATTCAAAACGAGTTCTACATCACGCGCCTTCTTGTATTAGCGGTTATTACATTTTCTTTCACATCTTCTGTCTTTATCCAGGATTCAGCTTGAGGCATACTAGTGGAACATTTTTTTGTAGCCAGTGGTTTCCTCTTTTAGGGTTTTACGTTAAAATTTCTGAGTTCTTATTTCGTTTTTAAATCTGTGTGTGTCAGAATCAAATAAAGTCACTTTCTTCTCTACAACTGGTCTTCCGGCACGCAACAAAGCTAAAATTTTTAAAATAATTGGCCTCTTCGGACGGGAATAAGACGTTGACATTATATAATATACATTAATTATAAAATAAAATAGCAGTTCGTTAGCTATTGTAATATTGATACTTTTGCAACTGTTAATCTTACATTAAAGAACTTTATATGTTTAATTGTGTTTAGTAAACTCTTTTTTTATATTGTAATTTTATATTTTTATATTATAAATTATTTTATATTCATAAATTTATATTATCAAAATTTTTAAATTTTTTAATCTTTTTAATATACATATGTCATGATTTATGATAATATGATTAAATATTTTATATATTATATTTTTATATTATTTATATTTAACAAGACTTAAAATAAATTTTTATTTTAAATTTTATATTTTTATTATAAATTATAATAGTAATATATATATATATATATATATATATATATATATATATATATATATATATATATATATATATACATATATATAAATATAATTAGATTTATAATATAAATATAATTATATCTTATTAAACTTTATATCAATTTCAAAATTAATAATTATTAAAAATATTATTTATATATTTATTTTTTCTTATATAATTATATTATTTTATCTATATAAGTGTTCTTAAATTAGAGGGAACCCTGCATGTGAGCCATGTGGCACTGCTCTTGAAGCTTCCCTTTACTATATTACGCTGAGCTCTTAAAAAGAAACTGTGCTGTTACCAGTCAGAGCCATCCTTCTGCCGCAGTTCGGCCATCTGCCAAATTAAAATAAATTTAATAAAGTGACGGCAACTTCCACCACCGTTGCACCGATAGGGCTACGTGCGTTGTACAGATGAGTGCAATATTTAATGTTACATTAAAGAATTTTATAAATTTTTCTTTCGTTCTTTTCTTTAATGAAGCATTTGACGATGATTTATTTTCTAAAGATAGATTCCCTCCTGCATAATATGTATAACTTATAGAAAAAGTATAATTGGTTGATTAAGAAAATAGGGCATCAAATTTATGCTTTCTTCCAAGAAAATCAAAAGAGAAACCAATATCAACTGTATAATTGTCAAGTTATATCACATAATTACTTTGAAGTTTCCTTTCCATGATTGCCTACTAGAATGAGGCAGATTAAGCCAACCATTCTTTGAAGTGGTAGCTAGAATAGGAGCTTATAATAAGAAACTCGTGAATTTCTACATTAATGACTTGGTACAAATGAGAGATGATGTAACTTGAATAAACAAAATGATGGAGATACCCTAATGGTATGAGAAAAGAAATAACATTAAGAAACAGTTGAGTATACCTTCCAACTAGCAAGCTGGATGGAAATCTTCTAAAAGACAATTATGGGTGGAGATCACATGAGGACGGATGTCGAAAGAATGCAGCATGGTCTACTAGACCACAAGTGAATTTAGGAGTAGGTGACCGATAATCGGTTGAGCTTCACTTAAAACTAGTCTACATTATCTAACCGACTTTAAGAAAAAATAAGTGTTATTCTAAGCCACCATGATGGTACCAATCATCCACTTATGGGATGACGCACCTAAACTTAAATTTTTTTTATATATACTTAATATAATAATTAGATTTTATTTAATACTTAATTTAAAATTTTTTCTAATTAAGACTCGGACCTTCAAATTTCAATTCCACAGAAATTGATTAAACAACGAAAATTCATCACACGTAACTCACACCATAAGTTTTCAAGCATTATTCTGATTTATTCAAACAAACTGTATAAAAATTAAAAATCAATCGCACATCGACGCAAGCACACGGCGCGGTGGTTTTCCCGGCCTTCTTGCATGCTGCACGACGAAGTTATCGAGAAGCATCACGTCGCCCTTCTGCCACTTGATGTCAACGCAGTTCTCTTCCAAAAGTCGTCAGAATGCGAACACTCAAGGAATAGCGCTTCCATCACCAAATCTATTAGTCTCCGTATTTATATTATCGTGTAGCTATTGGGACAATCCATTTCACGCTCAACCACTGGATTTGTTGGTCCGATAATTAACCCCATAATCAAGAAGTGAACTGCGCTACATGCTAGCGCTTTTGGCTCTGTTGAAATATTTAGAGACTTAGACAATCTTGCTAATAGAAAATAATATTATAAATTGGTGATTTTGGTTTGATTTAATTTTAGTGTGAAGGTAAAATCATCTTCTTCTTTTGAGTGATTTTACAAAAGTTTGTAGAATATAAAACAATATTGATGCTAATTATACCAATCATAATGATTGATTTGATTATTATTTAAATTTGAATTTGATAAGTTTAGATATAAAATTGGATTAAATAGGTCAGACATATTCCAGTTAATTGAATCAAATTGGTTCAAAAAGAAGTATGATTTATATAATAAATTAGTTAAACTGATCAAATTTTTGTTTGGTCAGTTCGACTAAAGTTAAACATTTTGATCGTATAATAAATAGGTCAAAATCAAATCAAATATTTTTCCATTAAATCAACTTCAAATCAAAATCAAACTCAAATAAACACCTTAATATAACACTCAAATTTATAATTTTGCAATACAAAAATCATATTAAAATTTTTAAGTGAAATATTTATTTCATTACATATATATATATATATATATATATATATATATATATAATCTGATTTTCTTTTCCAAATGATGAAAAGATTATTAAAAGATGATCCATAGAGAGGTGAACAAACATACCTTTTCTCGGCCTCAACCTCATCGTCGGTGCCCAGAAACATCTTCCAGGTCCTGCTAAATATGGCTGGGGTACCGACATCTACGTTACTAACCATTTTGTTGCCGTGAAGTAATCCCACCTTGGCCACCTTGGCCATAAACTCCGGCAACTTCTCCTCCATCATCTCAACTATCACATCACTCGCGACTATCGCCGTCTCCCCTCCCTCCGGCGACGGCTCACTGCAACAGAAGAATAACTTCGATGGTCGGACGCTGCTTATGAATAGTTAATATTCCAAAACCTCTATCGCATATTCGCATTGGACTCGATGATATAGATTTTGACGATTTGTTTTATTTTCTTCTGTCTAAACATTGAATGATTAATATTTATTATATTTGTATGAGCATTTGCTATCTTTATTATTATTATTATTATTATTATTATTATTATTATTATTATTATTATTATTATTATTATTTAAATCGAGCTCGAATTGGAAAAAGAGTTAAATCTTGATATTGAATTGAATTCTCTGATATACTTGAATTAAGATTAAGGGATCATTTGGATTGATTTTATACATCTAAAAGAATAAGAATTATTGAATTAAATTCTTAATTTTTTGACACGTTCAAACAAAAATAATTTTTATTATAAAATACCAGCTATGTATTATATTACTAAATAATAATATATTATATAGTTAAAGAATAAAAAATGAATGAAAACATCATTATCTTTAGCAAGATAAGGCAGACTCACCATATTTTTTAATCAAATAAGAAATATATCATTTACCATTTCTTAAGCATCTGCATCAAACGTGAAACTAAATAACTCTAGTTGTTATATTCATAACTATCTGTTTTCCCACAAAAGCTTATAGGCCAACTAAATCTACAACAACAGAGGAACCAAAAGACTCATAGATTGAACCTCTTAAAGTTAGATTCAATTCAATTTTTTTTTAAAAAAAAAGATTGGATGAGAAGCTATTTATGACCTGATCTAACTCATCTTAAATTGGATGAAGCTATTTAGATCACTAATCTTGTTAATTTTAGAAAGAAAATAGCTGGAGAATTTAACAGAGAGAGAGGAACAAGGGGTGTTGGTGAAATAACCAGGGCCATCTCGTGGTGGAAGTTGATGAACAGATCCGGTGAAGACTCGTTGGCGGTGTAGATGCGTTTGGAGAGCTTAGAACGACTGCAGACAGGCAAAACTATACGGTAAGCGTCCCACTCGAAGGCTTCCACGACGCGCTCGAAGTCATCGACTGAGGTCACGCCGAAGCCGCGGAAGAGCAGCGCTCGGTGCCAGACGCTCACGTTCGGCGACCACCGCCTTGGCCAGGTTTCGGTTGGAGCCAGCCGCCGGGAGCAGTGTCTTTGGGAAGACGTCATCGCCGATGAGCTTCTGCTTCTGCAAGGCATCCTTCAAGGAATCCCCATCTCTCTTCTCTGTCCTCTCTAACTCGTTCTCAGACCCACAGAAGGCAATTTGGAGCAGGGGAATTATTAAAAACGCACCGTCAGTTTATCCAATCATGGCCATTTTTATAATTAGCATTTTTATTTGGTAAACAATGCCTCTCTCTCTCTCTCTCTCTCTCTCTATGATCTCTCTCTCTCTCTCTCTCTCTCTCTCAGGCAAGGCTTTATTTATAGAGGAATTACATAAATCATTTTTTGATGAAAACATTTCAAATTTCAAATTTATATGCCATTTAGCTATACTTGAATTAATTTTTTTTATTTTATTCATATAATTTCCATAAAATGGATATAAATATTTTATTATTGTATTAGATAATAAGCTTGGGTTGTAAGATATTAAATGCTTTTAGCATTTTCTTATAAAAGGCTAGATGGTTCTCTTCTATGAGAATTTTGGTGAGTTATTTATATAATAATATTTTATATTTAATTGCAATTATGAATAAAACAAGAAGCTTTCTATGCATAATAACATTTTATTTTTATAATTCATGATGGTGTTATCTCCACCCTCCATCAAATATATTCTTACATATATAAGCTTAGCCTCTACATTTTATTTCATCATGACTACGATCCACAGCTTATCCCTCATTCACCACATGGGTGGTTGATGTGCCTTTATTCATACATAGGTGAATGAATATTCATGGAATGTATGTAGTCTATGAATATTGCTAGAAAATTAACCATACATTCACTAGCATAAGTTACTTCTTATAAAATTTTAAATATTTTTACTCTCAACTTCTCACCACATCCCCCTCAATCTTTTATTACTGCTAATGTTGATGGATGCTAATAGATTCACCAATATATGATTTAATAACTTGTCATGTTTTATATTTGTTACATTTAGAGGTTGGTTATATTATATCATTCCTAATAATAAGCCATCATCAGAAAAGGTATTACTTAAACAACATCAAAGAGACCTAAGTTTTTAATTCAATGCTCAGAAATAATAGTTTTGTTCTTTTCTAGAATTATATATTTAGTTTCTTAATGGGAGACTTTTTCACTGCTAATTAGTATAACTTTAGTTTCATGAAGAGGGGATGTTGAATCACCTCTAAAGATAAGATCATATTTTTTTATATCTAGATCTTATTCTTCATCTTCAAATAAAGATTTTGTTTAATTTTTAATATTATCATCATCAAATGATTGTTCTTAACTACAAAAATCACCTAAATCAATATAACTAAAAGCATTGTAAGTGTAATAAATACTATCACTAGAAGGCATCATAGGCACTTTTCCCTCTTCCATTTTAATCTCTTTAGATGAACAAATCATTAAATTAACAACAACAAAAAAACATACATGTATTCTATTATTTTGTAGATGATAGAGTTTTTGGTAAGATATTGATTAAATATAAATAGCTCCTCTAGCTAATCTTAAAAGTTGAACTCTTCTAATATATACTTGAGATTTTTTGCTCAATTGTCTTCCTCTTATGGATTCTTGGGCCCTAACAACTTTAAGCTCTTTTCATTAAATGTTTAATTTTTTTTTCATACATTATAATTTTAAGAGTAATAGTTCCTATATTCTTATAAGATTATGAATCTTCTACTTTACTAAGAAGGGCGGGTTCAATAGAATTAATGTTATCTTGTTATCATCAGTATCAAAACATTACAATGCCCATTTCTTTTACTCTTTAAAGTAAAAGCATCACTCTTTTGTAAACCTGCAAATAAGCTTGCCTCATCCAATAAGAAAACTTCTTTGGACAATACTTTTCAAAAGTTTTAAGAAAAGGTTTTCTTAACAACAATAAATTTGATTCTAATATGAAATATGATTATTAATATGTATATATATATATATACAATATATAATCAAAACAAAAATTAAATAAAAACAAATTTAAAAATATAAAACAATATGTTAACCAGTAAAATTTAGAAAGTTTACTATTGACAAAGATTATACATAAAAGAGAGAAAAGATATTAGATAGATAGATAAGATATGACATTTAACTCTTTTGCTAGTGAAATTAAGTTTGAGGAAGCTTCATATCTAAGCTCAAGCTCATGACTTAATAAGCTCAACTAGAAAGTTTATTATCGTGTCACAAGCTATTTCATTTATTCTTTCTCATAAATTGTTGAAGAGAGCTTTTCCAATTATCATCATTGCTATGATTTATATCCTTAGTTATGAACATAACAACAAATTCACGTATCACTAATCACTAATTGAATATCCATAGTTGTTCTACATTTTGAGCCCTAGCTTTATTTTCTAGAGCTTTTTTCATCTTGGGCTTTTTTTTCTTTTGCTTCTTCTAGGTGGGTATTTTTTTAAATTTTAGATCACAGCTACACTTCATTACGCTGATATTTCTGTAGAGAAACATTTGCATTTATTTCTCCGTTAGCACTTCATCTCTCTCTCTCTCTCTCAATCTATAATTATTTCTTCTTTGAATATTAGTATTATGCTAGAAAACCGCCATGTAAAATAAAAGTTTATGTCTTAGCTTTGTTGTGGAATCCAGCACACACATAGATGATTGAAGAATGAACAAGAAAACTCCAGAATTTTTATGTAGAAAAACTTCTGAATAGGGGGAAAAACCATGAGGCTTAGCCCATTAAAAGTCTTCCACTATGTATCTGTTTCAGAGTACAGATACCGGAACAGGAAAAAAAAAGCTGACAGAACAGAATGGCAAAGGCAACAAGATGCATTGTGAAGTGGTGAGAACAATACCATAAAGAGATGATACCATGAACGACGATACATGGGTAATGACGCAGGGCGATCATGGATGATTCACGACGATATTGATGACGCTCGATGGTGCGCAATGGGAAAGACTGGACCTTGACCGGTGGAGCTGATCCAAGGGTCGATTACACGTAGGCAGCGTCGCGGCGTATTGATAGCGTGGCGATCGATCATTCAAACGACCGCCGGGTCGCGGTCGGATGTGGTTGTTACGATCAGGCGAGAATCAAGCCAGAGCTCTCTTCTTTTTTTCCTCGACCTCTCGTGTGAAGAATGAAGTTACGATTAGAGAGGTTAGAATACATGCAAAATCAAAACCACTACGCTCAAAATGATTCATTCGATCCGATGTATTTTAAGTATTTGAATGCTCAAATGAAGAATTAGGAGATCTTAGGCTTGTTAGATCCGCCAAGACGCGCTTCGATTTGACTATAAACACTCATATTTAGAGCATGATATCGTAAAATTTTCAATTATATTTAAAGCATTTGATCCGGTTAGTCTGAATAATCGATTGCTTTTGACATCAAGATTCTTGTTTCGATTAGTGGAATTTTCAGTGTCATATCAGTTGCCCTCCTATTTTTGGATGACATTACTTATTTCATCCAAGAATATATTAATTTTTTTAAAAATAAAACAACTTTACTTACTATTATGATTTGTAATTACATATGTTATATGTATTAATTTATTTATTGACTACTTAATTATCAAGGCATTTAGTCTTGAAAGAGATGGAGTTTTTTTTTAAATTAAATGTCATAATGAAGAGAGGATTTTTTTTAATTAAATGTCATAATGAGGAGATGATTTTTTTAATTAAATGTCATAATGAGGAGAGGTTTTTTTTAATTAAATATCATAATGAGGAGAGAGTTTTTTTTAATTAAATGTCATAATGAGGAGACAGTTTTTTTTAAATTAAATGTCATAATGAAGAGAGGGTTTTTTTTCTAATTAAATGTCATAATGAGGAGATGAGTTTTTTTATTTATTCTCTCTTTCCCCCTATAACGGATCTATAAAAACCCCCTATGGTCAAGTAAGGAAACACAACTCCCATATGCTCTAGTGTTCTTCTACGTTGGATGAGAAATTATCTAGCAGAAGTTCAAGGGCTAGGGTTAAAAAAAAAGAATTTTTTTATTTTTTTCTTTCTTTTGTCAACAAGCTTTGACCTTCTTCCTTTTGTCGATCAAGACTAGTAGCTCATACGGCGAGGCTCGGTTTTCTCGAGAGGTGTCAATCATCGAACCGACCGGGTTCGAGGCTATGGCTCGTAGCTCATACGACGTTCGATTTTCCTCAAAAGAGCAACTATCCTCGTCGGACCGACCGTTTAGAGCGATCAAGGCCCGTAGTTCATATGGAAAGGCTCGATTTTCCTCGAAGAGGGCCAACTCATCATCGAACCAATTTGAGGTGATCAAGGCGAGCTCACTGAGACAGCTTTTCCCTCAAAAGAGGAACTCCTCGCCGACCAACCGGGTTTGGAGGCGATCAAGGCTAGTTCATCTAGTCTCCGGTTTCCTCAAGAAGGTGTCTGTCCCGCCGACGACGGTTTGAGATCGTCGTAGTTCATACGAGGCTCATTTTCCTCGAAGAGGTGTCATCTGTCCTTGGACAACCGGTTTGAGGCCATCAAGACCCGTAAATTCATCGAGAGCTGATTTTCCCTTGAGAGTCCTCAACCAACCGGGTTGAATCAAGGCCCGTAGTTCATACTGGTGAGGCTCTTTTCCCTCAAAGAGGCCAACTCATCGACACCGGTTTGAGGCGATCAAGGCTTATAGTTCATACTGTAGGCTCCGCTTTTCAAAGAGGCATCAACCTCGCAGACCGTTCGAGGCTATCAAGCCCGTAGTTCATATGGCGATTTTTCCCTTGCGTCATCCTCGCCGATCGACCATTTGAAGGTATTCAAGGCACGTAGTTCATTGGCGAGGCTCCGATTTTTTCGTGAAAGAGGTGTCAACTCTCCTCGTTAAACCGACCTGGTTTGGAGGCGTTCAATGCTCATAGTTTATACTTCTTCTTGTAGGAAATTAAATTTCTTGAAACTCCAATGAATAGTTTAACAGTTGACAACTGCCAAGATGGTGAAGAAATGTCAATTAGGAACCATCCTTTGAACAACTCATAAAGTCTGGCAGATAATCTCAGAGTATCATTCTCCATGATGTTACTTGATGCTGACAACTTGTATAGAAGGGGTAGAATCAAATCCGTTTGGGATTTTTGACCCATCTGAGATTGTTTATCAAAGTGTTACTTGACGTTAACTATGAAGATCGAATAAAGATTTTGACCCATCCGAGGTTGTTTGTCACGATTACTGATGACGTTAACTGTATGAAAGAGGTCAATTGAATCCCGAGGATTTTGACCTATCCAGGTTGTTTGTCGAGTGTGATGACGCTAACTGTATGAAAAGGTCGAATTGGCCGAGATTTTGACCTATCGATTGTTTGTCGAGTGTTACTCGATGACGCAACATGTGGAAGGGTTGAATTGAATCGATGATTTTTTACCCATCCAGGTTGTTTATCGAGTGTTACTCGATGACGTTAACCTTTATGGAAGAGGTCCGATCAAATCCTTGGATTGATCATGCCCCATTGAGATACAACTGAGTTGCGCATTTCTCAAGTGGGAGGATTAAATGAAGGAGATTGATTGTCAAAGTCTTCGCTCGATGATGTTAACTTGTGGGGAGTAAGTGTGAAGTTTTGACCTATCTGAGGTCCTTTGTCAGAGTCTTTACTCGATGACGTTAACCTGTGTGGAGTAGGTTTGAAGTTTTGACCTATCTGAGGTTGTTTGTCAGAGTCTTCGCTCAATGACGTTAACCTATATAGAGTGGGTCTAAAGTTTTGACCTATCCAAGATTATTTGTCAGAGTCTTTGCTCGATGACGCGTTAACCTGTGGAGTAGGTCAAGTTTTGACCTATCCATTGTTTGTCAAAGTCTTCGCGATGACATTAACCTATGTGAAGTATGCAAGTTTTGACCTATCCAAGATTGTTTGTCGAATCTTTGCTTGACGATGTTAACCTATGTGGAAGGGGTCAAATCAAAATATTTGTTTGAGCTTGTAGCCAAAGTTGCTCCTTGACCTTTGCCTTTTTCATTAGTATTTATGTCTTTCTTCTCAAACTGATAATCAATTAGATATCCAAAATATTGATTTGGATAATGTTTTAAGAGTTTCTCCCCAGTCTCCAACTGAAGGATCGAAGTTTAATGAATCTTCATTCTTCTTATGTGTTCGTTGAGAGTAAGATTTTCTTCACCATATAGGTGGTGCTATTCGAACATAAAGTCATTGTCAACCATTGTGAAGATGGGAATGTTCTGTGATGGCTAAACTATATTAGAAAACCATAGAATAAAAGTTTACGCCTTAGCCTTGTTGTGAAATCCAGCACACACACAGATATTTGAAGAGTGAACAAGAAACTCCAAGATTTTTACGTGAAAAAATCCCAGAAAGAGGGGGGAAAAACCACGGGGCCTAGCCCAACAAAAATTTTCCACTATGTATCTATTTTAGTGTACAAAGTTTTCCCAATGGATTACAATATATGAGAAAGCGACAAGAATCCTGATCGCAACAAATGCAACGAGTGGTTAGTTAAAAATTGGTTGTGGTGGTAGATAATGAACTGACCATAGATGGTGATGACCGGGAAGATGGTCATATATAGATCGATGGGTGGTCGATGATACGACGACGATGCGACCGGCTACAATATTATAATGCGGATATCGAGAATTGAAAGAATGCGATCACTGGTCAACAATGATGACACGATGGTTCGATATGACAATGATCGATGGGGTGCATGCCCAGAGGCTACGGATGAGTGGTCGACCGGGACCCATGACGGGACCGACAACATGAGAACCGGTGGGGTCGCTGACAACGGCGGGTACCGCTCGACGGACAAAATTACCGACGGCGGTATTACGACCATCGAGAGCGATCATGCTTGGAGCCTGAATCTCTTTTCTTTTTTCTTCCTCCCCTCATGTGACGAGAGAGATTGATTAGAGTGACATTTCTGTAAATACATGCAAAGTCCAAACCACTCCATCGGACGGCTTGAAATGATTCATTTGATCATCTGATGTATTTTAAGTATTTGAATTCTCAAATGAAGTCACAATTTGGAGATCTTAGGCTTGTTAGATCGCCCATCAAGATTTGATCTATATCATAAAATTTTCAATTATATTTTAAGCATTTGATCTGGGTTAGTCTTGACTCAGAATCAGATTGCTTTTGACATGAAGATTCGTGCTTCGATTAGTGAAATTTTCAGCCATCTCAAGTATATTATTTTCTCATTATCCAAAAAAGAAAAATTGAGTACAACCAAATCTTAGAATGAAAAACAAGAGTGATAATAAAAATATCTTTGTTCATATTTTTTAGAAATGTTGATAATAAAATATTACTCTATGTTTAAGTGGCCAAAGTTTTCTTATATAACTCTTGCTCCTAGAAAAAATATTACGTGTGATATCTGAATGCATCCGGACATCAGTCATATGATGACACGTGACAAAATAGAAATTAAATATTGGTCACATATTAGCATCGTGAATGTCCAATATAAAATTACATTCGGTCACATAATATTCTCTCTGGCCAAAATGGGCATCTAACAAAATTAATCTCAATTGAATTGAATACAAAAGAGGTTGTTGTATGAATCGCATGTGAGGTGTAGTCCATAAATTGTTGAATCACAAGTCCTTCATTAGAAAAGAGTCTCAACCTCCTCACCGTCCGATCTACAATCAATGAATGTAGAAAATAAAATTATCAAATGACATAGCCCTTTCAATAAATAAGATAAAGGCTAAGCGGTGATATTTTACATGAGTTATATAAAGCACCTCACAAGCCTCAAACCCGATCTGGGAGTAAAGCTAATTGTCACAATGTGTCACAAATGCTCCTTTACTTTCTAATAAGAATATGCACTCCAGGGAGGAAATATTACGCTGAGTCCGGATATACCGTACACCAACGAACAGTCAGTAATAAAATAAGATTTTTCTTACTTTATAGTGTAACGATCCATTAATAACATTAAGCCATCCCCATTAAAGTATGAGAAAATATTACGACATTCCAAATTTCTAAAATTTAGGTATTTTTATTTTATGCAAAATTTTCCACCAGGTCTAGATTTACTAAATCTTGGGCATTAAAATTGAGGTATTATAGACTCCATTAGGTATTTCTTCCAAAGATTCTTGTATTTTAAAGATTTTAAGGTTTTCATATTTGTTCGAATCAATCAAATTTGAGTGCTTTAAAGGAAAGGAGACTATTTTGCTAGTTTTGAGCTTTTTTGCATGTGTACTCTATACTCTCATGAGGGTACATCCCATTTTTTTCAAAATTTTATATCAGATATAAAGATATTTGAGATGTTTCATGAAAATTTGGTGATTTTAGTTGTTTTGTGCATGTACTCTCATGAGGGTACACCTATTTTTCAAAATTTTAACCGCGAGGTCATATGTTTAGTATATCCTATTGTAAGATGTTTTGAGATATTTCATGAAAAATTTGTTGATTTTGGGATTATTTTGTATATGTACTCTCATACTCATGATGGTACATCCCATTTTTTCAATTCTTTCAACTCATGACTTGTCATATGTTTAGTATATCCTATTGTAAGATATTTGAGATGTTATTTCAAGAAGAATTTGATAATTTTGGAGCTATTTTGCATATGTATGTACTCTTAGTATATTTTATTTTTCAAAATTTTCAACTAGTTTTTCATATGTTTAGTATCCCATTGTAAGATGGTTAGAGATGTTCATGTGGGCTATTTGTTAATGATTATATAAGAGACATCTAATTTTCAAAGCTTATCATATGTTTAGTATATATTTGGAGATGTTCATGATAAATTTGTAATTTTGAGCTATTTGTATGTGTACTCCTCATGAGTACACCTATTTTTAAATTTTTTAACTAGGGGTTTATAAGATTTGGAGATGTTCATAAGTATATATCATGAGAAATATTTCATATGAAAAATTTGAGATATTTTTGAGAATTTATTTTGTGTTATACTACTCATGAGGTATTTTTCAAAATTTTAACTGAGCTTATGTATATATGAAAAATGTTTGATAGAGTGATTTGAGTTTATTGTAAATATTTTATATTTTAACCATGAGGACTATTTTTGTATGTATTTCTATATTTTTGTCAGATGTATATATAAGATAATTTTAGATATCTTATATGTAGTAATTAAGATTTTGGAGATAAGATATGTAATTTGTATTTTATGCATATATTTTAGATATTTTTTGAAGGGAGTTATTTTTCTATAAGATTTTATTTTAATCATATGTTTACATATATCCTATTAGAGATTTGGAGATATTATTTTAAATTTACTCATGAGATTTAAATTTAACTGTTTATATGTATATAAGATATTATTGGAGATATTTCAAGAAAATTTGATATTGAGTACTATTTTATGTATACTCATGATACACCCATTTTTTAAAGTGGGTCATCATATGTTTATATCCTATTGTAAGATGTTTGAGATATTTTTATGAAGAATTTGGTATTTGGAGCTATTTTACATGTACTCTGTACTCATGAGTACACCCTATTTTCAAATTTTTAATTGGGGTTTGTCATATGTTTACATATTGTAAGATGTTTGGAGATATTTCATGAAGAATTTATTTTTAAGCTATTTTGTATGTACTCTTCATGAGGGTACATCTATTTTAAATAAATAGCTTGTCATATGTTTTAGAGATCCTATATAAGTATTTGAGATGTTTCATGAAGAAAGTATTTTATATTTTGCATATGTACTCTATACCTTATGAGAGTACCCCTATTTTTTAATTTTAACTAGGCCATCATGTAGAATTATTGTTTTTAGATTTATTTTTGTGATATATTCTATACTCTCATGAGAGGTATAATTTTTTTTCAAATTTTTAATGTTGTCATATATTTACATATTGTAAGATGTAGAGATGTTTCATAAGAATGATATTTTTAGCTATGTACTCTGTACCTCATGAGGTACATCTCATTTTTCAAATTTTAGTGGGGCTTGTCATATGTTTATGATACATTGTAAGATGTTGAGATTTTCATAAGAATTTAGTATTTTGAGCTATTTTCATGATGTAATGGTAATCATTTTAAAATTTTTTCAGTTGTTATGTATATATTAGATATATTTATTTGAGATGTTTCATAAAAATTTTTTTGAGCTATTTACATGTTACTTTGTACTCTCATGAGGTACACCCATTTTTTTAAATTTTAGAGCTGTCATATTTATATATGTAAGATGTTAGATGTTTCATGAAGAATTTTATTTTGAGCTATTTCAGTGTGTACTTACTCATGTATACCTCATTTTTCAAATTTTTTTAATTTGGATGTTTATATTTGTAATGTTTGGATATTTTATGAGAGATATTTTTTAAAAAAATTTATTTTAGACTTTTCATGTTTACTCTTATATGTAAAATGCATTTCAAGAAGAATTTAATGTTTGTCATGTGTTTACATTATAACATTTAAGAATGAATTGTTATGATATTTGTTGAGCTATTTTAGGTGACTAAAAGATAATTCATTAATTCACTTTTCATTTTGAAGTTAAAAGTGATAAGAGATGCAGACAAACCAAAGATAGTGCAAGGTTTGATACTATTTCGCACCAATGATGAAGTCATTTTAAGAATCTACATTCAATTAGAATGCATGAAATTTAGCAAGATTCAGCCACTCAATCACATCTATTGGAAAAAAAAAAATATTCTAATGACCACCTTTCACCCTCATGAAGTTATTAATCAGAATGTCAAGGGGGAGAAGGTCATATGGCAATCTCACTTTCAAGTCCAACTCAATGGATTTTAAGAATAAAATTGAGAAGTTGGATTGTTGCTGACAAAGACAATTTGTTATATACATACATCTATCTTTTTATATATCATAATTATATAGTGGTGTTAGAAGATATATCATAGAGAGATTTGTTGATTATAATTGGCCGTAAGCCATCAGAGCTTCCCGGTTTCACGCTTGATGGTATTACATCCAAAATTTTGACACATAAGGCACAACTGTGTACATGAGTGTCTTTTGTCACTCTTCTAATGGTATGTTTTACATCTTTAGATTTATATTATTTTATGCATTGAAGCGTTATGTAAATCTTCATTGCAAATCTAGCAGAGCAAAATTAATGAACCCATTCCACAACGAGATATTGATGACCAAAAATAAAGACACTTCGTTCTGGACGTGTGATGTGAAATAAATTGACTTCATTTACCTTAGAATGTATTTATTCATATTAAAATCATCGATTTTCTTATTGGTGTAACATCTACCTTTCATTTGAGGATATATATCGGAGGAGGAGACCTCCTTGAATGCCCTGCTCAGAACAAATAAGCCCCATTCCAAGTCCAAGGAGTGGAGCCCCAAAGTGGATCTCCATACTTCTCCCTCTGTTCTCCTCTTCAATGTATCTAGCCTGTCATCTTCTAGTACCCATCTACAAAGCTTTGCGATAGAGAAGATATTTTTAGGTTTCAGGGCCCTGGGGGGAAAGAGTATCATTTTTTGAAGCCTCAATAACTAAAAAGTGATGATATTTATTTATGGGGCAATGAACATGATTACCGACGAGGGGTCCCAAGCATGGGGAAGCTCTGGAGGCTATCAAGGGGAAGCCCCGAGGAGGCTACCATGTGGGGAAGCTCCTAAGGAGGCTACCACACAGGAAAGTCTTATGGAGGCTACCACAGACAAGCTCTATGGAGGCTACCAAAGGGAAGCTCGAGGAAGCTACCACAGTCGTGGAAGCAACCATGGGGAAGCTCGAGGTTACCACAGGGAAAGCTCCTAAGGAGGCTTTCACAAAGAAGATGCGCTCATCGGGCAACATTGAACGTGAAGGCTGGGTAGCTAAGGAAGAGGAAAGTTGTATCCACCCCATTCACACAAACTGAAGACACGAAGAACTAACTTACTATTGCTACTATACAGGATGTACGGACAATAGAGGAGGTATTACTTTACTTTCTTTTTAGTTTAATATAATAAAAGCTAATTTCAATAATTTTTTATGTAGGTTAATAAAGAGGTTCCAATATCACTAGATGAACCAACGACTATTGTCATAGTGGTTAAGGAGCATCAGGCGGAGGTATTCTTCTTCTTAGAAGATTCGACTTTAATTCATATTGAATCTAGCTCTTAAACCTTGTTAATTTCTTGCAGCCAATTGAAGCACATGATATTTTAGACTTCTCATCAAGAGATGTCCTGCCCAAGCCAATGTTACAGCTCATTGACACGTCCTATGGCCGATTCAAGGACAAGCAAGTCATTGCTTAGTCTGTCTCATTTAATATACATAAAATCACCTTTTCGTTTAGTAATGCTCACATTCCCTTGCTTCTCACATGCAGGAGTGATAGCGTATTCTCGGCTGAAAATATCATTATTGCAAGAGACCAAATCGATGAGTTGCTGACAGATCAGTATCTATTAGATGCACATATTGATGCATTCACCTTTTTGATGGCCGAGAAGTATACTATCTATCTTGGGCTATATGTCCCCTATATGTATGTCTCATGCTTACACGAGAGTTAGCAAGGTTTTGGGTTATATGATGCCTTCCAAAGTTTTAATAGTTATAAGCTACTAATTCTAAACTTTTTCTTGAATTGCAGAGTTATGCTAAATATGGCTTACCAAAAGAAAGCAAAATGTTCATCCAAAGATATTACTATAGATAGTGTTTCAAGAGTCGATTTACTTCCCAATTATCAATAATCAACATTGGACACTATTGATGGGGCATATTAAGCAACGGACTTGGTATTTCTATGACTCACTGTCAAACCCAACTCATAAGGTCATTCTTCCTGATATTGTAAGAATTCTTCTCATTTTTAGTTCGTCTCAAGTGCATACTTTGTACCTAACTCTTGACCTTATTTTTAACTCTTTTTATCAAAATACTCATCCAAGATGCTAGCCAGGATTTTAAGAGTGATCCTATAGAATGACCAATCGAAGTGATTAATGGTCTACCAGTCCAAGAAAATAGTGTTGATTGTGGGATGTTTGTGTGCAAATACATGGAGGCAACGATCAAGAAACCTCCAGGATGGCTAAGCATCAAGATTGGCCAAACAAAATGAATTGTTTTGTATCGAGTTTGTTTTGTGCTATTTTTTGTTTAAGTATGAAATAATTGAGTTATAAAATGTTGAGTTGTGTGCAAACTATTTGGAGTTGTTTTTTTGTAATTAGTGCGCTTTCTTCATTTTCTCAATTTTTTCTAACCGCATGTCATATGTTTAGTGCATTCTAATGAGTCGCTTGAGTTTAGTTTATGGAGTGGGCTAATGAGGAATTTCAGCTAATCTACATTACTTCTCCATTATATAATTAGTAGATGTTATACTAAGCTGTTTGAAGGCTTCTTGGTGGGTTCTTAAACTGGTAACCTAACTAATAATAACTAATAAACTAAAAACTAATAACAACCAATAATAATAAACTAAAAACTAAAAATACCTAATAATAATAAACTAAAAACTAACTAAAAAAACAATTAAACTAATAATTAAACTAAACTAACTAACTAAACTAATAAAACTAATAAAAAATAACTAACTAATAAACTAATTATAACTAAAAAACTACCTAATAAAACTAATAAATAATAAACTAATAAAACTAACTAATAACTAAATAATAAATAAATAATAAAATAACTAATAACTAAAACTAATTTAGTTTATTAAATTTTATTAGTTTTTATTAGTTATTTAGGTTTTAGGTTTACTTTTTAGTTTAGTTAGTCTTATTTAGTTATTAGTTATTTTTATTATTACTAGTTTATAGTTTAGTTTATTAGTTTTTAATTTTTTAGTTTTATTAGTTTTTTGTTTTATTATTAGCTATTATTAATTATTATTAATTAGTTATTAGTTTAGTTATTAGTTTTATTTTAGTTTTATTAGCTTATTATTATTTGTTATTTTTTAGTTGGTTAGTTTTAGTTTTTAGTTATTTATTTATTTTATAAGTTTTAATAGTTTATTTTTAGTTAGTTATTAGTTATTAGTTACTTATTAGTTTAGTTATTAGTTATTAGTTATTATTAGTTATTTAGTTATACTATTAGTTTTAGTTTTTATTAGCTATTAGTTAGTTATTAGTTTAGTTATTAGTTAGTTATAATTTTATTATTATTATTATTAGTTATTAATTATTATTATTATTATTATTTTATTTTATTAATAGTTTAGTTATTATTAGTTTATTAGTTTTTTATTTATTAGTTTTTAGTTATTAGTTATTATTATTAGTTATTTATTTATTAATTTATTAGTTTAAATAACTAAAACTAAAATAATAACTAAACTAATAAATAATAACTAATAAAAACTAACTAATAATAAATAATAAAATAATTTAAATAATAATAATAATAATAATCATATGAAAACTAGTTACAGAAGTGAAAGTTTATGCCTTAGCTTTGTTGTGAAATCCAGCACACACACATGTATTTAAAGAGTGAACAAGAAAACTCCAGAATTTTTACGTGGAAAACCTCGAAAAGAGGGAAAAAATCACGGGGCCTAGCCCAGTAAAAATCTTCCACTATGTATCTGTTTCAGAGTACAAAATCTTCCGATAATGGGATTACATGATTGCATATGAGAAGGGAACAACAACTATGTAGTTACGTTCAGGTGGTAACAGTTGCTAGTGGTAGCAGATAACTGTGAATAGCGAGTGACATCGACTGACGATGAAGTTCGTCGTGATGGAGACCGACAGAGATTGACGACGGCGAGGATCAGCGGCGGCGGCCGGCGGTGGTGGTTGACAACCATCGAGTGTTGGCAGGATTGTGCTTGGAGAATCTTCAAGCTTTAGAGCTCTCCTCTCTCTGCTTGGCCTCCCCCATATGAGGAATGAGGCTATTTATGATGGAGGAGTGACGTCTCTGTAAATACAAGCAAAATCCGAACCACTCCTGACTCACATGATGATTCCCTTGATCATATGATGTATTTTGTGTATTTGAATGCTCAAATGAAGTCACAATTATGAGATCTTGGGCTCGTAAGATCCGGCTCGTCAAGACGCTCTATTTGACTATAAACACTCCATGTTTTAGAGTTATTTAGAGATTTAATTGACATCCCAGAGTTTCCAAGGATATTTTAAGTGCTCGACCACCAACTTCGATCTTGCTTTTAGCATCAAGATTCGTTCACTAGTAGTATTTTGGTGTCATATCGCTTGCCCCCATTTTTGGATGACATTATCTTAATCATGCAAATATATATATATATATATATATATATATATATATATATATATATATATATATATATATATATATATATATATATATATATATATATATATATATATATATATATCAAATACTTGAAAATAGCAAATTCTTTAATGAAATTAGGTCAATTAACCACACATTTTGAAAGAATGGATCTTTAGAGCACAAGATTATGACTACTAAACGTGATGTAATACGATGGGTGTAGTCCGCGGATGCCGATTGGGTTACCTGACTCATCATGAATGGGTGCTCGCTGAAGTTCTCGAAGCATGCAGGACGCTGCCACAAGATCCATGTCATGTGGGCGTCTGCTGCCACCATGCGACCTGCGCCACGATAATGGGTCGGGTTCAGTTAAGGTGGTCGGGATCGTGCGGCGGTAAGGGCCTGACCGGCGTGCGCCGGCGGAACTGAGAGCGGCGATGGCGCAGGGAGCACCCGGGCGTCACGGCTCGGGAACGGTCTCGAACAATGAAGCCGATGTGGCCGTCCTGCCTGGGCTGAGTTTTGGGCTGGGCGCTGGGCATCGCGAAACCACACCGGAGAGCGGCATACGAACGCTGAAAGAGCGTGGAGCGGCCGCGCACTGCGGCCGGGTCCCAGATGCCTGTGGGTCAAATGTCCATTTTGCCGTTTAGCTGTCACCGCTTTGAGCGATTTTGACGCTTGGGGCTTTTTAATGCTTTTGGCACTTATTTTGCCCAAGAGAAAAACGGGAAGGTCATGATCAAGACTCATAGTCATAGCTCCGCTCGAAGAGGCGTTAACTGACCGACCGACCGGTTCGGAGGGATCAAGACCAGTTCATATGGTAAGGCGCTTTTTCTCGAAAGAGGTCAACCAACCTCGTCGACCCGGAGATCAAGGACCGTAGTTCATACCAAGGCTCCGCTTTTTTCTCGAAAGAGCTGACTCGTCGACCGACCGGTTCGAGGCGATCAAGACCCAGCTTCATACGACGCTCCGCCAAAGAGGTGTCAACTAACTAACGACCGGATTTGGACGCGATTGCAATAATTCATACGCAGCTCCAATTTTCTCGAAGAGATGTCAATGACCTCGTTTGACGGTTGAGATCAAAACCCATAGTTCATATGGGCCAGCTCTTGAAAGATGTCAACCGATCTCATTGGACCAATGAAGGTTCAAGGCCGAATGTCTCGATTTTCTCGAAAGAGGCATCGATTCGGACCAACCGTTTTGAGGTGATGATCGGATGATAACCGCACCGGATGATGAAGGTGGCCGCATCGATGGGATGATGACCGGCACATGGTGGATGTGGAGATGGCGATGATGGTGGTGACCAGATCACGGCGATGGTCACCAAACTGGTTAAATGAACTGCGATGGTGGCGAATGACGGCCGATTGGCTGGGATGACCTACGATGATGGTGGACCGAATTAAAATTGTAATGGTCTTGCGGACCGCATGTGAAGAGGTACTGGCGATGGTTGGCACGGGTTTTTCACCAATCCGAGGTTGTTTGTTAGAGTGTGACTTGATGGAGTTAACCCGTTGACGTTAACCTGTGTGGAAGAGGTTGAATTGAATCTGCTGAGAATTTTGACCCATCCAAGGTTGTTTATCAGAGTGTTATCCAATGACGTTAACTTGTGTGGAAGAGGCCATAGGAAGTCCACCAAAGACCTTTTGACTTATCCTAGGTTGTTTCTCTTTCTTGACGCTTAACCTATGTGGAAGAGGTTGATTGAATCCGCTGAGAAGTTTTGACCTATCTGAGATTGTTTGTCAGAGTGTTACCCGATGATGTTAACTTGTATGTAAGAGGTCGGAATGATAAGGTTGTGACACATGACGCATAAGAGGAATTGAATCCAGAATTTTGACCTATAGGTTGTTACTAACGTTAACCTATATGGAAGAGGTCAAATGCCAAAGATTTTGACCTATGAGTCATGGTGATGGTAATCAATGGAAGAGGTTGAATAAATCCGAGATTTTGACCCATCCGAGGTTATCGAGTGTTACCCATGACTTTAACTCATAAAGTATTATGACCTTTGACCTATCTCTTTTTTTTAACTCCATGTTAAGAGGTCAATTGAATCAAGAGATTTTTGCTTGTTTTATTGCAGTACCTTGACATTAACTGTTGTTTCACTAGAGCATGTATAAATCCAACTTTGCATTTCCAAAATATTATATTATTGAATTATAAGTCCTAGATTTATAATAAAATTTTAACTTAAATAAATAAATCTCCTTAATTTTAAATAAAGCCCAACCATTTGATAGATTGATTGTTCACTAGATTTTCAAGTATCCTTACTCATCTCCTTTGATAATAACTCCTTTGATCTCTCCCACTTGATTTTCTAAAATATAATCGATTTATTGATACCCCATTCTTTGAATTCTTGTAGACACACCTACTTTAACCGAGAAGTATTCTTAAGAGATTTACTTTCCTGTTGTAATTAACTATGGAGGATTGCCTCATAGGGAACTTAACAACTGGTTTAAATAAACCTCGCTTACTTTTCCATGTAAAGGAGGAGAAAAATCTTTAGTATATTCAAGACCAATCATGCCTTGGGGTCCTTATTAGTGATTAGGTCCATCATGTAGTGACTTCAATCTGAGATAGTACACTATTCTTTATTCGCCTCTAAACTTATTTTCCCTTATGAGGGACCTTTGGTGGATTCTTGAACGTGGTGGTTCAAGTGTCACCCCATGTTCACCGTGTAAGGCTTGTTTATAACACTCCTGAGTTCTTACTACCACTGATGGTAGCTTCTGCAGTGGAACATTATTAGTTTATCTAATAATTAGCCTTTGATATTTCTTCTTCATAAGGACTTGTACTTTTACAACTTTTAAAACTCTATGTACTCATGCAGATAGAGTTTCAGGTTATTTTTCTATGGGTTACTCATTGTTAGCCTAAAGACTATTTAATGTCACCAGTAGAGCTATTCATTTTTATCCATTTTAGATTTTTAAATTTATTGCAAGTACGAATACTCGCTTTTGATTGTAAAGTTGGTTGTGTAACAGATAGTCAAGGGCTCACAACCAACAATCCTTCTTCTTTTTCTTTTAGTCCTCCATATGAGGAAGTTTCAAAGATCATGTCCCTTGGACACAAGGGCAAGTAGGAAGTAGGGATGCACTATTAAAATTGTTTGCTATAACTCTCTTCATAGTCGAGTTTCAAAGATGTCCCAACCTTTCAAATACACAGGCTCTCTTTTGAGGAACCTCAACAACAGTAGCGATAGGAGCCTTAATGGATTTGGCCTGCTGCATCAATTGATGTGCAAGTTGTGCATGATTATCTCGTGCATGCCTAGCAGTAGTTCGAGTAGTGATCATTGAGAAATCCATGCTACCAAATTATATAGGCCCAAAGCATCCCCTGTTGAAGACAAAGATTAGCGAATGTTGGCTCGGCCCTAACTACATAATGATGATCGGTGTTCTGAGATCCATTCTCGCATAAGTGAAAGATGGGATTAGTAATCAATAATTAATATATTACCCCACACTTTCATCATGCAGAGATACAATAGAACAAACATGATAAAATATGAAAACAAGTTATGTATAAAAAGGATTTTCAAAACTTCAAAATTATGTTCATTATAAAAATGATTTTAAGTTTCAATCAATTTAACTTTATAAATAACTTTAAGTTTTAATTTTACCATACTCTGCTGCTAACATTGCTTTGATTTGACTATCCAAAGATGGAAAGAGAAATATGTCCCTAATGGAGTCGTCAGAAATCTGTAGACTCTAAAAATTAGCCACCGACCTCTCGAAGAAAAGAGAATGAATTATGTGTCGATGAAATTTTAGCAATAGTGGATAAGACACTACCTAGTGATTTCACCCTCAATTTGTGAGGAATTTAAATTTGATTTTAGGTTTCCTATAGGCCCAAGCACTTATAGTTAATTACCCTCCCAATCGAGAGAACTTTCGATTAAGGCTAGTCGTTAGATCACTACATGCATATATAAGAAGATGTGGATTTTAAAATTTTGGGTTTAGTGTTTATAAAATTCATCATCATTAGCTTAAAGCTGATGGTTAGGGGAATGATGATGCACCCGATTAAGATCTTATGGTTTCATCATCTTAGGCTATCGTGGTCCATAGTCTACTGATTCAGAGAAGGTAGTTGACCCAACCTGATCGAAGGACCCTTGTCAGCAGCCATGGGTTAGGCCGTCCAAGGAGACCTTATAGAACTGGGGTGATGTTTGTCTAAGGAAACAGACTTAAGTCTACCTTAGCAAACAAAGGATTTTTTGCCCTATCAAGTGCACCATTTGATTCACAACTCAAAGGGCAAAACCATTGGGGAGCCTCTGAACTACAGTGGTGACTATAATATGATGGTGCCATTTGGCGGTAGCCACCCAGTCAAAGGACTCTGGTCATAACTGCATCATATGTGGAGCCTACTAACCATGCCATGTAATCAGAGGACACGGTCCATGTCCTTACTAGCATGATATTAATTGAGAGTAAACATAGTTATGTATTATACTTGACATTGGTTCCTTTGTGAGCTAGAGTTTTCTTAATGTGTCACTTCCAACAAATAATTACGTAAGTAGGTTGGATTTTACCTTGTGAGTTTTTTTTAAAAATGTTGATGATTTTTATTTGGTCATTTATAGCTTAATGACATGTTAGATTTTACATTTGAATTGATATTTTATTGACATTAAATTGATTTAAAATTTTAGATATATTTTGGTGGTAGTATCCCCACTAGTTGAAATCTCCATTCAATATAGCCATCATCGGGGTGTTGATCATTTAGTTTGTTTGATCTTTTAGTTTATTATTTCAGATCTTGTTGACTCTATTAATTTAATAATAGAGTATTAGATCTACTATCATGTGATAGAATTAGCTTCTCATATATTTTACTAAGTTGAAATTCTTATAATATTATTATTGGATTTTTAGGTTTTGTTAACCTGACTCCCAAGACCCAACCAGGATGATTCATTGTTTCAAAATTTATATATCTAAATCCTTGTCAACTCTAGCAAAGCATAAAGGATCAGTTGGGGACTTTACTCTTGAGAGTTTAAACTTGAAAAATTACATTAACAATGATGTTGGTAGATTTATTTTTTATAATTCTATGAAAGAATTAACTTTTCATTTTATTTTATTAAAAATTATTATAATAGCACATTAGATTTTTAGATTATGTTAACTCGACCTGCCCTCAATCAAACCCAATCAAGACATTAAATTTATCCATTCAGCATAGTGTCGGGGCCCATGTGAGTTACTTAGAATACTTGTACAAATTTGGAAAGATCAAATTAAACTAAAGATTATTTTATATTTTATATAACAATTCATCTCTTTTAAATGATTGCACAAATTCTGAAGCACTTGAATTGAGTGATAGTTGGCTCCATAATTTATGTAAAATTAATATATTTGAAGTAGAATTTAAGTCAATATCTTATATCCTTCTAATTTTGTGATTTGGTGGCATTAAAGTATTTCAATTCATGTTCAATTATTTAGATTAATATTCATTTGTTTGCATTGGATGGACATCTAACTTGTTGTAAACTATTGTTAGATGATAATTAAAAGTTCAATCTTATCTCAATACTTGGTATATTAGACTTAGTTCAATTATTGATCTTATTACCT
>CM038218.1:44885644-45044700 GCA_021442155.1 Cymbidium sinense
AACATTACTTTGGCTAATCTTTGTCATCAACAGGGGATGTTGGAGCTGCTATATAATTTGGTAGCATGGATTTCTCAATGATCACCACTCGAACTACTACTAGGCATGCACGAGATAATCATGCACAACTTGCACATCAACTGATGCAGTGGGCCAAATCCATTAAGGCTCCTATCGCTACTGTTGTTGAGGTTCCTCGAAAGATAGCCTTTGTATTTGAATGGTTGGGACATGCTGAAACTCCAGCTATGAAGAGAGTTATAACTAGGAAAACAATTTTAATAATGCATATGAACCCTACTTCCATGCTGACCTTGCCCTTTGTGCAAGGCTGACATGATGATGAAGCATCCTCATATGGAGGAAAGCTGACTAAAAGGCAAAAAAGAAGAAGGATTGTTGAGCTGAGCCCTTGACTCTCACGCCCATCATTACACAACCAACTTTACAATCAAAAGCGAGTATTCATACCTGCAGTAAATTTGAAAATCTAAAATGGATAAAAAGGAATAGCTCTCGGTGGCGTTAAATAGTCTTTTAGGCTCAACAATAGTAGCTAACCCATAGAAAAATAACTTGAAACTCTATCTGCATGAGTACATAGAGTTTTAAAACTTGTAAAAGTACAATGCATTATGAAGAAGAAATATCAAAGGCTAATTATTAGATAAACTAATAATGTTCCACTGTAGAAGCTACCATCAGTGGTAGTAAGAACTCAGGAGCGTTATAAACAAGTCTTGCACGGTGAACATTGGGGTGTGACACTTGAACCACACGTTCAGGAATCCACCACCGAAAGGTCCCAGCATAAGGGAAAATAAGTCTAGATGTCGAAGCCTTAAGAAGAAGCAACCATAGAAAGGCAAAAAGGCATGACATTCAACTCAAATATCCATAGATCCACCGACGATAGGACTCAACAAGAATGGGTTCCAAAAAGGAATGCTATAATCAACAATCTTCATGGTGGTCGACACCCCAGAGAATCATCGAGGGAATCTCATCACCAACCTAAATGATCTTCTCTTGATTTTGATCATAGCCCTTTGACTGAGGAGATGTTTGTCCCATATTATGAGCACAATCGAGATGGAGATGTTGAGATAAGGCAAGAAGAAGATGAAGATGAAGAAGACACCAAAGGGGTAGAAGTGGTGTAGATGGTACAACACATTAGAGAACCATATGGTGTGCGGCGATCGGGTCCAAGTGTCATGGAGCCGCACCTATCCACATTGAAAAAATAGCACAAGGTCAAATGAAAGCAAAACCTTTTAGTTCCTCCTCAAGTGATGAGCAAGAAGAGGAATAAGAAGAAGAAGATAACATGTTATTCGTTGTGGTGTTTATTTTTGGTATGTGTTGTGTGTGTATATATGAGGGGCGCCACAAATGGATATACTTATTAAGGTGATGGTATGACATCAAGAATATTGTACTATCTCAAGAGATAGAAGTCACTTATGATGGACCTAATCCCAAGGACCCTAAGGCATGATTGGTCTTGAATATACCAAAGATTTTTCTCCTCCTTTACGGAAAAAAATAAAGCGGGGTTTATTTAAACCGTTAAATTAAGTTCCCTATAGAGGCAAGCCTCCATAGTTAATTACATCTCAAGGAAAGTAAATCTCTTAAGAATACTCTCGGTTAAAGTAGGCAATTATTGTCTTTAAAGAATTCAAAGATAGGACTATCAATAAATCGATTATATTTTAGAGAATCAAGTGGGAGAGATCAAAAGGGGGACTTATTATCGAAATCAAAGGAGATGAGTAAGGAGTGCTCATGATACTTGAAAACCTAGTGAACAATCCAATCTATCAAATGGTTGGGCTTTATGTATTTAAAATTAAGGAGATTTATTTATTTAAGTTAAAATTTTATTATAAATCTATGACTTATAATTCCACAATATAATATTTTGAAAATGCCTAAGAAGTGAGGATTTATGCTTGTAGCCTACAAAGTGAAATAACAACAGGTTAACATCATCGGGTAACACCCAGACAAACAACCTCAGATAAGTCAAAATCCTCAGTGGATTCAATTTAACCTCTTCCATACATGTTAATGTCATCGGGTAACATTCTGACAAACAACCTCGGATAGGTCAAAAATCCTCAACGGATTCAATTCGACCTCTTCCACATAGGTTAACGTCATCGAGCAAAGACTCTGACAAACAACCTAAGATAGGTCAAAAGGTCCTTGGTAGATTTCCTACGACCTCTTCAACACATGTTAACATCACCGGGTAACACTCTGATAAACAACCTCGGATGGGTCAAAATCCTCAGCGGATTCAATTCAACCTCTTCCATACAGGTTAACGCCATCGAGTCACACTTTGACAAACAACCTCGGATAAGTCAAAAATCCTTAGCGGATTCAATTCGACCCCATAGGTTAACGCGTCGCCGGGTAGCACCACAACAACCTCGAGAGAGGTCAAAATCCTCGGCCTTCAATTCAACCTCTTCCACTAGGTTGCGTCATCGAGCAAAGACTTCGACAAACAACCTCGATAGGTCAAAATCCTTAGCGGTTCAATTCAACCTCTTACAGTTACGTCATCCGGGTAACACGACAAACAACCTCGATAGGTCAAAACTCCGGCGGTTGATTCAACCTCTTCCAGGTTAACATCGCCGAGCAAAGACTCGACAAACAACAGGATAAGTCAAAAGGTCTGGTGTACTTCCATGGCCTCTTCCACATAGGTTAACGTCATAACCTCGACAAACAACGGATGGGTCACATTCTCGGCGATTGATTCAACCTTCCACCAGTTAGCGTCAACGGGTTAATGTCATTGAGTCACACTCTGATAAACAACCTCGGATAGGTCAAAAACCCCCGTAGCCCGCCAACCAACGTCGCCGATCACCGCCGCCAACTACCATGCTCACCACACCATTGCGGAAATTTTCACCATACCGCCGTCGGTCATCCCCCCTACCGTGCCGGTCGCACCATCGAATCACGTAGCGGTTGCTGACCACCCGTCGGCCGCCAACCGCCGCCGACCATCGGCAATCTCCGTGTCACCACCACATCGCCATCTCTCCGGTCACCATCATCGCGGTCATCCCGGCGATTATGTTGGCCTCCACCATCCTCATCGTCCGGTTATCGCCCGATCATCACCTCAAACCGGTCAGCGAGGGTCGATGCCTCTTTGAGAAAACGAGCCGCGTATGAACTTCGGCCGGATCCTCCGGTCGGTCCAACGAGGTCGGGCACCTCTTTCAAGAAAAGCGAGCCTGTGAACTACGGGTCTTGATCGCCTTCAAACCCAGTCGGTCTGACGAGGTCAATTGACATCTCTTTCGAGAGAAAATTGGAGCCTTGCCATATGAACTACGTGCCTTGATCGCCTCCAAATCCGGTCGGTCCGACGAGGTTAGTTGACACCTCTTTCGAGGGAAAACTGGAGCCTTGTCATATGAACTATAAGTCTTGCTCGCATCCGAACCCGGTCGGTCCGACAAGGTCAGTTAACGCCTCATTCGAGGGAAAACTAGAGCCTTGCCGTATGAACTACGGTCCTTGATCGCCTTCAAACTTGGTCGGTCCGACGAGGTTTGTTGACACCTCTTTGAGGCGGAGCCTTTGTATGAACTACGGGTGATCTCCTCAGTCGGAGGTTGTTAACGCCTCTTTCGGGAAAAAACTAGAGCCTTGCTGTATGAACTACGGGTCATGATCGCCTCCAAACGACATTCTCTCAAGAAGAAGAGAAGGTGCCTTCTCCCTTGACCCTAAGGAGGTTTTTATAAACCCTCTATATGGGAAAAAATGTCAAAATCGCAGCGCCCAATCAAAGCTTGAAGCGAGCAGCTAAAATGGAGAAAAGCGGACATTTTGCCCCAAGACCTGCGGACAGTGCGGGCGCCCGCGATGGCCTCTCCGCTTTCGCGTGTAGCCATGCCGACCAGCTCCCAGCGTCCGTTCTGACTGCGGTCTTTGGAGACCGCCCGCCCTCGCGAACCTCACAACCCATGGCCGTGTGACTGCTCGACCCGGGTTCACGTCGACTTCGCTCCCAGCTCCCGACCCATCGCGGCGTGTCCATTCATAACCGTGAGGCCATTTATCGCTAATCCGACCCAGCGCCGCCATGGTCGCCCATGCGCCCATTATCGCGCAGCTGGCCATTGGCGCCCGTGACGCCATGGTAGCCGAGCCATGACACCATCCCTACCGGATGAGTCCTCAAAATCTCGCGCACCGCACACACACACATTATTACATCCTGGTAGTCATAATCTTATGCTCCCATGAGAGTTCTCTCAAAATGTGGTTAATGGACCCTCAAATTTCATTGAAGAATTTACTATTTTCAAGTATTTGATATATATATATATATATATATATATATATATATATATATATATATATATATTTGGATGATTGAGATAATGTCATTCAAAAATAGGGTGACAACTGATATGACACTTATAATACTACTAGTCGAAGCACGAATCTTGATGCTAAAAAGCAAGCTGATCCAAAGTTGAAATTGGTTGAGATCGAGCACTTAAAATATCCTTGGAAACTCTGGGATGTCAATTAAATTTCTAAATAACTCTCAAACATGGAGTGTTTATAGTCAAATCGAGCGCCTCGATGAGCCGGATCTAACGAGCCCAAGATCTCATAATTCTAATTTCATTTGAGCCGTCCAATGGAGAGGAGTGGTTCAGATTTTGCTTGTATTTACAGAGACGTCACTCCTCCAATCTATAAATAGTCCCTCATTCCTCATATGAGAGGAGGCCAAGCAAGAGAGAGGAGAGCTCTAAAGCTTGAAGATTCTCCAAGCACAATCCTGCCACCACTCGACGGTCGTCAACCACTGCCGCCGGCCTCGCCATTAGCCCCAGGATCCTCGCCGTCGTCAATCTGCCGGTCTCCATCATGACGACCTTCATTCGTCGATCATGTCATTTGTCATCATCAGCTACCATTCGTTACCACACGCGTAACTACATAGTTGTTGTTCCCTTCTCATATGCAATCCTGTAATCCCCTTATCGGGAAGATTTTGTACTCTGAAACAGATACATAGTGAGTGATTTTTTTCCCTCTTTTCGAGATTTTTCTCGTAAAAATTCTGGAATTTTCTTATTCACTCTTTAAATACCTGTTTGTGTGTGTGTTCTGGATTTCACAATAAAGTTAAGGCGTAAACTTTCACTCTACCGCAACTGGTTTTTTAGCACGCAACAATTATTATTATTATTATTATTATAATTATTATTATTATTTAAATTATTTTTATTATTTATTATTAAGTTAGTTTTTATTAGTTATTATTTATTAGTTTAGTTATTATTTTAGTTTTAGTTATTTAAACTAATAAACTAATAACTAAATAACTAATAATAATAACTAATAACTAAAAACTAATAAATAAAATACTAATAACTAATAAAACTAATAAACTAATAATAACTAAACTATTAATAATAAATAAAATAATAACTAAAACTAATAATAATAATAACTAATATAATAAACTAATAACTAACTAATAACTAATAAAAATTGAACTAAACTAACTAAATAATAACTAAAAATAAACTAATAACTAATAATAAAACTAAATAACTAAACTAATAACTAATAAACAATACTAAATAACTAAACTAACTAATAGAACTAAACTATTAAAAAACTTATAAAATAAATAACTAACTAACTAATAAAACTAAAACTAGCAAACAATAAAGTTAATAACCTAATAAAAACTAATAACTAAATAAAACTAATAAACTAAAACTAATAACTAACTAAACTAATAACTAATAAAGACTAATAGCTAATAATAAAAACAAAAAAACTAATAAAACTAAAATTAATAATAACTAAAAAACTAAAACTAACTAATGATAATAATAATAAAACTAATAAACTAATAATAAAATAACTAATAACTAAACTAAATAAAGACTAACTAAACTAAAAAAGTAAACTAAAACCTAAATAACTAATAAAAACTAATAAAATTTAATAAACTAAATTAGTTTTAGTTATTAGTTATTTTATTAGTTATTTATATTTGGTTATTTTAGTTTTATTAGTTTTATTATTAGTTTATTTGTTTTTAGTTTTAGTTTATTAGTATTGGTATTAGTTTTAGTTTTTTATTGGTTATTATTAGTTTAGTTTTTGGTTATTATTAGTTGTTACTAGTTATTTATTAGTTTTTTTAGTTATTATTATCAGTTAGGTTATTTTATTAGTTATTAGTTTTAGTTTAATTATTTAGTTATTAGTTTTAGATTTTTTATTATTAATTAGTTATTTTGTTATTTATTAGTTTTATTATTTAGTTTATTATTTTAGTTTATTAGTTATTGGTTTAGTTATTAGTTTTAGTTCATTAGTATAGTTTATTAGTTTTTAGTTATTAGTTTTAATTATTAGGTTATAGTTATTAGTTTTATTATGTTATTATTAGTTAGCTAGTTTAATTTTATTAATTTAGTTCTTTTGTTTTATTATTATTTAATAATTAGTTTTATTTTTTAATTTAGTTATTAGTTTTATTATTTTATTATTATTATTTATTTAATATTATGTTAGCTTTTATGGAAGCAAAGTTCGTTACCTCATCAAGACTGGATAAATAAGGAGCTGTTTGGTTAGCGGTAAATGGAATGCACTGTAATTAGTTTACATATTTTTTCTCTTTTTTGTTGTTTGGATGGAAGTAAAATAAATTCAGTGTAATTTTTTGAGGTAAACCCAAATCCCACAATAGCCTATTTTGCGTGATTTCTAAATATGCTTAAAATATTTATAGGACCATGAGAGCGGAATTTTCTTTTTTATATTTGATTGCTTTTTTTTATTGAATTCCTATTAATTAATTAATGTTTAATATAGTAATTATATATATATATATATATATATATATATATATATATATATATATATATATATATATATATATATATATATATATATATATATATATATATATATATATATATATATATATATATATATATATATATATATATTAAATTTGGGTCAGTTTGATTCATTTCTTTAGAGAAATAGCCTCTAACTAGCGTTCTGGCGCTCCTATTTTTCCTTGCTTGATTGAAATCACTTTGTTCTTCCGATTTGGTGATCTCTCCCCTGCTCTGTTGGTAATGTAATCCTCTCTTGGGATGGCGAAATGGCTTTTCAGCTTGCTGGACAAAAGCCGTATCTCGATCCTATCCTTACCTAGTTAAATCTTTCAAGGATGCTCTCTCGTAAATCGTTCCGCTTGGTTAATCTAATGTCTTGATTTAGGTGGTATGCACGCAATAATGTGTTATTCGATGTGGAAATTCTAGCTAAGCCATTTGAATTCTCGTTGGTGGGTAAATTCAACTTGAAAGCGAACTTAGAAAATATACGTTCTTTTTTTCATAGAAGCTCACGGGCACTTTTTTTGTGGGTTTGATTGATCCGAGGCATGTGTTAATTCAATTATCAAATGATTTGGATTACTCAAGAGTTTTTGCACGTCGTTCTTATTTCATTTTAACGCCAAATGACTTCTTAAGTGGACACCTAGTTTTGATATTAAAGAGGAATCACCAATTGTTCTATTTGGCTCGCTTTGCCCAATATGATACACTTTGTTACGCGCTCGTTTTGTTCTTTGTGGGGCTATCTTTGGGCGGCCTCTTCAAATTGATCAAGCTACTATGAGATCCGACCCTCGGTAGCTTCGGATACTTGTTGAAGTTGATATAACAAAAAACATCCAAAAGAAATCTGGATTGATCGAAAAATGGGTTATAATCAAAAGGTTGAATTTGAAAACTTTCCTTCTTTTACATTGCAAAATTCATGGGCATGAACACACAGTTTTATCTACATCCACATCTCAAAAAACAATCTTCCTATTCCTATTAATTGGTGACTATGGAACAACCAACTAAAATGGCATATGTGCCTAAAGCTAACAAATAATCATCCTCCACAAAATCACTCTTTACCTAGAACATTTGAATTGCAAAAGGAGGCTATTGTTTGAACAATGACATTGATGACAGAGTTGATTTTGAAAATATGCCTACTACTATGCCCAATGGTAACATGTGCCCTTACAACTAATGATCCAAAACAAAGAACTTATGAACATAGGGTTGGGAACATCACCTATTTGTAAATCTTAGTTTGGATCAGCAACAAAATAAAATAAAACAAACCATTAATCTAGAAAAGAAGATGAAACTATTCTACATCCCCTAACATTTTGAATGGACAAAATGATAGCATAACTAATTAGTCATTCTCGATATGGAAGAAGGGAAATTACCATCACGATTCCTTTGTAATAATGAAACTTTGGATAACACAAACTACTCTTTTTGACGGAGACACATTGGACATTGGCACTCAAGCTATAAACAAAAAAAAATCATTCAAATCAAAAATAACTCTAAAAATGCAAGATCACAAGATCTTCATCAATCCTACATCAACTATAATTACCTTTCTCCTCATTCTCATCCAATCAATTTTTCCTTTCCAACAATTATGATTAATTTCATCATTTGGAACATTATTGGTATGGGACTTCTAGTTCGTCGCGTTAGAAGCCTCTATCGCATTCATAACATATCTCTCCTTACTATCCTTGAACCTCTTATCCACTCTTCTAAGATTGCACTAGAACACTAGGTTTCCTAATTTTTCTCCAACATTAACAACAAAATTTGGTTGTTTTGGAATAATTCTATCGCATCAATATCCTTGACAAACAACAATTGATTAATGCTCGATTTGGGTGTTTTCACCGTGTTGTGCTCTTTTATTTATGCATCTTGTAATAGAGCCGGTAGGAACATTCTATGGAATAATTTAAGATCTTTAGCCTCTCACTCAACGGATGGTTGGCGATTTCAACACCATCCTCTCACTTACGAAAGAAGGAGAGGTCCTCCTAATATTAATTCTATGGAAGATTTGCTAATATGATTGGTGTAACCTTACCGATAGGTTTTCGTTCCAACTTCATGGAACAATTCTAGACTTTGGCAATGCCTCGATGTATCCTTAACCACCTTTGGATTGATCAATGGCCTCATACCTTAGTTGAACACTTAAGTAGAACACTCGATCGCCCTCTTTCTTTGTGAAAACACCCCTACGCAACACCCTATCCCTTTGGTTTCCAAAATATGTGGTTTAACATAATGACTTTATATCTTGTTTTTAGCTGACTATTCACCCTGATAACTCCATTAAAGGCATGACCGTTTTTGGCTTAAACTTAAAAGATTAAAACAAACTCTGAACTGGTGGAATAAACATCATTTTAAAAACATTTTTGCAAATCTTAAAAACATGGAAGATGTTGCGCTTGAAGAACTTTTTGAGATCTAATAAAAATGATGAACTCAACGAATAGAGATAACTTGATTAAATATCAAAACATGGAGGAAACTTATTGGCGGCAAAAAATCTAAACATATTAATGGCTAACACAAAATATTTCCATCTCTTTTCAACAAAGAAAAGTTATAAACTCGATTAAGAAAATTAAAACAATAATGATAATTGGATATCGGATAAAAATGAGATTAAAGATTGGTTATCATTTCCAAAATTTGTTAAACAACAACATTAACATGGAACCTATTCTAACCTCATCGATTCCCTCAAAATTACTTGATCAAAACATCTCTCTTTGTAGATCTACGGAATCAAATTAGTAATATTCTCCCAATTTGATTATGCGGGATGGTTACACTACTATATTCTTCCAACATTCCATTATTAAATCTGATTTAATCGTTATTGACTTTTCAATGGCACACCTTCCTAGATTCTTCTCAGCACCTCCATAATTATCCCTAAAACAACCATAAACATGGAATGACTTTAGGCATTAGTATGCACCTTTTTTAACAAGCTAGTATCCAAAATAATCCAGATCAACCCTCTTGCGAACATTATCTCCCAGAATCAAACTGGTTTCATTAAAGGAGAACCATAGCGATAATATCCTTTTAGCACAAGAAATGATTCATGATATTCGTTCTATTAGGTGGTAACATTGCTTTCAAACTAGACATTTCTAAAGCCTTTGACAAACTCTCTTGGGAATTCCTTGTTTCTATACTCCATCTTTTTTGGATTCTCAAGAATTTATTCATTATCATTAAAATTATCACTAATGTTTGGTTCTCGGTTATCATTAATGGAGAATGGTTTCTTCACTTCTACACTACATAAGGAGATCCATTTATCGCCATTGCTTTTATTATAGTAGATTATTTATCCAGCTGAGCGATCTTTCTATAATAAACCAAGTATGATTTACAAAACTCAAGGTGGATTTCCCATTACTCATCTTTGCTTCTTTGACATTTTATCGTTTTCTCCAATGCTTCTATCATACGTCAAAATATTATGAAATTCTTTAAAAGATTTGGCAAAGCGGTCTCCTCCTTAACAAATAAATGTTGCTTCATAACCTCTAATAAAATCAACAATAATAGAATTAATCGATAACGAGGATCACTAACTTTCATCAACATCATCTTAGATCAATTATCTAGGTACTCCTCTGTTCAAAGGACATAAAATATCTTACCTTTTTGGCGATTTAATCCACAAAATATCAAAGTATCTCCTCTTGGGAATATCATTTTCTATCCTTTGGAGGAGGTTAACTTCGATTAAGAGTACCCTTAATTCGATGCCTCTTTATCTCATTCAAACTATCGTTCCAACCAATTTTGTATTAATAGAATTGAGAGGCTCATTAACAAATTTTTTGGGGTCTAATACCTCTTCCTCAAAATACACTCCTCTTGGCACAAAATCTGGCATCTCGAGGGAAGGTGGTCTCAAATCTATCAAAGACACCATCAACGCATTCTCTTATAAACTATGGAATTTTAGAAACAATAGCCTTTGGGCTAACTTCATGACAAACAAATATTGCCTATCTAAGCACCCATTGATCTTATAAAACTACGCTTCTCCTATTTGGAAAAGACGTAAAATCAAATGGAAGGGAATCTTTAATTTTTGGGGCATTAACTGCAACTCTTTCTTCTTGCAAGATAAGCGGAAATAACTCTTTTGATGAATTAATTTCCTCATGTTCTATTGATACCATCAAAGTCAAATCTTTCGAATAATAATAAATGGAACTTTCGCTCATTGATTATATCCCTTCATCCTTTTAGACAAACTCAATAACATAAACATTACATCCAATAAAAGACCGATTCTTTTTAAACTCTCTCTCAAAATGGAATTCAGTTTAAAATGTTTGGCTTATGATCAAAGAACCTGAGATTATTCCAAAGTGTATGCTCGACTTTGGCACAATAATATTCCCACCTCATTCCATTCTCACTTGGTATCTTAAAAGCTTTGTCCTATTGATTCCTTGATGTGGGTAAAGGTTTTTACCTCCCATCAAAATGTCATTGTTGCTCCCATATTGAAAATGTAAATCACCAATTCGTGAATGGTGCGATTGCATCTAAACTTTGGATTTGGTACGATAATCTTTTCTCCATTGACAAATATAACGGCTTGCTTTCTATTTATCAACTTCTCGAGATATATTTTGAAAACAATATAAAAGGTCATATTAAAATTATTCTGCGATCATCTACGGTTCATTTGGATGGCTAGAAATGATGCTAAGCATATTTCTATGAATCATTCCAAAATAATTGCCAAAACTAAGTTCAAAATCATTGAACTATTTAAAGCCAACCTTATTAAATATAAACACTTAAAAGGGTGTAAATTTGTTGCCTCTAAATTGGGTTTGCATTTGCACGATACAAACACCTCTAAACAAGCCAAAATACTTTATTGCCACATGATAACGTTATCAAAATTAACATGGATGTATCCCCTAATGCTTCTGGTTGTGGTGGCATCTTTAGAAATTTCAAGGGTGATGTTCTCATGGCCTTTGCTAATCCTATTATTACTAACTCGGTACCTTTGAACTAATGGCGAGTGTGCTCTTAACATTGCAATACGAAAGGTTGGCTTAATATTTGGTGGAAGTGGATGCCTTATTACTAATTGAACTCTGTAAAAAAATGGCAATGTGGAATTATATTATTAATCAAGCAAACTAAAATTGCTCACTCATTTTGTTACAAAATCACTCATATATGGAGGGAAGGAAATGCTTGTCGATTATCTTGCTAAATTAGGAACTAGATTGAATGAGCCCACTAATTTTGATAACCATTCTATTCTAAATACTTACAAGGATTGGTCCGACAAGACGGGTTTGCCTTACATTAGAGCATGACATTTTCTAATTTGCATCTTGTCTTCATATTTTTCGAATCAAACACCCTATGCTTTATGGTATTGTTGATTTCTTGGTTATTTAAGCATTCTGCCTCTTCTCATTCGAAGATCTGGCTTTGTTGTACTGAATATCTCGATTTATGGAAACTTTTTTTTACTTGATGTTATTATCGTGGGAATATCTGTGCTCTAGGTTATTTTGATCTGGATTACTGTGGTAGCCTATCTGCTTGGAACTACTACTCTAAATGATATTTCGATAATTTGTGGATGTTTGTTATAAATGGATGCTCATTAGGAAGTCGCCTTTTCTATCTGAAAGATTTGATTGTTTATGGCCCATACTTTCATCATGAATTGGTTTTGTTTTCTAATCCCACATTTGGAAAAGTTTCCTTTGTGAGGAGTAATTGTTATCGGTTTACTACTTGTGGATGCAACTCTTTTTTTGCTTATATGAGCTTATATTATCCTTTTAGGATCGATTTCATATGAATCATTTGAAAATTACGCTTATGGTGCGAATTTGCGGAGCAACTATTCCATTTTGGAACCTTGTGATTGTTGTTCTACTAGTTCATATGGGAATTGCGCTTTAAGTGCTTTGGCGGGGTATATCGTTGGTTAGTTGTTACATTTGGCATGCACATTACCTTTTTGCAATTTGTCATCATGATAGGGTTAAGTTGGGCGTTCATGTTTACGCTTGCGTAAATGTGGTATCTTTGATCAAAATTTTTTCTGTAATTTGGTTTGTTTGTTCTACTGAATATTCATATATCATATAATTCCATCTTCGCATGATTCTTGGGTTAAAATGGGCTTACATTTCTTTAATATGTTGGTATTTTTGCCTTCTCATTTTTTTGGTTGGAAAATGCCATCTGGCCTGAATATCTATTCTTTTGTTGCTTGTGGTTGTGATATCATCGGTGGATGATGATACTCTCATTTACTAAGCTTCTCCTATCCGTTCGATTCATAATCAATTACCTATATGGCACCCATGAATGCTCTTCGTATTCGCTCTAAATGCAATTCTTGGATGCTTTTTTAAATGTTTGTATTACATACCACAGAAATACAATGCTTTACTTTATCACTATTACCCCAAGGTTATTTATAAAGGAGGGTTTTCACGGCTTATTGTTACCGATATACTCTATTGGGATGGTCTTAATCTCGAGATGAGCTTGATTAGGTTTGCAGTTATAAAGCTCACTTATCTATCAACAACGGATGTTGCATTCTCTCAGTTTGTTGGCTATGATGGGTGGCGATCTCACTTCCTATTGTAGTTGCTCTGTGATGTAACCCTTCCTGAAGTTGGGATGCTCATACTTGCATAAGGATGTGATTGAGCCGAGCCTATTTTACCACATTTCCTTAATATCATTTTCACTTTATTGTGTTTTCCTCCACTTATTGTCGGCATTACCTTGCTTTATCTTTTCTTTGTTCTCTTATGGTTTTTGAGTTTGCTCAGTTAGTATTTTCTTTTATGTGTTTAAATGCTTCCTTTGGAATTTGGATGTATTTAGATTGGGGTTTTCTCCTTAGGTTGATTGTAGCTCTTTGAGCAGTAGTTCTGGAGTGTAACCCCTTTTAAGGATCTTGTAACCTTATTTTTGTGGCAATAAAATACCCCCGTATAATGGGGTTTCCTTAAATATATATATATATTAAATTTGGGTCATTATGTTAATATAAAATGATAATATTCAAATTTTATTTATTTATAACACTAATAATTAATATCTTAGAAAATTTGTAAATTAATTACTAATAATTAAATATACATTGTAAATTTATTTGATTTTATTTATTTTTAGTCAAGAAAAAAATTTTATTTATAATTTATTTATATTTTAATATATATATATTTTTAATTGAATATGTTAATTAGTGAATAAATTCTATAATTAATTTACATATAATAAAGTATTAATACAAATATTTACTTTACATTCATCCAATAAACCAAGAAAAAATAGTTTCCATATATTTACTTTACACAACCAAACAATAATAAAATATTGAATCTGTTGTATTAAATCTGATTTTTCTTTTAAATATTTAAATCAAAAAATTTCTAAGTGATTAGAGATAGCAAAAGCTCATTAAAGAAGGGAAAAAGAAAAGAAGCTAAAGTTGCTTGAAAGTTTGTAGCATAGGTTTGTGTGGTGTGTTTTACCCTCACATATATTAGTGTATCTTTTTTATGATTTATGTTATTTCATATGTTTCAACTTCAATGTTCTCTTTTATTTGGAAGGTTTTGATTTTTCTTTTCACTTCTTTTATTTGCATTAAATTGTACATATTTCATGAACTAAGTGGTCTCCAGTGATATGATATTATTGATAATCAAACTATTTCTTTTCATGATTGATATTTATTTAGTATTCAGCTAACTGTGAGGAATTTCAAACTTTAAAATAAACTAATCTTATATATATATATATATATATATATATATATATATATATAGATAGATAATTGAGTTTTATACTTTAATTGTTTCTTGAAATCATTCCTTGACATTTTATTAAAAATCAAAGTAAAAGAGTAAATTGGAGCTCTCAAACTAATGAAACACTCGACATCTTAAATTTTCAATGCGGATCGAGTTTTAAGCATATTAACCAATCCATCAAACTCATTTCCGACAAAATACATCTACTATATTTGTGCAAAACATTGCAAAAATTATGATTTAAACGTTATGAAGCGTTGAACTGCCACTGATTTAAATTATTTATCTAAGACTTGTTTATAAATAAAAGTGAAGTAAACAAAATATATTTCAATTGTAAGAATTTTTAATGTACATAAAAATTATTAATCATGAAGAGTTGAGAGAAGTCACAATACATGCTTCTCGATTCCTAATTTTATCAAAATTATCTTCTCTAATCACTAACCCTTAAGCACGAGATCATTTTAAAATATCATTATATTTCATTTTTTTTTTATAATTTAATTTCAAATTAATTTTGAATTACATCTAACTGATAACATCGACTAAACAACAATTACAAGAAAAATAATATTTTTTTTCAAGGAATAGCATTGATCAGCTTTATTCTAACTATTTAAATTTATCACTTAAATCTAAGGTATAGAAAAAGCTCTCCTTAAGCAGTTATTTTCGTAGCTGATAACTTTTGTTAGTTCACATTTAGCTTAGAATATCATATACTAAACATATAAATGAAAAAGAGTAGAATAGCTGAAAAAATTCAAAAAAAAAAGAACTGTACTCTCATGAGAGTACAGAGAGTACACATGCAAAACAACTCCAAAATCAATCTAGACGCCTGCAAACACCTTATAATGGAAGCTATTGAACATTTTATCTCCAATTAGGGTAAAATAGCTAAAAAAATTGAGAAAATTGGATGTACTCTCATGAGAGTATAGAGAGTACACATTCAAAATAGTCCCAATAATCTACCAATAAGCCTCTAAACAGCTTAGAATGACATATAGTAAACATTTGATCTCTAAATAAGGTAGAATAGCTGAAAAAATTTGAAAAAGTAGGTGAACCCTCATGAGAGTACAGAGAATACACATTCAAAACTAATCGAAAAACCCACCAAGAAGCCTCCAAACAGCTTAGAACGACATATACTAAACATTTGTTCTTCAAACAAGGTAGAATTGCTGAAAAATTTGAAGAAATGGGGTGTACCCTCATGAAAGTACAAAGAGTACACATGCAAAACAGATCGAAAAATCGAGTCAGACGCCTGCAAACAGCTTATAATGACATCTACTAAATATTTTATCTCCAAACATGGTAGAATAGTTGAAAACAATTGAGAAAATGGGTGTACTCTCATAAGAGTACATGCAAAATAGCTTCAAAAATTCAACAATAAGCTTCCAAATAGCTTATAATGATATATACTAAATATTTTATCTCCAAACAAGGTATATTAGCTGAAAAAATTTGAGAAAATGAGGTGTACTCTCATGAGAGTACAAAGAATACACATTCAAAATTGATCATAAAACCCACCAAGAGGTCTCCAAACAACTTATAATGGTATTCACTAAACATATAAATGAAAGAAATGGTATAATAGTTGAAATTTTTTTAAAAACTGGAATGTAGTCTCATGAGAGTATAGAGAGTACATATTCAGAATAGCTCCAAAAATCCTCCAAGAATCCTCCAAACAGCTTATAATGGCATATACTAAATATATAAATGAAACAAAGGGTAGAATAGCTGAAAAAAATTGAGAAAATGGGATGTACTCTTATGAGAGTACAGAGAATACACATTCAAAACTGATTCAAATACCCACCAAGAAGCCTCCAAACAACTTATAATGAAATCTACTAAACTGTATGAATTATGGGTCTTGATCGCTCCAAACCCGGTCGGTCCAACGAGGACAGTTGACGCCTCTTTCGAGGGAAAATCGGAGCCTCGCCGTATGAACTACGGACCTTGATCGCCTTCAAACCCGGTCGGTCCGACAATGACAGTTGACACCTCTTTCGAGGGAAACCTGGAGACTCGCTGTATGAACTACGGGCCTTGATCGCCTCCAAACCCGGTCAGTCTGACGAGGACAGTTGACGCCTCTTTCGAGGGAAAACTGGAGTCTCGCTATGTGAGCTACGGGCCTTGATCGCCTCCAAACTCGGTCAGTTCGATGATGAGAGTTGACGCCTCTTTGAGAGAAAACTGGAGCCTTTCCATATGAACTATGGGCCTTGATCGCCTCTAAACTCCGTCGGTCCGACGAGGATAGTTGACGGCTCTTTTGAGGGAAAACTGGAGCCTCGCCGTATGAGCTACGAGCCTTGATAGCCTCTGAACCCGGTCAGTCCGACGACGACAATTGACGCCTCTCTCAAGAGAAAACCAGAGCATCGCCGTATGAGCTACGAGTCTTGATCAATATAGCGAAAGGAAGAAGGTCAAAGCTTGTTGATAAAAGAAAGAAAAAAAAATAAAAAAATTCTTTTGTTTTTACCTTAGCCCTTGAACTTCTGCTAGATAATTTCTCATCCAACGTAGAAGAACACTAGAGCATATGGGAGTTGTGTTTCCTTGACCATAGGGGGTTTTTATATATCCGTTATAGGGGGAAAGAGAATAAATAAAAAAAACTCATCTCCTCATTATGACATTTAATTAGAAAAAAAAACCCTCTATTCATTATGACATTTAATTTTAAAAAAAACTCTCTCCTCATTATGACATTTAATTAAAAAAACCCTCTCCTCATTATGATATTTAATTAAAAAAACCTCTCCTCATTATGACATTTATTTAGAAAAAAAACCTCTCATCATTATGACATTTAATTAAAAAATAACCATCTCCTCATTATGACATTTAATTAAAAAAATCCTCTCCTCATTATGACATTTAATTTAAAAAAAACTCCATCTCTTTCAAGACTAAATGCCTTGATAATTAAGTAGTCAATAAATAAATTAATACATATAATATATGTAATTACAAATCATAATAATAAGTAAAGTTGTTTTATTTTAAAAAAAATTAATATATTTTTGGATGAAATAAGTAATGTCATCCAAAAATAGGGGGGCAACTGATATGACACTGAAAATTCTACTAATCGAAGCACGAATCTTGATATCAAAAGCAATCTGATTCTGAGTCAAGACTAACCCAAATCAAATGCTTTAAATATAATTGAAAATTTTACGATATCAGTCGGCTCCTAAATATAGAGTGTTTATAGTCAAATCGAGCATCTTGATGAGCCGGATCTAACAAGCCTAAGATCTCCTAATTCTGACTTCATTTGAGCATTCAAATACTTAAAATACATCAGATGATCGAATGAATCATTTCGAGCCATCCCATAGAGTGGTTTCGATTTTGAATGTATTTACAGAAACGTCACTCCTCTAATATATAAATAACTCCTCATTCTTCACATGTGGGAGGTCGAAGTAAAAGAGAAGAGAGAGCTCTAAGGCTTGAAGATTCTCCAAGCATGATCGTCAACTCGGCCGGTCGCCCACCCGCACCGCCATTGTCATTGTCGCCGTCTGACCAACTGCCATTGCCGCCGTCGACCATAACCACCGCTGGCTGTCGCCGTCGACCGCCAACCGCCGCCATTTTGCATCGGCCCGCCAACAACTGCCATGTCGTACCACCATCATCAACCGTCGGCGGTCCTTTGCCGTCGACCACTGCATTGGCTGTGCGACTCTTGCCGCCGCCGACCACCACCATTGATCATCGTCGTCATCAACCGCTGTCGGTCTTCGCTGACCAACTGCCGGTCACCACCGCCGGTCGTTGCCACCGACCATCAGGTCATTCGTGCCATAGCCGTAGCCACCATCGACCACCACCATCGATCATCATCGTCATCGACCACCGCCGTCGATCACCACCGCGACTACCGCCGACCATCGTTGCCATCATCTCGCTGGTTATCACCATTTCTAGCATCACTATTCACCATCAACGCCAACCACCACAAACCCGCCCCGCATGTTTGTTACGATTCGAGATTCCCATTGTCAGGCTTTTTCATATACAATTCCGTAATCCCGTATCGGGAAAACTTTGTACTCTGAAACAGATACATAGTGGAAGACTTTTAATGGGCTAAGCCTCGTGGTTTTTCCCCCTATTCAGGAGTTTTTCCACATAAAAATCCTGGGGTTTTCTTGTTCATTCTTCAAACATCTATGTGTGTGCTAAATTCCATAACAAAGCTAAGACGTAAACTTTTATTTTACGGCAACTGGTTTTCTAGCATGCAACAATACTAATATTCAAAGAAGAAATAATTACAGATTGAGATTAAGAGAGAGAGAGAGAGAGAGATGAAGTGCTAACGGAGAAATAAATGCAAATGTTTCTCTACAACAGAAATATCAACGTAATGAAGTGTAGCTCGATAAAAATTGTGATCTAAAATTTAAAAAAAATACCCACCTAGAAGAAGCAAAGAAAAAAAAAAAAAAAAAGCCCAAGATGAAAAACATTAAGCTCTAGAAAAATAACAAAGCTAGGCGGGCTCAAAATGTAGAATCTGCGATACATAAAACCTTCATTCATAGCTGAGTCAATAAGTCTAACATTTATAAGTATAGTTTAAAAAAAATGCCTTAGCTAAGTTAAGTGGACCTATTCTCATCACCTACAACAAAATTACAGAGGCAACACAGGATTAAAAAGTCAGAGAAAAACAAATAATTTTATTGCTTAAAAAGAAATAAAATCGAAAGCCAATAAAATCAAAACATCACAGAAAGCACACAAAAGGATAATACCAAAAAAATAAAAACACTAACATTGTGAGTAGGCTAAAGAGATAAACGTCATGTTTTAAGCACGCCATTAAGTCAGAAGGTGTTAAACCTCATTTTCACATGTAGAATGCAACTATGGATATTCAATTAGTGATTAGTGATACGTGAATTCCCAGTAATGTGAAGTATGTTGTTATGTTCTTGACTAAGGATATACATCATAGCAATGATGATAAGGTGGAAAAGCTCTCTTCAACAATTTATGAGAAAGAATAAATGAGATGAGCTAGCTTGAACTTGACTCGATAATAAACTTTCTAATTGAGCTTATTAAGTCATGAGCTTGAGCTTAGATATGAAGCTCGTATGCTATATGAGCTCAAACTTAACTTAATTTCGCTAGCAAAGTTGGCTTGTGTCCGTGCACGTGTCTTAGTCTATCTATCTATCTATCTATCTATATAATCTCATTTATAGTATATATTATATGGTTTTGTTTTTAAGAAGGTAATTCTATACTAATCTGCTAAATTCATGTTCAAGATAAAGTTTTGTTTTAATTTTGGATGTTCATAATTTGTTTTGATTAATTTAATTTAATATATATATATATATATATATATATATATATATATATATATATATATTAAGCACACAAGTATAAGATCAATATTTATACCCTTCATATTAAGAAGAATCAAATCTCCAATTTAATGGTGTTAAGAAAACCTTTTCTTAAAACTTTTGAAAAGTATTGTCCAAAAAAGTTTTCTTATTTGATGAGGCAAGCTTATTTGCAGGTTTACAAAAGAGTGATGCTTTTACTTTAAAGAGTAAAAGAAATGGGCATTTTAATGTTTTGACACTGTTTGATGATAACAAGAAAGTAATTAATTCTATTGAACCCGCTAAGCCTTCTTAGTAAAGTAGAAGATTCATAATCTTCTAAGATAAATATAGCAACTATTACTCTTAAAATTATAATGTATGAAAAAAAAAAGATATTTAAACATTTAATGAAAAAAGAGCTTAAAGTTGTTAGGGCCCAAGAATCCATAAGAGGTAGAGAAGACAATTGAGCAAATTTTCTTTCTATTTATATTTAATCAATATCTTACCAAAAAAAACTCTATCATCTACAAAATAATAGAATACACTTTATGTATGTTTTTTTGTTGTTGTTAATTTAATGATTTGTTCATCTAAAGAGATTAAAATGGAAGAGGAAAAAGTGCCTATGATGCCTTCTACTGATAGTATTTATTACACTTATAATGGTTTTAGTTATATTGATTCAAGTGATTTTTGTAGCTAAGAACAATCATTTGATGATGATAATATTAAAAATTAAACAAAATCTTTATTTGAATATGATCTTATCTTTAGAGGTGATTCATCATCCCCCCTTCATGAAATTAAAGTTATACTAATTAGCAGTGGAAAAGTCTCCCATTAAGAAACTAAATATATAATTTTAGAAAAGAACAAAACTATTATTTCTAAGCATTGAATTATCCTCTAATAAATTTAAATCAAGATAAAATAAATTCTAGACGAAGCCATCGAAGTTATTCTTCTGTTGCAATGAGTCGTCGCCGGAGGGAGGGGAGACGGCGATAGTCGCGAGTGATGTGATCGTTGAGATGATGGAGGAGAAGTTGTCGGAGTTTATGGCGAAGGTGGCCAAGGTGGGATTACTTCACGGCAACAAAATGGCTAGTAACGCAGATGTTGGTACCATATTTAACAGGACCTGGAAGATGTTTCGGGCACGATGAGGTTGAGGAGAAAAGGTATGTTCACCTCTCTATGGATCATCTTTTAATAATCTTTTCATCATTTGGAAAGAAAATCAGATTATATATATATATATATATATATATATATATATATATATATATATATATATATATATATATATATATATATATATATATATATATATATATATATATATATATATAATCAAATCAATCATTATGATTGGTGTAATTAGCATCAATATTGATTTTATATTCTACAAACTTTTGTAAAATCACTGAAAAAAGAAGAAGATGATTTTACCTTCACACTAAAATTAAATCAAACCAAAATCACCAATTTATAATATTATTTTCTATTAAGAATGTCTAAGTCTCTAAATATTTCAGAGCCAAAAGCGCATGTAGCGCGATTCACTTCTTCGGTGGCAGGTTAATTATCGGACCAACAAATCCAGTGGTTGAATGTGAGGGAAAGCGGGTATGGATTGTCTCAATACTTGGCTACACTGATAATATAAATACGGAGACCAATAGATTTGGTGATGGAAGCGCTATTCCTTCGGAAGTGTTCGGCATTCTGGCACTTTTGGAAGAGAAGCTGCGTTGACATCAAGTGGCGAAGATGCGTGATGCTTCGATAACTTTGTGCAAGAAGGCGGAAAACCACCGCCGTGTGCTTCGTCGATGTGCGATTGATTTTAATTTTACATTTGTTTGGATAAATCGAATAATGCTTGAAAACTTATGGTGTGAGTTTAGAATTTTCGTTGTTTAATCAATTTTACATTGAAATTTGAAGGTCCGAGTCTTAATTAGAAAAAAATTTAAATTTAAGTATTAAATAAAATCTAATTATTATATTAAGTATATATATATATAAAATTTTAATTTTACAAGCATAAATAGGGGATTGGTCAACCTCATTTGAGGTGGCTTAGAATGCCCACTTATAGGCGGTTTTTAAAGCGGTCGCCGATAATCGGTCAGCGGTTTTAAGTGAAGCCGATCGGAGATTATCGACCTTGCTACTCCCTAAATTCACTTCCGTGTGGCCCTAGTAGACCCTGCGCGGCATTCTTTCGACATCCCGACCTCGCTGCGTCGCGATCTCGCTTGCGGCTCCACCCACCGCAATTGTCATCGGCTCCACCCGAAGATTTCCGTCCAGCTCCCACTGCTAGTTGGAAGGTATACACAACTATTTCTCAACGTTATTTCTTTTCTCATACCATCAATGTATCTCCATCATTGTGTTTATCCAAGTTACATCATCTGTCATTTGTACCAAGTCATTAATGTAGAAATTCACGAGTTTCTTATTATAAGCTCCTATTCTAGCTACCACTTCAAAGAATGGTTGGCTTACTCTGCCTCATTCCAGTAGGAAACCATGGAAAGGGAACTTCAAAGTAATTATGTGACACAACTTGACACTTATACAGTTGATATTGGTTTCTCTTTTGATTTTCTTGGAAGAAAAGCATAAATTTGATGCCCAATCAACCAACTATGCTATTATGCCCCCCCTTCTATAAGTTATACATATTATGCAGGAGGGAATCTATCCTTAGAAGATAAATTTTCTCACGAATTTAAAGAAAACACTTGGTGCCATACTCCATTAGAGGACATTCTTGATTATCGTGATAGTGTCACAGCTGCAAGCAAGCAAGAAAACTTAGAGCAATTGTGCTATTACTATTGACTTCATAAAGCAAAGTGAAGGCTCCTCAACCATCTTCAAATGCTTCATTAAATCAGTTGAATGCATATATATTAATTTCTTCTTCATTAGCATTTTTAAGTTGCATTTAGTTTTAGATCCATATCTAGATGTTTTTTTTTAATTTTGGCTGACCTGTTTTAATGCTACTAACAAGGCTCCATCATCACATTTATGTTACATCATTGCCAATACTTTTTTTTTATGAATGATGAGTGAATTTTTAGATTGCGTTAGAAATTTGGTTGCTGAGCATATACTAGGATGAGTCAGGAGCTCGTTTCCTTAATTATCTTCTATGACCGTCAACTGATCATTGATGATCAGTTCATTCCAAGTTATGTCGGTGGAAAAAATCATCCCATGCGAGTTTCACGTCGTGCAAATTTAGAAGATTTAAAACAAAAAGTGCTTAGATCTCTGCATTATGACGTTGATAACTTCGTAGTGGAGATAACACGTCATTTTTTTATCGGTACGGGATACATAACTTCTACTGTTTCTGATAATGAAGTTTGTAGTACTGTACTGGATGAAGCTTCCCGTTAGACATTAATTCTTTATGTGAAAATAAAGCCACAATACCGCTGTAAATGAAATTGATAGACATTATGCATAATGATCGATTACACTCATGAGTTCACCAACAAGTTGTACATTTTATGACTAAAGAAATAAAAGCGCTACCTCAATAGCAGAGTTAGTGTCTTCATTTCATGATTTATTCTATCTTCTGTTATTTAAAAGATTACGACTTTTTTTAACACAGAACTGAGCTTCCTGTTCAAGCACAACTGCATGAGCAACCTAATTCATTTAGAGTATTATCGGATGATGAGTATGAAATGATGAAAAGTGAATCAAGCAATGCATCTGATGATAGCGATGCTGAGGAGGATTCTTTACTGGGTAATGCCGATTTATGTGACATCAATGTTGGTCACGAGCTTATTTGGAGTCATTCAATCCGGAATTCTTCTAATGATGATGCTATGATTTCCAATAACGATTACGTCCACGTTGTGAGTTTATTTTATAAGAGGGCAAGTACCATTGATTTGGGAGAACCGACTAATGAATTTATATTCTCTCCTAGAACACAGACATTGCTCAGCAGATTCAAGCGTGAGGCCAGACACTATCCGCAATCAGTCAATATTAATGCGAATGAAGTGCAAGTGTTTGACAGGAGTTGTCATTCCTTCAGAGTTGACTTCACAGCAGATCAGTGCAGCTCATGTAGTTCTACCCGAATACTAATTTATAGCATGCCATGTAGTCATTCCATATCAGCTTTAGTCCATCGGAGGTTGAATCATTTGGCTTATGTGGCGAAGTACTACTCCATGTCAATGTATGGGCGTACATACTCTTCAAATTTTCATGTTATGCATGATCGAAATATGAGGCCAGACTACGATGCAGATCGGGGACTTTATCCTTTACTGTCACCAATTATTAAAGTTAGATCAGGTAGGCCACGATCAAGTAGATATAAGAACACAATGAACGATAATGCAATAAAAAACAATCACATGTACAGTATCTGTAAATCTATTGGTCATTACCAGACATCGTGTCCACATAACCCTACTAGTAGAAGGTTAGTAATGATAGTGTTGCAAATTAACATGTATATCAACTGCATAGATTTTCTTTATTTCTTTTAATGTCTTAATCGTCTAACAAATTATCTTTTTGTTCTTCTTTTCACAGGTACAATGACCGAGGAGCCTTCCAGGCCGACTAGACTTCGGTAGAGGAGGCGTGCTGAGATGGCCGATGACGCACCAGATCCTGCACCTGCAAAGGTCCATCCAGCATAGCCTTACTTCGTGGCATATATAGGGCCACACATCCAGATTCGGTATGAACTTACTTTCAAGTTTATTTTTGTCTATAATATTTCAATTGTTCAACCTGGCCTGATAACAATTTCTTCATGTTGCAGGGTACAATTTTGGATGCTTCATCTTCTCTCTCGATGCTCGTGAAGTAGTTGCTATGTGCCCATAGTTCACGTTCCCTCTACGCTAGGACACTTTCTTGGTTAGCCAAATGAGATATAACAGACTTGACCATCACATTGGCGGCGTTGGCGTTGGTCTCCCAGAACACCATTTCCTTGTAGGAGATAGCGGTGACATTACAAGACGTTGCAATGATCTTGGGTTTGCACATAGACAGACCACCGATTGTTGGAGAGATGGCATGGCGATGGCTTCTGCGATGAGCTTCTTGGGTGGACATCATTGCGGAACCTTGTATATCATGACTCATTCGGCCCGGGTTCATTCCACATTCAGGATGGGCTAGGCACACGCTTCAGGATGCAGCTTAGGTGGTTATCTTTGGACATTTTGAGTCTACACATACCTCCTAAATTTGGACTTTAACAGACATGTACGAGCGTATGTGTTGTTCCTTCTAAGGAGTTTTTTACTACTAGATACATCAGGGTTAGAGGTGCACTTGCAGTATCTACCGCTGTTAGATGATCTAGACACATTCATTTCATTCTCGGTAGGAGGCGTAGTGTTAGCACACTTGTACAAGGAGTTACATGAGTCTGCTAGACCGAGGAGGGCTAACATGGCTGGGTGTCTTCAGTTGCTCCAGATCTGGTCTTAGGAGCGACTTCATGTAGGGAGACCAATATTACAGTCCAGGTGATGCGGACTTCCAGTTGACTATAAATACGTACGAGTAGATGTGTCACGATCTGAGATCGAGAACCCACATCAGCGACTACAGGCTCCAGCACGTTTCAGCATAGCATATATCACATGGCTACGATTCAGCTCTGACTGCACATGAGGCAGACATGGGCGTGGGGACATCCACTTATGCTGATCGAGGGCCATCTACTTTTCTAGAGAGCTCTCAGTCTCAGTATCATATGAACATGGCACCGTCACAGGATTGGGTATCTCTAGGAGACTTCGGAGAGATGCGGTCGAAGTTGAGCGAATCGGGGACCACATGATGTCTCCCATCAGTTGCGTGATCGTCCATTGCAGCCACCTATGCACTACACTCCAGGTAGTGCGGCGATAGCATATAGACGTCGTCGTCGGCGATAGTGTATAGACATGTATTTATTTTGTGTATTTGTTACTGTATATTTCTATTGTTTTCTATTATCTGCATTTGTAACTGAGTTTACTTAACATATGAATGAAATTTTTTGGTATAATTTGATTAATAGTACATATGTTTGATGCTAGCAGTTTAAATTTCTGACAAAGTCACTAACTTATGAGGCGGCCCTCTGGAGCATTCGATATCGATCGGTAGCACTTAAAAGACCAATTTTGGCGACTCATAAGCAAAAGCCAATCGCCTCATAAATTGACGGCCTCTAAAACCACCTCATGTGAGGTGGTAGCGCCCATATTGGTGTACCTAAAATCAAAAATTTTTTTACGTACTTAATATAATAATTATTTATTATTTAATATTTATTTTAAAAATTTGCTCTCTTAATTATGGCTTTATCATAAAATTTTTTATTATAAGTCTGTAGGATAGGATTTTTTTTATTTGATAAAAAGTTTAAGAAGATTTACGTAATTACGTTAGTATCATCCAAAATATTGTTATTTTCCTATATATATATATATATATATATATATATATATATATATATATATATATATATATATATATATATATAAAATATTTTAGTGTCATCATCCTATCAAAACTTATGTATTAATAGGTGTATTTTACTTTCTAAAATTTAATATTAATTACATTTTTGATGTGATATTTAAAATTTGAGTGAGATATAAGTAAACATGAAAGAAATATATGTTAAATTTATAAATACATTATAATTGCGTAGTATACATTGTAAATCTATTATAATGAATTAAGTGTTATGTAAGTAAATATAAAATTTAAAATATTAAATATATAAATATGACAGTTTTAAATTTCACACATATAAATTTTCTCATTTTTCTCTTTCTTGGTCAATATTAACTCAGTAACTTCCACAAAAAAAAATTACTTTAAAATTTATTGAAATTTGTTTTTTAAAGATGAATTCATTAAAAAAAAACATATTGTATATTTTAATTTGACAAAGTATTTTTTTATCCATTTAGACGTGTCTTGAAATGAAAAAAAAAAAAATGGGTCTAATACTTTTCTTTTAACACTGTCATTGCCAAGTCCTAAGCCCAGAAGGGCGTGTTAAATTGTCGAATGATCTTGATATAAATCCTTTAATAAATTATAATAACTTCCTTTTAACTTTAATATTAACTGCAACCAAGCTACTAATAATATTTATATTGTAATAGCTAGTCAGACAACTATCTTCTATTAAATACGGAACTCGTAAATTTTGGAGAATCAAAATCAACACCATATGCAAATTTCCAATAGATTTAGAATCCTTCGATGTAATATGTCCAAATGTATGAGGAAGACAATGTGATGCATGCAGATGCCACTTTAAGCTGACTTTGAAAGCTTTTGATTTTAGGCTTCTAGTTAATGCAAAGTGAGAGTTTGCTGGCTAAATTTCTAGCAATAAAATTTAGGGGATCTTCAAACACAACAATAACAACAACAACAAGCCTTCATCCCACTAAGTGGGGTTATACATCGAGGGATCAAAACTTATTTTAGTGAGGATAAGATAAAAATAATTCACTTTTATATAAAGTTAAAAATAAAGCATCTCATATAACAAAATAAAGAAATAAAATATCATAATAATATAATTTTTTTTTACATTACATACCATTTATAACTTCTCCATCCGAGCCTTCATATTCTGAAATCGTTGTACAATCAATTCTTTATCAACACTATTAAATAAAAAATATTTGTATATCTTAATCGATTGTAAAGATTATTCAACTGAAAGATATTTCTGAATATTCTACTCCTCTAAGATTACCTAATATAAATTAAAAGTAAAGGAAATATTTTAGGATAAAAGTTAATTAAGTAATGCAAATTGATTAAATGATAAAAATTAGATATTATTGATTGTGAATAAATAATATCAATGATATTTATTTTAAAATAATTAATGAGGCTAATAATTAAAAATTGTCTGTTTGTGAATAAAATTTAATTAAAGTTAGATGCATAATAATTAGATTTTTATGATAATATCAAAATAAATTATGAATATTTTTGTCATGAAGATATTCAATATTATTTTGAATAAAATTATACTTTAAAAATAGATGATTATTTATCTTTGTTTATTTTTGTTTATAATTAATATTTGAAGAATATATATAATATAAATTTTTTTATATAATGATTGACTATTTAACTTACGCTTTATCAAATATCTAAAAATTTATTCTTCTATCTTAAATATATTAATTCAATTTACAAAAAAATATTAAATAAAAAGACGAGAATGTTAATATTCTTATAATTATTCTCATTTTTATTTAATTTATTTACATAAAAATAATATAATCATAAGTAAATTAATTAAATATAATTATCATTGTTGCGTGCTAGAAAACCAGTTGCGGTAGAGTTAAAGTTTACGCCTTAGCTTTGTCGTGAAATCCAGCACGCACACAAGTATTTAAAGAGTGAACAATAAAACTCCAGAATTTTTACGTGAAAAATCTCAAAAAGAGGGAAAAACCACGGGGCTAAAGCTTCCACTATGTATGTTTGTACAAGATCTTCTCGATATCGAGGGATTACAATTGTATATGAAAGGAACACGATTCGTGACAATGATCAGTTGTAACAATTTAGTAGTAGCGGATGATGGTGTGGAGTGTCAGCGGTAGAAATGCGGGAATAATTGCGGCAATGCAGAACAATCGCGATAGAAGCGCGAACAATCAGTATAAGTCCTCATAATGACCGGCAGAGATTGGCGGCACAAATTGATGGCGATTACGGCCCGGCACGGTGGTTGGCGACCGTCGATTGGCGACGATTGTGCTTGGAGGATCTTTAGAGCTCTCTCTCTCTCTTGGTTGGGCCCCCCTTATGAGGAGAGCTATTTATAGTGGAGGTGGCGTCTCAGAAATACATGAAATCGAATCTCCTTCTCTCCATTGGACGGCTCATGATGATTCCCTTGATCATATGATGTATTTTGTATATTTGAATGCTCAAATGAAGTCGGAATTGTAAGATCTTTGATTTGTTGGAACCGGCTCGTCGAGACGCTCGATTTGACTATAAACACTTCATATTTGAGAGCTTTTTAGAAATTTAACTGATGTCTCAAAGTTTCCAATGATATTTTAAGTGCTTGATCTCGACCAGTTTCAATTTCTGATTAGCTTACTTTCGGCATCAAGATTATGCTTAGATGAATTTTCGTGGTCATATCGTTGCCCCTATTTTTGGATTTTTTTTTTTTTTTTTTTTAGGGAAACCCCATTATACGGGGGTATTTTATTGCCACAAAAAAAAGGTTACAAGGTCCTTAAAGGGGATAAACTCCGAAACTACTACTCAAAGAGCTACAATCGACTAAGGAGTAAATCCCCAACTAAGTACATCCAAGAGCAAAAGAAAACCATAAAACAAACAAAAGAGACAAGATGATAAACATAATAAGCTAAAGAAGAGATAATACAATGCTCGATGGTTGTAATAGTACTTGGAAAATGGAGCAAACTCGAGCTAACCATTTGAAGGCAATGAGCGAATGAAGGTCGAAGTAACGGAAGGAGAAAGAGTCCATGACACTGCGAAGCAACCTACAAAAAAAAAAACTAACACCTGCAAGTTTAAATACAAAAGAAGTTTGATCCAGTTAGATAGTGCAGACAAAATATAATTGAATGCAGGATAAATTGGAATTGATAGTGAAGAAGAGGGATAAAGAAGGCTCGCTCATTCCACGACAATTTGGGGCAATTGCAATTAAGAGCATCCAAGCAATGGAAGGATACCACAAAAATGCAACTACCAAGAGAAGTGAAATCCTCACGACCATCCTATCCACAAACCTGTATAGGAGCTATTGGAGGTCGTCATTTGAGACATCATATATGCTGTCCTGAAGGACAAAGACAATCGAGACAGTGCCCCCAACACAGAAAGAAAGAGAGAATCGAAAATGAAAGTGATTCAATTCCAACACAATCCAAATACTATTAACAGCCAGAAGCAATGGGATGGCGGCAGGTGTAGAAGAACAACCAGATACAGAGACTCCCAAATAACAATTCTGACCATAGATTGCACTTACGAAGCGGTAGAATCCCAAACACCAAAATTCCATATAAGGTGAAAGCAGAGGCTCCGCGGATCGAAACAAACAACCGTAAGCCCCAAATAAAGGAACCGGCCGAGACAAATAGAAAAGCAAGCACTAGCGGTGATTGAAACCCGAGCCATGGAAAGCTCCAATCAAAATCAGTCACCAAAAGGCATGTAATAGGGTAGCGGTCCAACAAAACCGACATATACATACATTAATAGGACCAACCAACACCAAAAGCTAATCTGCCGACCAAGGTCTCACTTGCATATACAGTAGAATCCAAACACTAACAACCCATATAAAATTCCATAAGGTCTACGAAGGCTCCACGATTGACCAAACAACCGCAATCCCAAATTAAAGGAACCGACAAACCAATTAAAGAACAATCGTAAAATCTAGTGGATAGAACCCGGCAATATGAAAAAAAAAAGCATGTTCCACGGTTGACCAAACAACGCAAGCCCCAAATAAAGGAGCGGCCAATTAAACAAAGAATCGAACCATATAGCGATTGGGTGAACCGGTCCAAGTAAACATTATCTGAAATAGGATAGCCCAGTCCAACAAACCAAAATAACAAATACCTACCGATTAATATCAGACCAATCAATACCAAAAAGCTTGTGCTGCCAGCCATAAGATGCACTTGCAAATACATTAGAATCCAACACCAACAACCCATTTAAAATTCCATATAAGTTATAACAGAAGGCTCCACAGTTCAGCCAAACAACCGCAATCCCAACTTAAAGGAACCAGTCAGAAAACAATAAAAGAACAATCAGAGACATCAATTACTGGATAGAACCAGCAACATGCAAATAAATTAAGGGGTGTTGGACCGTCAGGTCCAAGCAATACCAAGCCAACAGAAGACATGCTGTTTAAATTCTGCAATAGGGTAGCCCAGTCCGATCGAGGTTAACTAGGCCTTTCAGATGATGAGGTAGAGTTAAGTTATCAAAGATAGCTCTATTGTTCAGTCTAGCACCTAAGTTTGCTGTAGTAGCATGCATTGCCTTCCCTCCAAACATGAGAGATCGCATAGTTGAATTTAGTAAGGAGGGTTCGGATATGCTTGAGCACGTAAAACAATTCATTACATTTAGTAGAAGTTAAGAGGTCAATAATCGAAAGCATCCACTTCAATCCGGATGTTCAACCACATGTTGAAGGCAAATCTCAAGTGCATAGTATACCATAAGTTGACATATGGAGCGAGCGGGTTTGTAAAGGGAAAGCAAAAGCATAAAGAGCTTTACCGGTGTAGTTTCTAAAAATACCACCACAACCCAACCATTACGGTGCAGAACCATCCATTATTAATTTTAATAAGATTGTTTTGGGTTTAACCCAATAAACGACCTTTTAAATGAGACATATAGTTGAATAGGTAGGCGAAGACCTAATTTGGCGACCACATAATACAACCTTTGAAGTGTTTCTGCTTAATTAGGTTGGCATTAAATAGCTCACTAATTTTGTATTTTATTCTAGCCATAATTTTTCTGTGATTCATAGCTATACCGTTGTGTTTTGCTTCGTTTCTGGCCATCCATATAAACCAAATAATAATACTAGCAGTTGTAATTTTGATGTGACCTTTAGGGATGTTTTTAAAATAAATATCAAGGAGTTGGTATATGGATAAGGAACCATTGAAAAGGTCATTGTTAAAAGATCATCATACCACGACGGCTTGATGCAATGGCCCCATTCACAAAAGATGATTAACCTCTTGATGTGAAAACAACAATAACATTTAGAGGGTAAGTGGAAGCCTTTGTTCCACATTAAGGAATCAACCGGATAAAGTTCTTAAGAATACAAACAAGAATGGGTAAGTAGTAGGAATATTGTTATGCCATATTTTGTCATAAACATTAGAGATTTCAACATTTCTTTTATTATATATCCAAACATTTTAAAATTAAATTCACCATTAGAGATAGTTTAAATAGGATCCGATCCTTGTTGGGCAGGAGATCGAATGAAATTAAACTTATCAATTATAGAGGATGGGATGTATTCAAGAAGTTTAGACATATTCCACTTATTATTATGCGAGAATGAGTTAACTCTAATGGTATCGGTAGAATGATGAAAGTAATTAGTCAATGGACCCGGTACCAATCCGTTATCTTGCCAAAAATAAGAGTTGTTTATTTATGCCCCAATTTGTGACTCATCCATTTGATGCTACATAATCTTCTCAAAGTGAGTCTAAAACAAGTTATAGTTCCCTTGGCAATATTTAACATTCATGAAGTTTGCCCAAAGATTATTGCATCTAAAGTTCCACCAAAGTTTGTATGAAAATGCATGATTGTATCTTTAATAGTCTTACGGACCACCTTCCTCGAAGGAACATTTTTTGCTGGACCAATGCATTTTTTTGGTAGAAGTGTTAGAGCCCCAAAAAAATTTATTTATAAGCCTCTCAATCCTGTTGATGATAGAATTGGTAGGCACAATAGATTGAATGAGATAAATAGGTAAGGAATTGAGGGTGCTCTTAATCAGGGTAAGCCTACCGCCAAAAGATAGAAAGTTATATTCCCAAGAAGAAATACGATTAGAGATCTTTTGGATTATATCATCGAAATGATGTGACCTTTTATGTCCTTTGAAAGAGGGGCACCAAGGTATTTAAGAGGCCGATGTTGCTTAAAATTAGTGATACGTTGAATATGGTTAATCCTATTGATGGAAATTTTGGATGAAGGAATAAAGCAACATTTTGTCTTGTTAAGAAATAATCCACTTTCCTTTCCAAAATTCTTAAGTAATTTCAAGATAGTTTTGATATGTGGGATAGAAGCATTGAAGATGATAAAGTCATCAAAAAACTAAGATGAGAATGCCACCACGAGTTTTATAAAGCAATTTAGGTTTATAAAGAAAATATCATTCAAACACGGAAAGGTAGTCAAGAATGATAAAAGAGTAGAGAGAGAGGGTCTCCTTGTCTCAAGCCATGGGTAGATGTGAAAAAAACGGTACTCATTGATGATCACGAAAACCAAGCATTGGTGGCACAATTTTAATAAGATGAATAAGCGCTTGAAAACCCAAAAGAAGAATCTTAAATAAAAGTCCCAAGATAGATTGTCAAAAGCTTTGGATATATCAAGTTTGAAGATAATGTTTCCACCTCTGTGGGAACGCGTCAATGTCATGGATTAATTCTTGGGCAAGGAGGATGTTATCGAAATAGCTCTACCTTTCATAAATCTGATTAGGAGATATTGGGAAGCGGGGCCTAATTGATTGGAGATTAGTTTAGCAATTAATTTATTGAAAAGGTGCAAAAGGCGATAGGTCTAAAATCACCCGAGTTTTGGTTTGAATTTTTAGGGATAAGAATGATGGAGGTACTAGCAGCTCTAGGAAGGGGTTTCCCTCAAAAAAATCAAAAGCATTAATCAAATCGTTTTAATAGTGGACCAATGTTGGAAGAAATGGGTAGTAAACCCATCAGGTGATAGAGTCGAGTTCATGCTATTAAGGGTATCACTAATCTCATTCCGTGGGCACAATGTGTGAGTGAATTGTTTTGCTCAGGTGATCAAGGAGGGAATCAAGTGAGGATTGGAGATATCAATAAGTTAGTTTGGTATTAAGTAAATTTTTAAAATGGTTACCGAAGTCTTGTAATACTTCTTTGCCGGTGATCCAAGCCATTCTCATTTTAATTTTTTTGATAGAGTTTAGAACTTTTCTTTTTTGAAAAGAGCGTGAAAATATTTTGTATTTTGCCCTTATATTTGTTTACTAATAAGTTTCTTCCATATTTTGAAATTTAATCGGTGATCCTTTGCTTCCTTAAGTTGGTCATGTTTGCTCGAGTCAGTGATGCTTCTTCAAGAGAACAAACCAAATTCTCCATACTTTTAAATGAAAAATGTTTTAAATGATGTTTGTTCCACCAATTTAGATTTTGTTTGAGGCGTTTAAGTTTGAGCCAAAAATGGATCATACCTTTAACAGAGTTGTCAGGGTGAATGGGAGCCATCCATCATAGAGACAACATTCAAAAAGTCATTATGTTAAGGCCCACATGTTTTGAAATCTAAAGGGGAAGGAGACTGCCTAAGAGGTGGGGGTTCATAAAATAAGAAGTGGAGCGTGATCCGAGAGTGTTCTACTCAAATGTTCCACTATGGTGTTTGGCCATTGATCAATCCAGTGAGTAGGATACGATCGAGGCGCCAAAGTCTAGAGTTGTTCCAAGTGAAGTTAGAACCGAAAAACCGATGCTAAGTTACAATCAAGGATCATATTCAAATCTTCCATGGAGTGAGTGTTAGGAGGAGCCCCCCTTCTGGATGTGTAAGAATAGTATTGAAATCACCTCCAACAAGCCAAGGTAAAGTGACGGCAAAGGATCTTAAGCTATTCCAGAGGATGTTCCTGCCCCCTCTGTTACAAGCTGCATAAATAAAAGAGCCCAGAGCAGAGAAATCCCCTAAAGAAATGAGAACATTAATCAATTGATTATGATCTTCTAGGATGGTGATAGAGATTGATGAAGCACCAAATTTTATTGCTAATGTTGTGAAAAAAATTTTGAAACCGCGACGAAAGCAACATTAGCAATCTTGGAAGAATGAATAAGAGGTTCTATAATAATAAGGAGTGCGTTGTGGAGTGCGACAAAGGCTTCTAACCCTATTACGACATTAGAGTCCCAATACCACCTAATATTCCAAATAATAGATCTAATCATAACGAAAATGCGAAAGAAGTTGAGGAGGATAACAGAATATGTATAAGAAAAGTCCAAAAGAAAACCTAATTTCATTTTTTAAGAGATGTGGAGGCGGATCCGGTAGATCTAGTGGAGCTCTAGGATTTGTTGACTTCTTTTGTAGGAAACTGTTTGGAAAGGTCTTTCAGCCGATATCTCCATCTGAAAGAGGATAATTTAAAAAATTTATGTTAGCTTCAGTGGTAATTAATGGAATGGTGATAGAGATTTCCCCTTCTTCGGTGTCTCAAATTTGTTGAGAGGATAGGTTAGCCTGAGTATCTATATGAGCGATAGTGGAGGTGATGATTTTTCCAATCTCCATTTCAGGATTATTAGTTGGATGTTTTTCTAGAACTAGGGGTTCCTCAATGCTTTGTTTTGTTGGATGTCAAAGAGTCGTGAGTATCTCTTGAATTCTGCCCAATAAGGTCATCACCATTGTTTCTTTGAGCTAGGTCAGTAGGATAAATATCAAGATTGGGTTGGGGCAATAAGTTGTCTTTAGGTACAATTTCAACTGGGTTAACCCTTTCCCCCTCACAGGATGTATCATCATGATATTCCACTAAATCATTATGAAGCCCTTTATGCGAATCGGTAGGTGAAGAAACGATAAGTTTATTCAGATTTGTGTCCGTGTGGTTGATTTTTGGAACATAGGCCATTTTAGTAGGTTGATCTTTTGGTAAAGAAGAGTTAGAATCTGATAACTTATTCTTTTTTAGCTGAGGGTGGAGAATAAAACAATCAGAGTTTTCATGCCCATGAATTTTGCAATGGGAGCGTAAAACCGAAAGTTTTCAAATTCAACTTTTGGTTATAGCCTAGTTTTTGAGCCTATCCGGACTTCTTTTGGGTTCTTTTGGTAATATCTATTTCAACTAAAACCCGAGCAAATGTATATGGATTTCACGTCTGATCTATTTGTAATGGCGACCAAATATAGCCCCCACGAAATAGCACTTGATGTGTAACAAAATGAATGCGCATGTTAGGGAAAGATAGCCAAATTGGGACAATCGGGGATTCTTCCTTAACATCAAAATTAGGTGACCACTTAAGGAGACGCATTTGACAATTATAAACTAAGTAAGAGCGACGTGCAAACACTCTCGAATAGTCCAGATCATTATTTAGTTGAATAAGCACATGCCGAGGGTCAATCAGCCCTACCGAAAAGGAACCCGAAAGTTTTAGACTATGAAAGAAAGCCCGAATCTTATCAACAGGAGGTCTCCGTAAATTAAATTTCCCAATCAGAGAATATTCGAATGGTTTAGCTAATTTTTCTACTTCCATGTCTGAACACATCACTACCGGCATTCCTCAAAAGAAGTAGTAATTAAATTAACCGATTCATAAGGGGAATGATTGTTACCGATAGAGCGCCCTTGAAGGATTTCACACGGGGCGGATTATTGGATGAAGGAACAAACTTACCGAGACGCCTTCGCCGATCCATCCCATGAGCTGAGTTTAGGTTAGCGGAAAGGTGAGTTTCCATCGCCGTGGGATGAACATTTGAAGCCGTTCCCGGAAGGTAGCAAAATCACGGCCGGCAGTTAAAACGCGGCCGCAAGAGAGGAAAAGAAAAACCCTAGTGAGCGCCGGGGAGCGTGAGTTATTAATTCTAATATTGACGCGGAGTTAACCGACATTTTTTGGATGATATTATATCAATCATCAAAATTTCAAAATAATAAATTCTTCAATGAAATCTATAGGTCCATTAACCACATATTTTGAGAGAACAGATCTTTATGTAAGCACAAAATTATGACTACAAAAGCAGATGCACAGCCACAAATATGTGTAAAAGGGCGAAATTTTGAGGTTACTGACCCATGCGACATTTTACGACATTTGCACATGATTCGGGTTGGATTACAAGCAGAAGAAATCTAGTATCGCGGATAAATAAGAAATGTGCTACCCTCATGGGTCGAATAGACCGAACGAGTTGTGAAAAGGCTGGGCCCTGACAAATGTTTAATGTCGCAGAAAACAGCTGGTCGCGAGGCACCACGAACGGGCCTGCAATGGAATGCTGGTCATCGGCTAAACGGGCCGAACGTCTGGGTCACGCTGTGAGAGGCAAATCTGAACTCGGCAATTCGCTAGGACGCTTCCTGCTGGTCACGCTGAACCGCGGAGCTGGTCGCTGAATGGCAACACTCACGATAATGACGGGTCCGATATGGCGAGTCAAGATGCTGGTCATAAGAGCGCAGGATTCACCGCAAACGTCCATTTTGGCCCGTTTCCCGCTTGGCTGTTTGAGTGGTTTTGAATGGTTTTGGGTGATTTTGAGCGGTTTTAGATACTTTTTTACCCTTTTGCCCCTAAAAAGGATCTATAAAAAGCCCCCTAGGGCTAAGAGAGAAGGCACCTTCTCTTCTTCTTGAGAGAAGGTCGCTCAAGGCGATAAGACCATTCATAAGCAGTTTTCCCTCGAAAGAGGCTAACTCACGACCGACCGGACGAGGTGATCAAGACCCATAGTTCATATGATAAGGCTCCAGTTTTCCCTCGAAAGAGGTGTTAACTAATCTCGTTGGACCGACGGATCTGAGATCACGAGTATTCATACAAGCTCCGCTTTCTTGAAAGAGGTGTTAACTAACCCCATCATGACCAATTGGAGATGACGGAGACGATAACTGAGATGGTCGCAATACAATGACGATGCACCGCAATCTGGTGGAGGATAACCAGACGATGGTGGAGCGAGATTAGACGATGGTCACAGATAATGGTGGTTATGTGGTGTAATTAGAACAGTAGTGACGCATGACCGACGCCGATAGTGAAGGTCACGGCGATGGTCAACTAGTGACCGGCAATCAAAGTGACCGGCTAGCGGTTGGTGGGATGGTGTGAAGGGCAATGATGTATCACTCAGATCTAGTCGGGGATGAGCCACTGCGGATCGCGAAAAATTGGTGATGGTCGGCGTGGTTGGCGATGGGGAGGTCGGTAGTGGCAGCAATATTTATAGCCTAATCGGTGGGGATACCACGCTAATAGTGACCCAAAAAAATTTGCGATGGTCCGGTGATCTGATTCGGCGGCCGACGGGTTGTCAGGGCAATATGGTACGATTAATTAACGTAGTCGGCATGACCGCACGCTTGAGGATTTTGACCTATCCGAGGTTGTTTGTCTGAGTCTTGACATTAATCTGGAAGAAGGTTGAATTAATCGCTAAGAATTTTTGACCTATCCAAGGTTGTTTGTCAGAGTGTTTGCTCGATGACGTTAACCTATGTGGAGTAGGTATAAAGTTTTGACCTATCCGAGGTTGTTTGTCCGAGTCTTTTCTCGATGACGTTAACCTGTATGGAAGATGTTGAATTGAATCCGCTGAGTATTTTTGACCTATCTGAGGTTGTTTGTCAGAGTGTTACCCGATGACGTTAACCTGTGTGGAAGAGGTTGAATTAAATCCGCTGAGAATTTTGAACCATCCGAGGTTATTTGTCAGAGTGTTACCCAATGACGTTAACCTGTATGGAAGAGGTCGAATTGAATCCGTTGAGAATTTTGACCCATCCAGGTTGTTTGTCGAGTATTACCCAATTAACTCGTATGGAAGAGGTCAAATTGAATCCGAGATTTTGACCCATCCGAGGTTATTTGTGAGTGTTACCCAATGACGCTAACCTATATGGAAGAGGTCAATTGCCCGAGATTTTGACCCATCCGGTTGTTTGTCGAGTGTTACCCAATGACGTTAACTGATGGAAGAAAATTAATCAATGCTAAGATTTTGACCTTCAGGTTGTTTGTCGGGTGTTACCTAATGACGTTAACTGTGTGGAAGAGTTGAAGAATGCCGAGGATTTTGACCCATCCGAGGTTGTTTAATGAGTGTTACCAAATGACGCGTTAACTGATGGAAGAGGTCAATTGAATGGAGGATTTTGACCTATCCGGAGTTTTTGTCGAGGCGACGTTAACATGTATGGAAGAGGTCAAGTCCAAAGGACCTTTTGACATATCCTAGGTTGTTTGTCAGAGTCTTTGCTTGATGACGTTAACCTGTATGGAATAGGTCGAATTAAAACCTCCGTTTGTGATTGTAGCCAAAGTTGCTTCTTAATCCTGGTCTCATTTTTCCATGAGTATGAGTGGAAAAATATAATGCAAAGCTATATCTCTTCTCAATGTTGAAATGTCCTCCAACTTTGACTTCTTGGGATGGTAATCGATTAGATGCTTAACATGGGTGATCTTTAGAGAAGAGTTGCCCCTCGTTTAGAATCAAGAAACTAAGTTTGATGAATCTTCATTCTTCGCTTAAGCTCCTTAAAAGCTTGAAATGCTCCACCTCGATGGTGGTTTTGATCTGTTGGAAAACTTGGTCGCCATACAAGATAAAATAATGAGAATCAACTTCCCACGACTGCCAAATTATGCTAGAAAATCGCGGTAGAGTTAAAGTTTACGCCTTTAGCTTTGTCGTGAAATCCAAAGACACGTGTATTTAAAGAGTGAATAATAAAACAGAATTTTACAAAAAACCTCAAAAGAGGAAAACCACTAGCCTAAAAGCTTCCATGTATCTATTTAGTACAAGATCTTCCATATCGGATTACATAATATGAGAAAGGAACAACAGTCATGACAATGATCGAAATCTAAGTAGTACAGATGATGGTGAAGCGGAGTAACGCCAGAAATGCGGGGAATAATATCGCGTAAAATGCAGAGAACAATCACGCGAATGAAAGAACAATCAGGTAGAAGTCCTCATGATGGAGAAAGAGATTGATGGATTGATAATTAATGTGCTACGTGGTCGTCGTTTATTGGCAGACGATTGTGCTGGAGGATCTTTAGAGCTCTCTCTCTCTTGTTGGGCCCTTCATATGAGGAATGAGAGGCTATTTATGGAGGAGTGACCTCTGTAAATACATGCAAAATCACTCCTCTCCATGGACTCATGATGATTCCTTGATCATATGATGTATTTTGTATATTTGAATGCTTAAATGAAGTTGGAATTGTAAGATCTTTGATTTGTTGGAACCCTGCCGAGACGATTTGACTATAAACACTCCATATTTGAGAGCTTTTGGAATTTAAGCGATGTCTCAAAGTTTCCAATGATATTTTAAGTGCTTGATCGAATTTCTCATTAGCTTATTTTCTGATCAAGATTAGTTTCACTAGAGGAATTTTAGGATCATATCAATCATAATATAATGCACCAATTGATTATAAATCTATTTTTTTAATTATAAAATAATAAGCCTATATCATTTACATCTAATTTCATTAAATTATAATTAATCTAAAATGATATATTAATTAATCATTATTTAAATAAAATTAAATTAAATTAAAATAAGTCAAAATAAAATTAATAAATCATAAAAGGGAAGAGATTGAGGGAATTTCAATGTTAGAAATCATTAGTTTTGCTATTGCCCAAAAAAGAGAAGGGAGGCATCCCAAGGCAATCGCCATCCCTCCCACCCTCTTTCGGCTTCACTCTAAATTTTGTAAATGCTACCAATAGGATTTAGCAAAGATTTAACTTGTGAAAGGCTTTAGGATTGCAAAAGCACTCGATTTAACTTGTCCAAAATACCGTTTGGATTTAAGTTAAATTCTAAAATCCAAATCCGACCAAACAACACTTAACTTGCAAAAGTGTGAGGAGGACAAAATACTACGAGGGAAAATGAGGGTTACCTTCACGGCAGCGTCACATCCTATGCGTCTAAACGAGGTTGAGGGCTAAGATTCACGAGATTTAGAGAACTAGAAATGCATTCACTTAGATTTAGGATGTGCTTTGGTCCTCGCTAAAGCTCCATAGACTTAGGATCTGAGGTTTCCATTTCCTTCAGGCTACAAGCATAAATCCTCACCTCTTAGGCATTTTTATAACCTTGTATTGTGGGATTATAAGCCCTACTTTTCTAATAAAATTTAAACTCAAATATATATTTCTCTTCAATTTCAAACATATAAAGCCCAACCAAAGGATAGATTGAAATGCTCACTAGGTTTCCTAGTATCATGAGCATCCCCTACTCGTCTTCTTTTGGCTTCAATAATAAGTCTCTCCTTCTTGATCTATCCCATTTGATTTTCTATCATAGCTAATTTATTGTTTGTATTATCATTGAAATCTTTAGAGATAATAATTTCCTACTTTAATCAAGAGTATTCCTAAGGAATTCATCTTCCTTAGGATATAATTAAATGTGGGGGCTTGCCCCAATAGGGAACTTTAGAACCCAGTTTAAATAAATCCTGCTTTATTCATCCATGTAAAGTAGGAAAAAAATCTTTAGTATATTCGAAGATCCATCATGCCTTAGGAGTCCTTATTAAGTGATTAGGTCCATTGTAGGGCAGTGATTTTTATCTTTTGAGATAGTGCACTATTACTTGATGTCACACCCGATCTCTTCAATAAGTACACCCTCAGATCTACATGGTGTCCCCCATACATATAATTCGAATACAAACACCACAGATTTTTCTAGCGACTCCACTGGGGATTGTTCCTCTCTCCATCTCTAGTAGACAATTGTTGTCTCCAAGCATTGATAGTGGACTTATATTTTATATGAGTCCAAGACTATCTTTCCCCCCACTGGCACTTAGCATATTTCATTCTTAAGCAAAGCTAGCCAGCATCCTCTTGGTTTTAGGACCTCACTCCTTGTAGGTCTTGAAACCCCTATTAGGTCTCCCAATATGTGAAAGATAAAATTAACTAATGAAAGGAGATGACAAAACTTTGAACCTCCTCACCGCTAGCTTGGTGAGGCAAGGTTCATCTTATATTTAAGAAAATAAACTCTTTGCAAAAATGCCACTTTCCAAAAGCACTTTTTCAAAATTCACATAATAAAAGATCTTGCACAAAATTCATAAGAAACTTTCAAAAATCACAAAACTAATATAACCAAACCTTATCTAACAATCCCAAATGATTGTTGAATGAAGATTCTATTTTCAAATAAAATCAAAATCAAAATCATCTTTCAAAGCATCTTTTGAAAATAGTTATCTTCATTCAACATGCTCAAATTTGTTGAATGAAAATTCTATTTTCAAATAAAATCATAGCATAAAATTGAAACTCCATTTAACATATTTCACATATGCTAGAGTTAGAGTTTCCCTCTTTTTCAAAAGCACACTTTTGAAAATGACCACCTTCATTCAACATGCTCAAATTTGTTGAATGAAGATTCTATTTTCAAATAAAATCATAGCATAAAATTAAAACTCCATTTAACATATTTCATATATGCTAGAGTTGGAGTTTCCCTCTTTTTCAAAAGTACACTTTTGAAAATGACCACCTTCATTCAACATACTCAATTTTGTTGAATGAAGATTTTATTTTCAAATAAAATCATAGTATGAAATTGAAACTCCACTTAACATATTTCATATATGCTAGAGTTGAAGTTTTCCCCTTTTCAAAAGCAAAGAAATCACAAAAAATAAAAAATAAAAAATCAAGACATAGTTGAACTTCTATTTGACATACCTAAATTTGTCAAATAGGAGTTCCCTTTTCTTTTGAAAAATCAAAATAAATTGGATTCTATTTAACATGCTTATATTTCTCAAATAGATTTCTTCTTTTCTAAAATTTTGAAAATTAAAACACACTTGACTCCTACTTAACGTACTAAATTTGTTAAGTTTAACATACCAAATTTGTTAAGTGAGAGTCTCATCTTTTCAAAAATAAATCAATCACATTTGGCTTCCACTTGACATACCAAATTTGTTAAGTGAGAGTTTCATTTTTCAAAAACAAATCAATTTCATTTAGTTCCCACCTAACATACCAAATTTGTTAAGTGAGAGTCTCATTTTCAAAACACAAATCATAATCACACTTGATTCCTACTTAACATACCAAATTTGTTAAGTGAGAGTCTCATTTTCAAATCAAATCACATTTGGCTTCCATTAACATACCAAATTTGTTAAGTGAGAATCTCATTTTTAAATTATAATACACTCAACTCCTACTTGACATACCAAATTTGTTAAGTAAGAGTCTCATTTTAAAATCATAAATACACTTGACTCCTACTTAACATACCAAATTTGTTAAGTAAGAGTCTCATTTTCAAAAATCATAACACATTTGACCCCACTTAACATACCAAATTTTTAAGTGAGTCTCATTCTCATTTTAAAACACAAAATTAAACCACACTTGACTCTTATTTAACATACCAAATTTGTTAAATAGAAGCCTCATTTTCAAATCACAATATATTTGACTTCCACCTAACATACCAAATTTGTTAAGTGAGAGTCTCATTTTTCAAAAAACAAATCAATCATATTTGGCTTTCACTTAACATACCAAATTTGTTAAGTAAGAATCTCATTTTCAAATCATAATACACTCAACTCCTACTTGACATACCAAATTTGTTAAGTAAGAGTCTTATTTTAAAATTATAAATACACTTGACTCCTACTTAACATACCAAATTTGTTAAGTAAGTGTCTCATTTTCAAAAAATTATATCACATATGATTCCTGCTTAACATACCAAATTTGCTAAGTAAAAATCTCATTCACAAATCATAATCACATTTGGCTCCCACCCAACATACCAAATTTGTTAAGTGAGAGTCTCATTTTCAAACACATATCAAACACATTTGACATCTACTTAACATACCAAATTTGTTAAGTAAGAAGCCCCATTTTCAAATCAACCTATTTTACACACATAACCAATCATCACAAGCAAATATGTTTTCACAAAATTTTCAAACACATATTTGGGAACCTTTTTAGCATACCTAAATTTGCTAAGTAAATATTTTTCAAATTAAATTTTCAAACAAGACATACAACACATATATTTCCAAAGTCTCTCCAAATATTTGAACCCCACTCAACTTACCTAAATTGGGTGAGTATGGGTTCCAAATCGAAAACCATATGGCAAAGTCTCTCCTCATATCCTAAATCTCTCCAATAGAACCCCATTTAACATACCTAAATTTGTTAAATGAGGATTCTAATTTAAAAAAAAAAAGATAAATCAAAATCAATAATTCAAGTCAACATCAAGGCAAAAGCTTCTCCTCCAACTCTACAAATCTCCCCATGCAATTTGAACCCCACAACATAACAAAAATTATTGAAATGTGGGTTCTGACTCAAGATCAAAAAATAAAATTAAGCAACAACAATTGAAGCAATCAAAGGAAAGGGAAACCTACGATCCTCTCAAGACAAAAGAAGGTTGGCATATTGCCTTATCCTGAACCTCTAAAAAAGTAGTTTATAAAATTAAAAAACTCTCTTTACAGGTGACTGAGGCAGCTCAAACCTCCAACACCAAGGAAGGTTTGCAAGTTTCCAAAGACAACTTGAAGAAGAAGGTGACGTAAACAACAACATCATCATCTTACTTGCCAGATAGTTCAATAAGGAAACAACCGAGTCCAAAGACTTCATCCACATCCTACTTTTTTTTTCTCCACTAGCTCCTCTACTAGTAGGAGTTGTATAAGTGACAAGGCATTAAATCCCTTACCCCGCTTACTTTGTTATATTTATCATATACCTCGACCTAAAAAGAAATCAATGAAGAAAGCTTTCACTTTCATCTTGTCCACTTATGATACTCTAGATTTTATTCCTCTTGAAAACTCTCCAAGTCTATAAAATAATAATGATAGTTCTAGTCATTCCGATCCTTTCTCGATTGTAATCATACTTTCCTTTCTCAATCAATGTTCACCTCTTGAGATTGACATGGAGTCAATGACTCAAAGATCCCATAGGAGAAGTCGTAGGTATACCTAACGAAGATATAACTTTTTACTAGTTCATCATTTCAAGAGGTCACTGAAGTCAACCTACGTAGTGGAAAAGTTCTACCTCCTAGGGTAGCACCTGATAAGGGTAAACAAGTCATTGATTCTAGTGAGCAGATAACCCCTCCACAGGATGCTCCACCCATGGATATGCTTGTGGAGGACCAAGTCAAAGTTGATTATAATGTCCTAGCACATCTTAGAATGTTGCCAGCTAAATTAAGCATATACAATGCCCTTGTCTTATCCAAAGAGATGAGAAAATCTCTAGTCAAGGCTCTCCTTGAGCTAGAGATATGCTTAGCTCAATTGGCTGGTACTGAAGAGGAGGTACACAGCTCAAAGGACATCTTAAGAGTTATATTCAGTAATGAAGTCTTACTTTTACCAAGCACAATAGCCCTCTCTACATTACAGTGGACATTAACAGATACAGGTTATCAAGAGTTCTGGTTAACCAGGGTCCATCAATCAACATTATGAGTTTAAGAACCCTTGCCTACTTAAGGATTGATATTTCTAAACTCCAAAAGGAAAGGATGATTTTGAGGGGATTCAATGAACAAGGTGAGAGGGCCTTAGGTTCCATAGTGTTGCCATTAGAGATGATGATTGGAAGATAAACCCAAGTTTCATATCATACTCGATACAACTTTCAATGCTTTGCTTGGGAGACCATGGAATTGAGTACTTCATCAAAGGAGATCTCAAGCCCTTCATAGTTCATGAGGTTGAGATATAATAGGATGCAACCTATTTTCTTCCCCAAAACCAACAAGTCCTTTCTCACTAATCTAGTCAAGATCCCCAAGAGGGACAAAAATAAAGAAAAGAAAAATGAAAAAGAATTTGAAAATGAAAAAAAAGAGAGAAAGAAAAAGAAAATAAAAGAGAGCTAGACGTGGACTCAAGGGAAGATATAGAGCCTGACATTAGATTTCACCCACGCTCATTACCATTTGAACATATGGGTAGATGACTGACCCACCAAGAGGCAAAGGAGTCAGAGGCATCCCCCGAGGTGGAAAGCCTCCTTGTTGGTAGCCCAATAGAAGGTATGTCCCACCACCGAGGAGAACACTTGCTATCCACATAAACTTAGAATCTAGTTCAGGATGAGTCTTATGTGGTTAGACAACCACTCTTCTCGAGATATATCCTTTTCAAGGTGATGTTGGAGCATGATAATGATGAAGACTAGGCTCCAAAGCAAAGCATAAATGTATCCAAGTCTGCATATGAGACGTTAGAGTCGCTATGAACCTTAGCTCTTAACCCATTTTTTTCCGAAAGTTGAGGGTTTGGTAGTTAAGGAAGCCCCTAAGTCATCCACAGTTGGAAAAACTTAGAGGTTCTTTTTGGGAGTATCATCCTCAAGGACATGTAGAACTTGAGGATGATTCATACAAAGATTTAATACAATTCCTCATTTTGTGTTCTTAATTTAACAAATAAGAGATTAATCCCACATATTTGGTCTAAACAAGTGACTACTTTGGTTATGGGACAACCAAAGCAAAACATCCTTAATCAAGACCAAGACTAGATTCATGGTCAGTGATGATGATAATTGCCAGTCATCACCAATCATTTGGAAGATAGGCTCTTTTCAAATCATTATAAGTCATATGAGGAGGTGTGTTTAAAACTTTAGATGATCCAAATAACTTTGAAGTCAAGAATGCACCTCCAGAGTTTGAAGAGAAGATCATATCAACGAGCTCAAAGAAATCAACTTAGAACTAAAGACAATTGTATGACGTCATGTTGAATGATACTAAAACTGATGACTTAGTTAGGCTATTGACTGAGTTTAAGGACTGCTTCGCATGGAGTTATGAAGAGATGCCCGATTTATCTCCGATGTAGAAGTCAACAAATAAGCAAATAAGTGCTAACCCTATCAAGCAAGTTCCTAGATGCATGTGATTAGACATTAAACAACAGGTTATTTCTGAAGTCAAGAAACTAATCAATGCCAATTTTATCAAGGAGGAAAAATATCCTACTGGTGGCCCGCGTCGTCTTAGTTAAGGAAAAGAATGGCTAAATTTGCATATGCGTCAATTTTAGGGATATGACTAAGGCATGTCTAAAAGATGAATTTTCACTACCAATATCAAAACTGATGGTGCACATTGCCTCATCTCATGTAGTCTTCTCTTTCATGGATGACTCATTTAGTTATAACCAAATAAAGATGGCTAAAGATGAAAAAAATATTACATTTCAAACCTCGATCAAATCTTTTACTATAGGGTCATGCCTTTCGACCTTAAAATGCGGTGCTACATACATACCATGACTGATCTTGATGAACTCATTAATCATCAGGGTGAATGTTATGTCAATGATCTTGTAGTCAAAAGTAAAGATAAGGAAGACCATCTCTTTGACTTGAGAGTAGTTTTCAAATGGTTAAGATAATTTAACCTTAAAATGATTTCCAAGTGTGCATTGAGTAGCTTCGTGGAAATTCGGGTTTTTTTGTCCAACCGTGGAATAGAGGTCGATTCATAGAAGATCAAGGTGGTATTAGAAATGCCACCCCCTAAAAGTCTAACTCAACTCAGATCATTTCAAGGGCGGTTGACATATCTAAGACGCTTCATTTCAAACCTATCAGGAAGATGCCAACTATTTTCAGCACTTGTCAAAAATGACTCCAAGTTCAAGTGGGATGACAAGTGTCAATATGCTTTCGAAGACATCAAGCACTACTTGATGATGCTGCCAGTTCTAGCAGCCCCTACTTGGGCAAGCCATTGATACTATATACTGCTGCATTAGAAGACTCCTTTGGCACTTTGTTGGCCCAAGCCAATGATGAAGGGATAGAGAATGCACTCTACTATCTTAGTCATCTTAATCTTGAGGCAAATTATCCACCTATTGAAAAGCACGCCTAGATTTCATCTTTGTATCCCAAAAGCTACAACATTACATGCTTTCATAAGGTGAACCGATTCTCTAGGATCAATCCACTATAATATCTCGTGACACGATGCTATCCAGGTGCGTTGGTCCATAATTTTTCAAGTTTGACATCACTTTCGCCTTTGTGCGTGAAAGGACAAGCTAGCAAATTTCTTAGCAGCACACTCACTTTCTACTGATTCTCCACTTAAGGATGACCTCCCCGATGAATAAATCATGAACTTAGGGGACACTAGCATTCAATGTTGGGAGATGTATTTTGATGGTGTGTCTTTCTTTCGAAAAGGAGAAGAACCATAATATACTCTTTCAAGGAAGGCAGAGGTAGGAATAGTTCTCCTAACTCTAGACCATGATGTGATGAGATTCTCATATCATATGTCCAATCCATGCACCAATAATGAAGTTGAATATAAGGCTCTGATTGCCATTCTAGAGTTAGCCATTACACTATACATCAAGAGTATTAACATCTTTTAGGATTCTTAATTAATTATCAACCAAATTGTTTGGTATTACAAGGTTCTGAAGCCTAAGCTCCATCATTACCACAAGAATACTATAGAGTTATTGGCCCAAATCTTAGAGGTTACTATTTATAAGATTCCTCGAGGAGAGAATGCCGTAGGGATGCATTAGCCAAGCTCTCCAAAGAGTTGGCATGTCCAGAAGATGAGTCCATACCAATAAGGGTCCAAAATAGACAAGTCTTATTCCTTGTTGATGTTGAACTAATCGAGACTCTCTCTTAAAGGGGAGGTTACTGTTGCCAAAAAGGATGAGGAGTTGGATTGGAGGCAACCAGTCATAGATTATCTAAATATAGAAAAACTACCTTAAGAGAAGTCACTAGCACATTAAGTGAAGTAGAGAGCCCTTTCCTACGCTCTCATAGATGGCACCTTGTACTAGCGATCCTTCGATCATATGTGGTTACATTGTTTGGACAAACATGAAGCCCATAGGATCATGACCAGGTACACTTGTTTATGGAGCACACAATTCGTAAGATGAAGGCCAATATCAAGAGACTAGGATACTATTGGCCTTCGATGATCACAGATTGTATGGATATAGCTAGGAGATGCCACCAATGTCAGGTACACTGTGTGGTCTTACACCAACCACCCAACATTCTGCACCCTACACTGGCCTCATGGCCATTTGACTGTTGGGGTACTGACATAGTGGATCCGATCATTCCTCCTTCTTCCAAGGGCCATCGGTTCATTCTAGTTGCCACCGACTACTTTTCCAAGTGGGCAGAGGCAATCCAACTCAGAGAGGTCATGGCTCACATGTGCTCCAATTTTTCAAAAACCATACCGTATATAGGTTCGGGGTGCCTCAATGAATTATATTCGATAATTATACTACATTCAAGAGCATCAAAATAAATAGCTTTGCCTGGAGACACGACATAGATTAGAGATACTCTACCATCTACTACCCAAGGAAAAATGACTTAAAAGAAGCCTTCAACAAAACTCTCATCCAGATATTAAAGAAGACACTTGACGATAACAAGCGACAGTGGCATGAGTAGTTAGTTGAACCCTTGTGGGCATACCTCACCACATACAGAACTCCAACTCAATCTACCCCATTCTCCTTAGTTTATGGGTCTGAAGTAGTTCTACCATTAGAAGTCCAACTCCCATCATTAAGGATAACTGTGGGTAGTAAAATCACAACAGATCAGAATGCCAAGTTGCAGTTAGGAGAACTCAAAGGTTTGGAGGAGAGATGCCTTTGAGCATGAACCTCAAGTTGTATAAAGCCAAAATGATTCAAGCTCATAACAAGTTGGTCCGTCCTAGAGTTATTCAAGTAGGAGAGCATATTTTAGTTTTAAGGAGACCAATTGTTTCCCATCAAAAGATTGGAGGTAAGTTTGAACTTACTTGAGAAGTCCCATTTACTAATGAGAAGGCCTACCAAGGAGGATCTTATTAGCTTATAACTTGTAAGGGAGAGCACCTAATGCTGCCAATGAATGAGCTCTACCTAAAGAAATATTATCCATAAATATTTTTTCAAAATAATTATCAATAAAATTTCTTTCATCTCAAATTCCATCTCTTCATATTGATGAGAAATATCTTTGCTTGCAAATGTGCCACAATATCTTTAGGGTAGGTGGAACCCAAGTATGCCTATCCTTTAGTAATACAACACCAACATAAACTATACACAATCACATAAAACAAACACATATCTTTTATCTCGAGCTATTTTCTTGTTGGAGAAAGCCCCTTATGACACTCACTCATTAGCTGCTCTAGGTCGGGTTAACATGCTACCTTGCTGGTATGTCACCCCAGTGGTTCCTTGTTTAGAGGATGTAAGTCTACAAGCCTTATTCTTAGCTTGACCATAGCAAATCGACAAGCGCTTTGTTAGTTTGGTAGGCCATACTGTGTGGCCGGTAAACTACCTCATGTTGACTTTGTTTAAGAGGATGTAAGTCTACATGCTTTCTTCTTGAATTAGCCAGCATGAACTATCTGGGTTTAGTATATTTGAGGTTTAGGATAAGTCCCCTAGTGGCTCCTTTCCTCCTGACTACTTCAAGTTTGGGTCCAGTCCTTACACGGGACTCCCCACTTGGTAGTCGCCCTAGGTTGGATAGCATCTATTCCACCGATGATAGACTATCCCGATGATCATTTCCATCTATGATGATGTAAGTCTACAAGCCTTCTTCTCAGATTGATCGTTGCAAACTAATAAGAACCTTAGGTTGGTTGGTTATTGAGATGTTGAAGATGACCCACCCGGTGGATACACCACTCATGGCAAATGGATGTCTACAAGCTTTCTCCCAGAGTTGGCCATCGTATACCCACAAACTTTCTTTTATAGGTCAGGTTTGACTTGTTGTGCCACCAATGGGTCACCCCGGTCATCGTCCTTGCTTTGAGAGATATAAGTCTATTATGCATTTTCTCCAGCAAGACCGTTGCACACCGACGGGTAGTCTTAGGTCAGGTTTGATTTATTGTGTTATCAACTGATCACCCTAGTGGTTCCTTGTTTAGGAAGGTGTAAGTCTACAAGCTTTCTTCCTGACTTGACCATTGCAGACCAAAAGACACCCCTTAGGTTGGTTAGCTCTACCTCGTGAACAGTAGGCTATCCTTTTGGATTTGTAAATCTAAGATAGGACTAGGCTAATATTACCCTCTTCTTAGTGGATCCATCACACAGATAGGGTCCATCTAAAATGAAATTAATTTAACTATTTTTGAGGCAATATGAGTCCAAAGCGGCATTCATTCAATAGTTGCCTTAGGTCGAGTTTGATGTACTACTAGCAGATCACCCTAGTGGTTCCTTATTTAAGAGGATGTAAGTCTACAAGCTTTCTTCCTAACTTGGCCATTGCACACAGAAAGGAAACCCTTAGGTTGGTTAGTTCTACTTATTGGCCGGTAGACTTTCCCTTTGGATTTGTAAATTATAGATAGGCTTAGGCTGATATAGGCCCTTCTTAGTGGATCCATCGCACACCTACAGGGTCCATTTTATTAAATCCACCATCCTACCCCAGTGGAGTCCAAATTAAATCCATCCACTCATATCCCTAGTGGATGCTTCCCTGAAATAAATCAAAGAAAACCATAAATTAAATCCACCTTATCCCCAACAGATCCAAGTTCTTATCTTTAGGGAATGTGCCCTCAAAAGCAAATCAAATTTCTCCTGAGGCATGAATCATATCCTATCCCCAATGGAGCCCCACAAAATTAAACCAAATCAAATTCCCATCCCTAGATAATCTAAACCTGCTTCCCTAGTGGAAGGTTCATGCACTCATCCCCAATATAAGTCATAATTCCTTCTTTCCTCCCAAATCATGTTTATGATCAAACTCAAACCTTATCCTCTCTGGATAATCAACCTACTTCCTAGTGGAAGGTTCACATACTTGATCCCTTAGTGGATCCTTTCTTCCTCTTATGACCTTGGCATAAGTTGAGTTATATTGCACTAAGATCTTGATTCCATCTGTATCTCCAGTTTAGGGTTGATCATTTATATTAGTGTTTGCAACCCTACAGACATTGTTGATCATCTCGGTCAATGCCAATACATGCAGTGTGCTTTGTTAGTTACATCACACCTATTGGGGGTCCTTTTATTGACTTCACTTTTGGAGTGAGTTCTCAACTTCATCATCATGGATCTAGGACTCTTGTAGACACTAAGAGCTCCTTAGTCTTAAGACATTTCTAGTGATTAGAACACTTAACCCAAGCCTAGACTTAGAAGGGTTATCCATAGTAATAGGTTATGCCTTAGTGACTTAGGAAAATTTGCTCCTATAGTAAACCCAATCCATGCTTTCCTTCTCAAACCAAACTCAAATCCAACTCAAATACCAAATATAAATCCAAATTCAAACCAAATCCTTGAAACCCATAATCAAATCCAAGATCAACAGTCTTCCTAGGCCGCTTGATTTTATCTTATGGACTTAGCCTTAACCAAATTCAAATTAATCTTAATTCATCTGATTTTCTCAAAGATCAATTCAATCTCTCAATCATTTACCAAATCCAAATCCAAATTTCAAACCAAATAATTCAATCCTCAAATCAAATCCAAGTCCAAAATTCCTTCTTAAGCCTTATGACCCACTCTCATAAGCTTAGCCAAATCTCTGCCTAAATTATCCCAAACTTGATTGATTTCTTTATAAATCAATTATTCATTCATTTATATTCACAAATATAAATTAAATCCATACCCAAATGACCAAAACCAAATCAAACTAAATCAATTATCTACTTAAGCCGCTTTTGATTGAGCTTGGTCAAATTTGCTTCCAAATCACACCAAACTCAAGTGATTTTCTCATGACTCATTTATATCTTCATTTATATCCCTAAATATAAATGAAATATTATTGACCTCTATGCATGCTTCATCGAAGGAGCTCATAAGATAAATTGACAACTTGGATGCAATAGTGCACAATGAGAGCTAAAATACACTGAGGTGCAAAAAATTAGTCAAAATGATTTGATGAAAACGGACTTCTCCATCACATTCAATGTTGAAATTGATCAATATGCATGCATAATTCAATGGCCAACATCATCAAGAAAGAGTCCATGATGCTCACGCATAACAAGGTCAAGAGACTAATGATGCCCAAATGACCTCGCTCATGAAATTGACTATGCCATTAGCAAAAAATGTCAAAATCTTTTAAATAAGACTATCATATTTGTTAACCTTTTTTTAGGATGAGCTCTCAATCCCTCCATCTTAGACATAAGACTTCTCTTAGACTATAAGAGTTCCTTCTTAAGACACATCTAGTGATTAGAACACTTAACCTAACCCTAGAGACTTAGAAGAGTTAGCCATAGGAATAGGTCATGCCTTAGGGTGTTAGAAAATTTCCTACCCTATGGCTTTAACGAACTCCTCACTTCCTTCCTTCAAGTAAAATTCAAATCAACTCCAAACTCATATCAACTTCAACTCCAAATCAGACCTTGAATCAATTTCAATAGATTTTCTTAATTCATGAACCAATTCTAAATAATCAAAACCCATGATTGAAATCCAAATTCAAATTCCAAAAATCTTTCCTAATCCCATTGATTCTATCTTATGGACTTAGCTCAAATCAAATCCAAATCAGTTCAAATTCAAATTTAAATTTTCTCATAACCCACTTATATTCTCAAATCAAATCCAACTCTTGATTTTCCTTCATGATTTAATCAATCCTTAAATCATGAATCCAAATATAAATACAAACTTCAATCACTTAACCAAAACTTCAAAAAATCAAGCCAAAATCCATTTCATGTTCACCCTTTGAACTTGAAATTGTCAAATGAATCAAAATCCATTGGACTTCAAACCGCTTGCAAATGGATTTATATTTTAATCATAAGTCTATATGTAAGCTCAATCAAACTCAAATCAAGCTTTGACCAAGCCTTTTGACCCACAGGCTCCCTTGACCCAAAGTGACCTAAAGTACCCTAATGAGCCAAATTCTAATCCTAACCAAATTGGATTTAATCAAATTCACCTAAGCCTCTCATCATGATCAACAATCATCATGGGATGATCAATCACTTAAATTGAGTCAAACCAAGTCAAACCTAAGGGTTGACCAAGTCAACACTTAGCCAAAATGAAACCTAACCAAGCCAAAATCTACCATAGGCCAAATTAATTGAAACCATTGATCTAAGTTCATTCATGACCAATGTTTAAACTTGACCAAGTCAACATTTGAGCCTAACCTAGCCCAATTGGCCACTTGATCCATGTTGACCCAACTTGACCTAAAAAGTAAAAATGAATATGAGGTTTAGGGAATAATTTTGGTGGCTTAATTGGGAATTGTTCATTCCTTAATTTCTCTTAATATAATTAAGGTTAATTAAGATTGTAATTAGTGGTTTAACCTTTGATTAAGTTGATTAAGGTGATTAAATGAATAGGAGATTTAGGGAATAAGGGAATTTCCCAAGCTATTCCTTAAACCCTCTTTTCTTCTTCTTAATCCATCCTTAATTAAGGTTTAATTCACTTACCATCTTAATTAATTTTATAAAATTCTAAAACTTTCCATAACTCAATTAATTCTTCTTGGGTATATAGGTGTTCAAGAGCCTAAGTATAATTAAGAAAATCAAGATTCAACTCATATGTGTGAAGGGAGTTTTGAAATTACTTAAGTTAAATCCTTAGCTTAATCAATCATTAATCATGCACCAAATTGCATTAGGCCTTTTCCTTCCTAGGTGAATTAAAATTTAAATTTGTGAGATTTTATGTCATCTCTGGCTCATAATTATTTGATTAACTATGCTAAGGTGGTGTAGGTAAGGGGTAATTAACATGCTTAATTCATACCTTAACCTAATCAAAATATAAAATGAATCTAATCACCTGAAAATTGAACAAAAATATCAAACACATGTGAGAATGGGTTAGGAATAGGAAACTCACCTCATATTTTCCAAATTAAATCAAACTCAAGATCAAATAAAAATCACATTAAACCAACTTTGATTTGCTCTTATTTCATAAGATTGCCTTTAAGAATTAATTAAGGTGAATGTGTTTACAAGCTTTCCTTACTTTAGTTCTTTCCTAACATGCTAAATGTGTATGTCATATGATTTCATACATTCATGCTTTTCAAAATTAGATTTAAAATAAAAATGTTTCTTTATGCATGTTTTGGATAAAGTAAGAATATGAGTGACTATTATCACAATTAAATCCAAATTATTTTCAAAATATTTGAATAAATTATCAAAACTAAAAGTGTGTTACATATATCTTACTTATAAGCATGCATGTGAGTAAAAATATAAGGATGTGCTTAGTATAGTTTTCCTTCTCCTCTTTTGGTATAGTTTTGAATAGGATTTAGCAAAGTGTATAGTTCATTTGAAAAGAACCTAACACTTGCCTAATTCCATCTCCTATTCATTCCTATGCTATTACTTAAGAAGGATACTTGTACATATAAATTGCATAAACAAAAATAAATCAACCAACACAAACTTTTGCATTTTTTCTTTTCCATTCATTTCTTTTGTACACATGCTTGTATTTAAGGAAAGTGGTATATTAGTCTGGACAACCCTGGGATTGTGAGACTTTAAGTAGCCCTAAGTAAGTATTGTACCTTACACCTTGGTTAACAATGACATCAAACTCACTTATGCCTTTCATACATTTATATATGCATGTGAAAAATTGGATAAGAAACCCTTTGCTATTTAATAAAATCATGCATCATAAACATTCAAATTTTCTTAAATGAACTACTTAGCATGCATCATAAAGTAACATTCCCATTTGTATGTATAGATATGTTTAGGACTCATTCATATGCATGTTATACATGTTGGGAAAAAAAATGAAGTGATGTATGTTTTATGAATTTAGTTCATTTTACTTAATCTTAAAATACCTTTCTTTTTGAATAGGTTTGTTTAGAGTTCATCTAAAACTTAGGATTAATTAAAACATATAATAAAACATTCATTAAACAAAATTAAAATATGAATCCACTTTAGAAATTACTTAAAGGAAGAGAAGTTCTCTTCTCTTTCCATCTCTTTATAACTTAGTAATTAATTATGGGATTCAATTTAACCCAATCAAAATATAAAATAAAATCAACCCAAAATAACTAAACCATTTGAATGAAACCCTCCTAAGTTGAACATTCTTCACACTTAGAAAATTCTAACTTAAGGCCATAGCTAAGCACACCATACAAACCTCCAAAGTACACACATTAGGCTAAGTCACCACTTCTAGCTTTAGGTTAGGGTGATGCATAATTTGATGTTTACTTTTGTTTTGTGATATTTATTTTAGTCTAGATGATTAAGATGTATGTACATAGAATGAATGATAGGATAATTTAGTCTAATCATTATTTTCTGTAGGGGATTGTGCTTTAGGGGCACTGTGATAAATAAAAATATAAATACTTTTTGCTGAGTAGGTGCTTATACCCCTAAGTATAATCCAATAGGCCAGGTGGACTTAGTTACCCATGTGTGAGGTGATAAGTCTAATATACATGTTTGGGATTTGTGTGGTTTATTTAGCTAATCTCTATTTTGCAAGTGTGTTAGGTAGATTTACTTTTCCTTTTCATGTAATTTTGTAATTAGATTTTGGAATGATTGTTATGGAGATTAAGATGAGCATTGGTCATAAGATTTCACCTTATGTACCATGTGAAGCCTTTGGAGCAACCACCTTTCAACCATCCAAATGAAAAAACCAAAGAAGAAAGAAGAAAAGAAGAATGAAGAAATGAAGCTTGAAGACTCCCATAATAATGATTCTTGCTTAATTGTATTTAATTCATTTTGTAACTGGGTTGTATAAGGGTAGAGCACCAACCAATTTGTTTCGTTTTGTGGTGGTGCGACCATAAATGGCCTCTTATTCTTTTTGATTAGCTTTATAAATTGATTGATGATTTGTTTAGCTTGCATTAAGATGACATCCTTTTCTTAGTTTCTTCCTTGCTTGATGTATGGCCTGGATATGGATTAGGCTCTTAGGAAAAATAAATCTTCTACCAAATTTAATAATTCAAAATTAAAAATAAAGAACTCATAACCTCACCTAAAGCTTATGCTAAAATTAAGATAAAAGAATTAACAACCCCTTAGTTGGATGAGTACTTCTTTTGTAACATCATGCACAAATGCATATTATTTTCACTCTTGATTGGAGGGCTTCCACCTTTGCCAAAGAAACTTGGCTTGACCTTTCAGAGCCATGGTGGAAATACACCTCCTACCTTCTCACTGATTTTGACCAATAATCTTACTTCTCATGCATTAGGCATATGAATCCTATTAGCCTGAGTCATAATGATTATCCAAAAATAAAAAATATAATTTGTACATTAGATTTAAGTCATTTGAAGCATACCCTTACATAATCTAGTCTCTTTAGGGAGTGAGTTTAAGGACTTAGTCTCCTTCTAAATAAATAACAGCCTAGCTATCTTGCATAAAGCATATGACTTGCTTACATGAATTTAAAATCGTAGAAGGAGTTAGTTGGTGGCCACCCCTGGGCGGTTGTAAGCCCAAGCAGTCGGGTGGTTTGTCCTCTTTTGTGGAGGTAAACTAAGTACTCATTTTCACCTTAGATTTAGGTTGTGCTTTTGGCCCTCGCTGAAGCTCCCTAGATTTAGGTTATGAGGTTGCTTCTCCTTGGTGGGTCACAAGCATAAATCCTCACCTCTTAAGCATTTCACAATCTTCTATTATGGGATCACAAGTCCAAAATTTCTAACGAAAAACTCAACTCAAATAAATTAAATCAATTTCAAAATATAAAGGCCAACCATAGGATAGTTTGAGATGCTCGCTAGGTTTCTTAGGATCATGAACATCTTCTACTTATCTTCCTTTGGCTTCAATAATAACTCTCTCTTTGATCAATCCCATTTGATATTCTGAAATAATAGTCCTATCTATTGAAATCTTTGGAGACAATGATTATTTATCTTAATTGAGAGTATTCCTAAGGAATCTCATTTTTAGGATGTAATTAACTATGGGGGCTTGCCCCTATTGGGAACTTAATGAAGCCAATTTAAAATAAACCCTACTTTTCTTTTCCATGTAAAGTAGGGGAAGAATCTTTGGTACACACACAGACCCATTTTTCTTAGGAGTCCTTATTGAGGTGATTAGGTCCATTGTAGGGTTGTGACTTCTATCTTTCGAGATAGTATATCTCTTCTCAATGTCATACCTGATCACCCTCAATAAGAACATCTGCAGATCTACGTGTTGTCAAAATTGCATAGAAAGAAGAGATGTATATTTCGATCTTCATTTCATCCCGCATGGAGTGAAGATGGAAGTATATATCTTATTCTTTAGAGAAATACGTTAAAAAATTTTCACCAGTGTTCAATTCTGATCAGAATGTCGAGTAAGTGACATGGCATAATTTTGAGTGAAATTGATCGATTTACCGACTTGAACCAAACGGCCTCGATCAAAACGTAATTCCCATTGTGTCCATTGTGTCCGAACATAGCCAGTCTTTCTTCCATCTCTCATTTTGTGTCTCTAGTCGAGTTGTCAGAAAGTACTAATCTCTATTTGGAGCTCTAGTGGGTGATGAACAGGGAAAGGGAGCCGGGCTTCTACATAAAATTTTTGGTTCTCATTTATTCGACTTTGTGGAGATGTTGTTATCACTATTGGGACTGTTATTAGGTTTGGATAACTATTGTGAGGGAATGAGTTAGCTAGTTATAAAGCTTTAGTTTGGATTCATCTGATTGAATTTTTGGAGCTATTTTGTTAGTTGGATAGTTGGTTTGATAGTTGATCAAATTTGGATGTATTATTATTATTTTTTTTGCAATGACTTCATATTAAATCATCGTTATTTCAAGCTTTGGTTTTGGCTACTTGCTTTTGAAATATTCATTTATTTTATTGCGAAGGGATGCATTCTTTTTGAGCTAGATATGGTGGAAATAGTACCAATTTATTTGTTTTCATGGAAACAAGGTTCTTTCATGCAGTTTGAGATTCTATTAGTGTGGCTAAGGCTACACATATGGGGGACATTAGACTGTTCAAGCAAACATGGAAGTGGTTGGAATCTCAGAAGCTGGCTTTTGTGGGAAACTAAGTTAGGTTGATTTGGCTATGGAGAGAATGTTGTCGTGGGTATTACATCACCGAGTGGACTTGGTTTGATGGCAGCTTATGATTTTATGGAATTCTCCTCACTTTTGGATGTCGTCCACCTCCCTTTTTGTCCTCAACCATGCTAGAAACTCCATCATCGGCTCAATGTATATGTAAAAGCAAAATTATGATGAATGCTATAATTTTAAGTCCACACTAGGGATTGTTTCAACATGGTGGTAAAATCTGCTAGACCTAAGTACTGCATGTCGCTAGATGATGAGAAAATCAGGATGTCTCTTATATAGATTTAAAGGCATATGAGATGCTTTTCATAAGCTGATAGGTGCAAGAAAATCACACCGTGGTGTAAGAAATCTATTATGCACGCTTCCCATAAGCATGGTGGGAAGGCCGTAGCACTCTCGATGTCATCCCCTACATGGGGAGGATGCCGGGAGGTTGCCGAATTTGATTTCAAATATCTTTTACGCAGGTATTGAAGGCCTATGCACACTTTCTTATGTGTGGTGGGTTTAGAAAACTACTCAGCCATGGTGTCGCAAGACACCTACCATGCACACTTCCCATAAGCATGATGAGAAGGCAATAAAACACTCGTTGCAGCCCCCTACACAGGGATGACACCGGGTAGTTGTGAAATTTCATTCCAAATACTTGTACATATGCTTTCCTAGCATATTAAATTAATGTACTTACTATTTCAATGTAATTGCAAATATTTGCTAGACATAAATACTTGTGCATGCTACTTCAGCGTGATGAGGAAATCATGATGTATTCTTATACAGGTTTGAAGGCATATACGATGCTTTTCATAAGTGCGTAGGTGCAAAAAAAATCACTCACCATTATCAAGACACTAACCATGCACGCTACCTATAAGCATGGTGGGAATGCCTTAGCACTCCCGAAGCAGCCTATATGGGGATGGTACTAAGAGGCTGCCGAATTTCATTCCAAACACAGATATTGAAGGCCTATGCATGCTTTCTTAAGCATGATAGGTTTAGAAGATTCTAAGCTAGTGTCACAAGAATGCTTTCTTAAGCATGGTAGGAAGGCTCTGACACTTTCGAAGCAGCCCCCTATGTGAGGACGATGCCTGAACGCTATCGAAATTTCATCAAAATAGAGATTAATAATTAATGAAAATGAAATAGTTAAATAAGAATTTTTAAAGCTTAAATGAGTAATAAGATCAATAATTGAACTAAGTCTAATATACCAAGCTATTGAGATAAGATTGAACTTTTAATTATCTATCTAACAATAGTCTACAACAAGTTAGATGTCTATCCAATGCAAACAAATGAATATTAATCTAAATAATTGAACATGAATTGAAATACTTTAATGCCACCAAATCTGCAACACAAAATTAGAAGCACATATAAGACATTGACTTAAATTCTAAGTAGACTTCAAATATATTAATTTTACATAAATTATGGAGCCAACTATCACTCAATTCAAGTGCTTCAAAATTTGTGCAATCATTTAAAAGAGATGAATTCTTATATAAAATATAAAATAATCTTTAGTTCAATTTGATCTTTCCAAATTTGTACAAGTATTTTAAGTAACTCACATGGGCCCCATCTATGAATGGATAAATTTAATGTCTAAGGATCCGGGTTGATTCTATTGGGTGTTAAGACTTGGGTTAACATAATCTAAAAATCTAATGTGCTATTATAATAATTTCAACTTAATAAAATCTGAAAAGTTAATTCTATCATAGAATTATAAAAAATAAATCTACCAACATCATTGTTAATGTAATTTTTCAAGTTTAAACTCTCAAGAGTAAAGTCCCCAACCTGATCCTTTATGCTCAAGCTAGAGTTGACAAGGTTTAGAGGACTATAAATTTTGAAACAATGAATCATCCTGGTTGGGTCTTGGGACGGGTCCGGTTAACAAAACCTAAAAATCCAATAATAATATTATAAGAATTTCAACTTAGTAAAATATATGAGAATTAATATCACATGATAGTAGATCTAATACTCTATTATTAAATTAATAGAGTCAACAAGATCAAAATAATAAACTAAAAGATCAAACAAACTAAATGATCAACACATGATTATTGAATGGAGATTTCAACCGGATACTACCATCAAAATATATCTAAAATTTTAAATCAAATTAATGTCAATAAAATATCAATTCAAATGTAAAATCTAACATGTCATTAAGCTATAAATGACCAAATAAAAATCATCAACATTTTAAAAAAAACTTAAAAAGGTAAAATCCAACCTACCTGTAATTATTTGTTGGAAGTGACACATTAAGAAAACTCTAGCTCACAAAGGAGCCAATGTCAAGTATAGTACATAACTATGTTTACTCTCAATTAATATGCTAGTAAGGACATGGGACCATGTCCTCGTGCATGGTCAGGGCTCATATGACGACCCAGAGTCCTTTGACGGTGGCTATACCAAATGGCACCATCATATTATGGTCACCATTGTAGTTCAGAGGCTCCCTAATGGTTCTGCCCTTTGAGTTGTGAATCAAATGGTGCACTTGATAGGGCAAAAAGTCCTTTGTCAGCTAAGGTAGACTTAAGTCTGTCTCCTTAGACAAACATCACCCCAATTCTATAAGGTCTCCTTGGACGACATAACCCAAGCGACAAGGGTCCTTCGCCGTCGTCAACTACCTCTCAATCGAGACTAGGGACCACGATAGCCTAGGATGACGGAACCATAGGATCTTAATCAGGTGCATCATCATTCCTAACCAGCTTTAAGCTAATGATGACAATTTTATAAACTAAACCCAAAATTTTAAAATCCACATGCTGCTACTATATGCTATGCATTTAGCGATCTAACGACTAGCCTTAATCGAAAGTTCTCTCTCAGTATTGGGAGGGGTACTTAACTATAAGTGCTTGGGCCTATAGGAAACCCAAAATCAAATTTAAATTCCTTACAAATTGAGGGTGAAATCACTAGACAATGTCTTATCCACTATTCCATCTACCTTCTAAAAATTTCATCGACACATAATTCATTCTCTTCTTCTTGAGAGGTGGTGGCTAATTTTTGAGTCTACGATTTGAACTACTAGGGACATGTTTCTCTTTCCATCTTTGGCTAGTCGAATCAAAGCTATGTTAGCGAGTATGGTAAAATGAAAACTTAAAGTTATTTATAAAGTTAAATTGATTGAAACTTAAAATCATTTTTATAATGAACATAATTTTGAAGTTTTGAAAATCCTTTTTATACATAACTTGTTTTCATATTTTATCATGTTTGTTCTATTGTATCTGCATTATGAAAGTGTGGGGTAATATATTAATTATTGATTACTAATCCCCATCTTTCACTTATGCAGATGGATCTCCAGAACACCCTGTTCATTATGTAGTTAGGCCGCAGAGCCAACATTCGCTACCGTCATCAACACCGGGATGCTGGAGCTACTATATAATTTGGTAGCATGGATTTCTCAATGATCACTACTCAACTACTAGGCATGCATGAGATAATCATGCACAACTTGCACATCAACTGATGCAGCAGGCCAAATCCATTAAGGCTCCTATCGCTACTATTGTTGAGGTTCCTCAAAAGAGAGCCTTTGTATTTAAAAGGTTGGGACATGCTGAAACTCCAGCTATGAAGAGAGTTATAACTAGGCAAACAATTTTAATAGTGCATCTGAACCCTACTTCCCTGCTGACCTTGCCCTTTGTGCAAGGATGACATGATGCTGAAGCTTCCTCATATGGAGGAAAGCTGACTAAAAGGCAGAAAAGAAGAAGGATTGTTGAGCTACGAGCCCTTCAGCTCTCACCTGGCCCATCTGTTACACAACCAACTTTACAATCAAAAGTGAGTATTCATACCTGTAATAAATTTGAAAATCTAAAATGGATAAAAGGAATAGCTCTAGGTGACGCGTTAGTCTTTCTAGGCTCAACACAAACCCCAACCCCTTAAAAAAAACCTGAAACTCTATCTGCATGAGTACATAGAGTTTTAAAACTTGTAAAGTACAAGGCCTTATGAAGAAGAAATATCAAAGGCTAATTATTAGATAAACTAATAATGTTCCACTCAAGCTACCATCTGGTAGTAAGAACTGGAGCGCGTTATAAACAAGCCTTTGCAGGAACATCGGGTGACACTTGAACCATAAGCGGGAATCCACCACCAAAGGTCCATGGTGACTCACAAGAGGGTTCCAAAAGGAATGCTATAATCAACAATCTTCATGGTGGTGACACCCCAGAGAATCATCCAGGGAATCTCATCACCAACCTAAATGATCTTCTCTTGATTTTGATCATAGCCCTCTGATTGAGGAGATGTTTGTCCCATATTATGAGCCTGAAATCAGATGGAGATGTTGATCAGAGATAAGACTGCAAGAAGAAGATGAAGATGAAGAAGACACCAAAGGGGTAGAAGTGGTGTAGATGGTACAACACATTAGGGAACCATATGGTGTACAATAGTACGGGTCCAAGTGTCATGGAGCCGCGCACCCTATCCACATTGAAGAACTAGCACAAGGTCAAATGAAAGCAAAACCTTTTAGTTCCTCCTCAAGTGATGAGCAAGAAGAGGAATAAGAAGAAGAAGATAACATGTTATTCGTTGTTGTGGTGTTTATTTTTGGTATATGTTGTGTGTGTATATATGAGGGGACGCCACAAAAATCTGAGGATATACTTATTAAGGTGATCGGGTATGACATCAAGGAATAGTGTACTATCTCAAGAGATAGAAGTCACTACCCTATGATGGACCTAATCACCTAATAAGGACCCCTAAGGCATGATTGGTCTTCGAATATACCAAAGATTTTTCTCCTTCTTTACATGGAAAAGTAAAGCAGGGTTTATTTAAACCAGGTTCATTAAGTTCCCTATAGAGGCAAGCCTCCATAGTTAATTACATCTCAAGGAAAGTAAATCTCTTAAGAATACTCTCGGTTAAAGTAGGCGATTATTGTCTCTAAAGAATTCAAAGATAGGACTATCAATAAATCGATTATATTTTAGAAAATCAAGTGGGAGAGATCAAAAGGGGGAGTTATTATCGAAATCAAAGGAGATGAGTAAGGAGTGCTCATGATACTTGAAAACCTAGTGAACAATCCAATCTATCAAATGGTTGGGCTTTATGTATTTAAAATTAAGGAGATTTATTTATTTAAGTTAAAATTTTATTATAAATCTAGGACTTATAATTCCATAATATAATATTTCAGAAATGCCTAAGAAGTGAGGATTTATGCTTGTATCCTACAAAGTAAAACAACAACAGGTTAACGTCATCGGGTAACACCCTGACAAACAACCTCAGATAGGTCAAAATCCTCGCCAGATTAATTCAACCTCTTCCATACGTGTTAACGCCGGGTAACACCCTGACAAACAACCTCGGATAGGTCAAAAATTCTCAGCGGATTCAATTCGACCTCTTCCACATAGTTAACGTCATCGAGCAAAGACTCTGACAAACAACCTAGGATAGGTCAAAAGGTCCTTGGTGGACTTCCCACGGCCTCTTCTATACAGGTTAACATCATCGGGTAACACTCTGATAAACAACCTCGGATGGGTCAAAATCCTCAGTGGATTCAATTCAACCTCTTCCATACAGGTTAACGCCATCGAGTCACACTCTAACAAACAACCTCGAATAGTCAAAATCTTAGCGGATTCAATTCAACCTCTTCCATATAGGTTAACGTATCAACACCTCGACAAACAACCTGGATAGGTCAAAATCCGATTCAATTCAACCTCTTCCACATAGGTTACCATCGAGCAAAGACTCGACAAACAACCTTGGATAGGTCAAAAATCCTTAGATGATTCAATTTGACCTCTTTCATACAGGTTAACGTCAATGGGTAACACCCTGACAAACAACCTCAGATAGGTCAAAACTCCTCAGCGGATTTAATTCAACCTCTTCCACATAGGTTAACGTCATCCAACAAAGACTCTAACAAACAACCTAGGATAAGTCAAAAGATCCTTGGTGGACTTCCAACGGCCTCTTCCACACAGGTTAACGCCATCGGATAACACTCTGACAAATAACCTCGGATGGGTCAAAATTCTTAGCGAATTCAATTCAACCTCTTCCACACAAGTGTTAACGGGTTATCGAAGTCACACTCGATAAACAACTGGATAGTCAAAACGCCGCCAACCACCATCATCGGCTACCGCTGTATTACCGCTGCTACCATTACCGCATTTACCGGCTACCACCATTATCACGATCGCCCATCGACTATCGACGCTGCCGCACGTACTACTATCGCCAGCCATTACCCACGGCTGCCCACTACCGCTGAATTATCGCCGACATCTCACGGTCACCATCGCCGGCCATCTCGGTGGTCCACCATCATCCGGGTCATCCGCTGACCATGATGCCGGCCACGCCATCATCACGCTACGCATTATCGCCGATCATCACCTCCAACTTGGTCGTCCGACGAGCGGCGGCCTCTCTTCGAGAAAATCGAGTCTGTATGAACCTTTGATCGCTCTCAACCCGGCCGGTCCAACGAGGTCGGACACCTCTTTCAAGAGAAAATCGGAGCCTTGTCGATGAACTATGGGTCTTGATCACTCAACCCGTGGTCCGACAGGTCGGTTGACATCTCTTTCGAGGGAAAATGGAGCCTTGCTATGAACTACGCGGCCTTGATCGCCTCCAAACTCCGGTCACGATTAGTTGACACCTCTTCGAGGGAAAATTGGAGCCTTGTCATGAACTATGGTCTTGATCGCCTCAACTTGGCGGTCCGGCGATTTAACGCCTCTTCGAGGAAAACTGAGCCTTGCCATGAACTACGGTCCTTGATCCCTTCAAACTGGTCGTTGACGAGGTTAGTTGACACCTCTTCGAAAAAGCGGAGCCTTCGTATGAACTACGGGTCTTGATCGCTCCAAACCCGCCGGTCCGACAGGTCGCTTAACGCCTCTTCAAGAACTGAGCCTTACCGTATGAACTACGGGTCTTGATCGCCTCCAAATGACCTTCTCTCAAGAAGAAGAGAAGGTGCCTTCTCCCTTGACCCTAAGGGGGTTTTTATAAACCCTATATATGGGCAAAAATGTCAAAAACTGCCAAAAACTGCCCAAAACCATCCAAAATCGCTCAAAACTGTCGGAAACGGGCTAAAATAAACATTTTGACGGGCATGCGGACTGCGGCGTGTGCGGCTCTCGCTCGCGCCCATATTGGCATCACTGCCATTCAGTGTCTGTTCGTGAATCGACTGCCAGCCGGTGACTAACCTGCGACCCTCCGTGACCCGACGCCACACGCTCTTGACGGCACGCAGCTGTTCGTGACCCACCAGGCTCAGACCCGCTAGTCCGCCCGGCGACGCCGCTTCCGTCGCTCGGCCATGGCCACCAAACCACGTCACTATCGCGCAAGCTCATGGCCGCATGATGCCGCCAGGCTCTCTGCGAAAGCACCCATCACGGATGAGTCCGTAACCTCAAATCACCGCGATACCTACACACATCTCGTGTCCTCTACTTCTGTAGTCATAATCTTGTGCTCCCATGAAGATCCGTTTTCAAAATGTGTGGTTAATGGACCCTCTCAAATTTCATCAGCACTCTATTTTCAAGTAGATATATATATTTTGGATGATTGAGATAATGTCATCCAAAAATAGGGAGAAACTGATATTAAACTTAAAATACTACTAGTCCAAGCATGAATCTTGATGCTAAAAGCAAGCTGATCCGAAGTTGAAGCTGGTCGAGATCGAGCACTTAAAATATCCTTGGAAACTCTGGGATATCAGTTAAATCTCTAAATAACTCTCAAACATGGAGTGTTTATAGTCAAATCGAGCGCCTCGATGAGCCGGATCTAACGAGCCCAAGATCTCATAATTCTAATTTCATTTGAGCATTCAAATACACAAAATACATCAGATGATCAAAGGAATCATCATGAGCCGTCCAATGGAGAGGAGTGGTTCAGATTTTGCTTGTATTTACAGAGACGTCACTCCTCCAATCTATAAATAGCCCTCATTCCTCATATGAGGGGAGGCCAAGCAAGAGAGATGAGAGAGATCTAAAGCTTGAAGATTCTCCAAGCACAATCCTGCCACCACTCGACGGTCGTCAACCACTCGCCGCCACCGGCCACGCCGCCATCGATCCTCACCGTCAATCGGCCTCCATCATGATGACCTTCATCGTCACCGATGTCACTGTTCATCATCATCTACTACCATCAAGAATCGCTACATGAACGTAACTACATAGTTGTTGTTCCCTTCTCATATGCAATCCTGTAATCCCATTATCAGGAAGATTTTGTACTCTGAAACAGATACATAGTGGAAGCTTTTACTAGCTAGGCCCCGTGATTTTTTCCCCTCTTTTCGAGATTTTCTATGTAAAAATTCTGGAGTTTTCTTGTTCACTCTTTAAATACCTGTGTGTGTGTGTGCTGGATTTCACAACAAAGCTAAGACGTAAACTTTCACTCTACCGCAACTGGTTTTCTAGCACGCAACAATTATTATTATTATTATTATTATTATTATTATTTAAATTATTTTTATTATTTATTATTAAGTTAGTTTTTATTAGTTATTATTTATTAGTTTAGTTATTAGTTTAGTTATTATTATTAGTTTAGTTATTATTTTAGTTTTAGTTATTTAAATTAATAAACTAATAACTAAAATAATAATAATAATAAAAAACCAATAAATAAAAAAAACTAATAACTAATAAAACTAATAAACTAATAATAACTAAATTAATAATAAATAAAATAATAACTAAAACTAATAATAATAATAACTAATAATTAATAACTAATATAATGAACTAATAACTAACTAATAACTAACTAATAATAACTAATAATTAACTAATAGCTAATAAAAATTGAACTAAATTAACTAAATAATAACTAAAAATAAACTAATAACTAATAATAAAACTAAATAACTAAACTAATAAGTAAAACAAATAACCAAACTAACTAATAACTAAACTAAAAAACATATAAAATAAATAGCTAACTAACTAATAAAATTAAAACTAAAACTAACAAACAATAAAAATTAATAACCTAATAAAAATTAATAACTAAATAAAACTAATAAACTAAAACTAATAACTAATAAAAACTAATAACTAATAAAGACTAATAGCTAATAATAAACAAAAAACTAATAAAACCAAAATCATAACTAAAACAAAAACTAACTAATAATAATAATAAAAATAATAAACTAATAATAAAATAACTAATAACTAAACTAAATAAAGACTAACTAAACTAAAAAGTAAACTAAAACCTAAATTACTAATAAAAACTAATAAAATTTAATAAACTAAATTAATTTTAGTTATTAGTTATTTTATTATTTAATTATTATTTAGTTATTTTTTATTTATTATTTTATTAATTAGTTAGTTTTTAGTTATAATTAGTTTATTATTTATTAGTTTTATTAGTTTAGTTAGTTAGTTTAGTTTAATTATTAGTTTATTTGTTTTTTTAGTTAGTTTTTAGTTTATTATTATTAGTTATTATTAGTTTTTAGTTTATTATTATTGGTTATTATTAGTTTTTAGTTTATTGGTTATTATTAGTTAGGTTACTAGTTATTTATTAGTTTTTATTATTAGTTAGTTATTATTATCAGTTAGGTTATTTTATTAGTTATTAGTTTTAGTTTAATTATTTAGTTATTAGTTTTAGGTTTTTATTATTAATTAGTTATTTAGTTATTTATTAGTTTTATTATTTAGTTTATAATTTTAATTTATTAGTTATTGGTTTAGTTATTAGTTTTAGTTCATTAATATAGTTTATTAGTTTTTAGTTATTAGTTTTAGTTATTAGGTTATAGTTATTAGTTTTATTATTTTATTATTAGTTAGCAAGTTTTATTTTATTAATTTAGTTCTTTTGTTTTATTATTATTTAATAATTAGTTTTATTTTTAAATTTAGTTATTAGTTTTATTATTTTATTATTATTATTATTTATTTAATATTATGTTAGTTTTTATGGAAGCAAAGTTCGTTACCTCATCAAGACTGGATAAATAAGTGACAGTGCGGACATATTGCAAAAGCTCATTAAAGAAGGGAAAAAAGAGAGGCAATTTTTTTAAATTGAGTACGGTTAAAATGTGAATTAATAATTAATTAATAAAAAAAAATTTAAGAATAGGTATAGTCGCCCAATTAGAGATGATCCACGCCAATGTCGTCGACATGGCGTGGCCGTAACGAGTTGGCCGCACTAATTCGATCAATCAGATATCGCCCAATTAGTGGGCTTAGGCCAGATCTGAACCGCCCACTATATGATCGCTGATATTTTAGCTATCGCCTGATCGGCCCTATCTCGGTTTTGCTTGATTCCTCCCGAAACTCCGCTCTCGCCAGAACTCCCACCAAAGTCCATCCCACGAACACCGCCCTCCGGAACTTCCGGCCGCCGCCACATAGATCTCGACCGCTTGCATTGCGCTGCTTGTCTGTGTATTCGATAGAAACTTTTAGTTTTCCCGATTCGCTGACGACGCTTTAACTACTTCCTCTCTCATTTACCGGTGTTGGAAGGCAACTTTATTTTCGATGATTCTTACCATTTCGGTTGAGGAAAATTCCCTTTGGATTCAACATTTTTTAGCGCACATCCTGGTTCTTCATAAACACAGTAAATCACTTTATTTATCAATTTATTTAGGTGTTAAGTAGCCAAAAGTAGTATTAATTGGTGTCATAATATAAAATTCTCATTATTCATATAACTTGTTTTGCAAGATGAATAGAGAATTTATTTCATAATCTTTTCTATGGAGGCAACCGAGTATCGATGAGCAATTCACCAAGTTATGTGGAGGTCGAAATCGCCCGCTTAAGGTTCAACGTCATAGACCTTACCGAATTGAAGCAACGAATTATGAAGCTTGCACATTGATCCGAGCCACACGTCACTCTAATGTCGTTATCCAAGCGGATTTATAGCGTCATATCCGACGATGACGCTATGGTTACACTTGAAAGCTTCCGCCGATATTGGTGTTGTATGTCAAGTGGAAGATGTTAATATTGCATCCACATCACCGATCCAGTAAGGTCGTAGATATACCGCTAACACATAGTGATTTCATCGCACAAGAACATCCGGGGATACAACGCACTCGATGAGTTTATTCCGGTGAGATACATCATAATTTATCGATTATACTTGTAATAATTAATATGATAATTAGTTGTCAACTTATAAGTTATGTGGCTGATGATCCGTCTACCGCTCGGATGAACCGTATGTGCCCGAGTGCGCGGAGATGAGTATCGACTATGAGTAGTGGCTCAGTGAGTCCGGTAGGTATTAGTGATGATGACCGCTTGTGTTAGAAGCCAGTACTTGAGAATATAGACAGTCATAATCTGCTGAAAAATCACTCATTTCGTAATATTGACAGTGAGAGTCATATGTTATCCACAAACGAGTATGTCCGGATGTGTAAAACTACGAGGCAGTGGGACAACGATGTTTACTTTGATGGCCCATCTGACGAAACTGCCCTAAATGATGAAATTGAAATTCCAAATGACATCAAGGTATGTGTTTTGAAATTAAACTGAGTATGCAATTTGCTATTGTCGGGTGGTCCATAGTAAATAATGTTCACAGTTACCTCTAATCAAGAACTACATTGTATGTGTAGACGATAGTCCTAAAAGGCCCCAGAATTGGCATTTACATTGTAGCAAACAGCGACATTAGGGGTGCTTGGAGAATATCAAAAGTTGGTGAAAATCATAGATGTGTCAATGCGTAAGTTCATCCGGCCATCGACAGTAGTTCAAATTTCATATACTACATCAAACTGATCGCACCGATTGATTTGAAACCTAGAGAGATTATAGGTAGAATGGAGTCGAAATTCAATGTTAAAGTTTTGTATATGAAAGCATGGGATGCAAGGCGTAAGGCAATAAAAGCAATATTCTATGGAAGAGTCCCATAGGACTCTCCTTTATATGCAATCGCTTACTACTTTACTTTGTACGCCTACGAATTCAATCTACCACTACGCAATGTTTTCGAGACTTTTTGGGCTTTGGACCTTCAATGGGATGAAGTTGCTGCACGGTGTTGAGCTTAGACTACTTTTGCAAGTATCGTGGGCACATTATTAACCGTCAGAAATCGACGCAATAATGGGTTGTTTCCTAGCTTTTCAGTGGAATCGAGAATGTTGATTCATGGTTGTAGGTTCTATTGTGCTTGCATGATATGTTACCCTAGTGTCTAGCGAGCGGATTTATGCATAATATCCGATAAACATGTCGGTCTCTGCATGGATGCAAAGAGATTTTTCCAAACGAGCATTGTTTGCATTTGCGTGAAAAATTTTAAAAGGTCATGAGGAATTGATGTTGAGTTTCTATGCCAAAAGATGTTAACACCGATGATATTCCAATTCAACCGCTTAATGCTGACATTAAAATTGTTAAACAAGAAGCGCATAATTGGCTAGCGATAAATGGTCCCTTGTGCAGATGGTGGTATGCAGGGACAATGACAATGAATGCATCTGAGTGCTTTAATGGTGTACTGAAATGGGCACGTGGTTTACCGATTCAGGCTTTAATCACTGCTATCTATTATAACTTAGTAGCTTTGTTCATGAAACGATTATCCACTACTCAGCAAGAGGAAGTCAACTTGTCTATTTATACCGAGGATATCCACATTACAACGCATCGAAAGGGAGGCTAGGCATTTCGAACTGTAAATATCAACCCACATGAGATGTAGGTTTTGACAGTCCACATCATTCGAGTTGATTTACTAGATAATGGCCTATGTGTTTGTAATTATGGCAGAACGATCATATATCATTGTCCATGCCCACATGTGATTGCGCATTGGGATTTGATGGTTAAACCATCTCATGTGTGTGTCACAAGATTACACTCCGAGTCGACACATACATAAATGAATTTCATACTCTACCAGATTGCTCTTATTGGCCATCTATCAGTGAAGAGCATGGCTTAGTCACGTTGCAGCCACCTAACTTTCGTAGAAGGTCAGGCCGACCATGTACGAATAGATTCAGAAACACAATGGATGAAAATGTATGTTCAAGTAGCAGAACTTGTAGCATATGCAAAAACATGGTCACTACTGTCATCGCCCCATAACATTGACAAATAATACATTTTTCAATAGGATAATGCTTATTTTTCTCTTTCAGATTGCACTATTTTACTTAGATTTTACAATTTTAGCACTAATACATTTGAGATTCTTTTCTGACAGGTACGATGGTAGAGGGCCACCGCGATGCTAGACGTCACGACATAAACAAGATGCACCTAAGGAAGGCGTTGTCACATGGTGGTTTAGACGTGTCTATACTACATTTTATTTTTCTATTTCATTACAAACTTCAGAGTCATGTACAAGCTAACTTTGATTACAGCATAATGAATTCTTGTTTCTTGTCCATTTGTGAAATGAATTGCTTGATTAGTGTATGTTTATGTGCTCAAATTGTTCCTACTACTGTATGTTCGCCAAAACTAAATGAAAACAATTTAGATACTACTATATGTTCGCCAACTCCGGTAGGGTGGAAGATGCTTGCAAAGCTTCTAAAATGCTGTATGAAAAGAATTTGATATCATATAATGGTCCTTGTTGATGGGTATGTAATGAACTCAAATCAAGCCTTAGACCAAATGGACATATAATCAGCCGAAGATCGATGACATTGATATCGCCGCGCAATTACTAGCGACCGTTTCAGCTATGAAGTTCACTTCAATGTGGGAAGATCCGTTGCGATGATGCGAGCCGCCGCACCATGCCAATGCAAGAGAATAGAAAGAAGCATTGCACCAACAAAAGCAATTCCACCCTCCCATAAAATTTTCAAGTCAACATCGCACAAGAAATAGTTGGTGCATGTAAGAAAGTAAACTAATAAAATAGTTGGTATGCATGCAATTCCACCCATCCATAGTTTCTCAGAAAACACTATCGCTATGCGTGGTCCCAAGGCCCTAATGAGGAAAGTCGGGTAGATAGTGGACATCCAAAGATAAAACTTGTTCAAAACCATGACATGAAACCTTAAATACATTAAGCTATATACATAAATAAAAATTCATTGGTGTGCATGTAAGAAAGTAACAACTAATAAAATGTACACAGATACAATAACTAAAAGAAATTAGAAAAATAACTAATAAAATGCCATAATCAAAGTTAGCGTGTACATGACTCTGTAGTTTGTAATGAAACAGAAAGATAAAATATAGAGACATTGTCTAAACCCTATGAGACAATTTCCTCCTGGTGATGGAATAGCACCACTCCTGTGTGTGTCGTGAGACGAGATGGACGATCACGTAATGATGGCCCTCAGTGATCCCGATGATGGCATATCATCTGTGATTGAATATAGGTGGTCGCGACATATGAGCCGAATGTAGGTCCTGGATCAACGACGAGGATGACGCATAGAAGGACTGGATCGTGGAAGTAGATGGACCGGCTCAGCCATGCCGCGACACCTCTGTAGCACCGATCCATAATATGTGTCACTAATGTACACGCTTGTCTCTGATATCATTCGCATATTTACACATCGTAAGTGGTGATCATCCACGACCGGCATGGTAAATATGTCCCAAGTTGCCGCAATATGATCCTACACAAAAAAATAGAATGTAAAATTATCACTTACAAAAATATTGAATATTTACTTATATCATAACTACATAAAGACATCGGTGCTAGTAGTAGTGGTTGAGGATCGGATGTACAAAGAAGCCCATCTGAACGGCGATGTACCGACCGATGTAGTCTTGTCACCTCATCTAGGCTCCTCGAGGTAATCCTCTCCCAAGAAGCAATGTGTGAGGTGGTAATCAACCGCATGATGCTTTCACCATCACTTTGAAACTAGTCAATGGGCTACATCTACTGGGAATAAGGCCAATCACAAAGACTCTCGGTAAATACCACTCAACCCTCTTCCAACTGATAAGAGGGACTCATGCTAACCATATGTCAGAGCCTATAGAGCATATATCGATATGTGTCTGATTCATAATATGCTGATCACCTACACGTATAATAAAATTATGTTAAAATATAATATGCATTACAGTTATTTAGACTAAAGTGTTAACTGCAGATCACGTGATTGCAGCCATCTAGCTCATTTCTAGACATATCACTATTGTGTGGCAAACATACTTCATTCCACCGCATACGAAAATAGTTTAAACATATATATTATGAAAGTGTGTTAACGCATACCTCAAACCAACGAGATCAACAAGCTCAGATATGTCACATGTAAAGTCGCCTACCCACATGAATATGCTCACACCCAAATTGAAGGAGGTGTAGGCAACCGATGTTGATCAGTCGATGAACTCTCTATATAGAGCCAAATCCACCTATAGATCATGCTTGAATGATCCTCCGTGAGTTGTATTGTGTGGACCTCAACTGAACAAAAGTAAAGTACCAATCGAAATAAAATATAAGACGCGTTAAGAACTCCATGTGCTTATCGTCATATGACTTCTAGAAAGTTAAGCCACCCTGGCATTTGTCTCATGTGCCCATCTAATGTCGAACGATATGTGGACTGACGGATCATGATACATCATTAATGGTGTCATAACAAATCATCGCAAAAATGCCAAGTGTCATCTCCTCTTAATCACAACGGACCATGATATCATCAATTGAATCATCGCCACGAGCATCACCATTCATACAAATAAGGTATATCTGCGGAGACCATCTCAATCAAAGCGGTAAATGATCCAATTTAAATGAATTTACAATGTTCACATTAAATCGATGAATTGCATGTAATGGGCCATTCGATAAGCAAGTGTGATCATGCTCTAAAAAAAAATCTAAGTACTGTCAAATTAAAGGTAAGCACGCCAAATACATTCTCGCAAAAAAAAATTCACTTACGATGTATAATTGATTAAAGTAATAATACTAGGATGAATTGTAATGGTGGCCTCCCAACTTTACATGCCGACGCCTAAATTCTCTCGCCATCATGTCAAAAGTAGAAGATTATGGTTTACTACATATGCAAATTATGAAAAATAACAGCAAAGTAAATAAAAGTGGGAAAAAATCTTAAGACAAACCTTACATTCTTATCAAATATAATGATAAATCCACATGACATGCTTTGAAGAATAACTTGTACATTAGAAGCATCAACAATCTTAAGACAAAATAAAAAGTGCCCATATTTCTCTATAAGTTTGATTTCAAGGAAATTTTAAATCCACAAAATGTTAAATAAGAGTTGAATTTAATCTTGGCGTTAAGATCAAAACTCAAGATTATATGCACACCAAATCCATACCTTCCATAAGTTGCTTTATAAAGGGAATAATTCAATGTATCATCCCACCAACACAAATTTATATTTAGATGAAAGAAGGCAAAGCTTGAACCATAACAAATTGAGACTCTAAAGCTTAAAAGGAAAAGAGAAAAAGCTCTTATAACAAAGAAAACAAAAGAGTAATCCCATTAACATTAATATCTTCTATCTACATTCATACATTTTGTGGCAATTGCTTATGTCCTTTCTTAATCATTCAATAGAGAAATGTTATTTTATCTTTATCTTCAACTTATATGCAAAGATATCATTGATGTACTTCAATCTTGTTGAAATATTTGATCTTTGAGCAATGTGAACATAAGAATCATCAAATCACATGTTTATGCTATGTTTTGAGATCTTTAACATGTTCTCTGTCTTCATTTGATTTTATTCAAAGTTTATTACATCATTATAATAAGTGCAATGAGATCAAAATCTAATAAAAAAAAAATACCTTGAAGAATTTAACACAAAAAATGCAATCCACTTAGAAATTCTCAGGGTAATTGCTTCTCATTTGACTATTAGTTCTAATGGAGAGCAGATTCTGAGAATCGAGCAAAACCAAATATAAATCGTGATAAATGTAATAGAATCAGATTTGCCCACTAATAATTTTCACTTAGAAGCCACCAAATGACCGGCCATTAAGAACACTTTAAGTAAAAGCATGGTGGGTAAATTGCTTATATATATTCTTAATTTTTTTTTATTAATACTTAATTCACTAATTCACATTTTAACCGTACTCAATTTAAAAAAATTGCCAAAAAGAAAAAGAAGCTAAAGTTGCTTGAAAGTTTGCAACATAGGTTTTTTTTTTTTTTTTTTAATTTTTTTGCGGGTTTTACCCTCACGATATATTAGTGTATCTTTTGCTCTATTTTATGTTATTTCAGTAAGTTTCAACTTCAATGTTCTCTTTTATTTGGAAGGGTTTGATTTTCTTTTCAGTTTTCTTTTGATGCATTAAATTGCATTTTTTCATGAACTATGGTCTCCAGGATATAATATTATTGATAATCAAACTATTTCTTTTCATGATTGATATTTATTTAGTATTCAGCTAACCATGAGGAATTTCAAACTTTAAAATAAACTAATCTTATATATATATATATATATATATATATATATATATATATATATAAAGAGAGAGAGAGAGAGAGGTAAATAGATAATTGAGTTTTATACTTTAATTGTTTCTTGAAATCATTCCTTGATATTTTATTAAAAATCAAAGTAAAAGAGTAAACTGGAGCTCTCAAACTAGTGAAACACTCAACATCTTAAATTTTCAATGCGGATCGAGTTTTAAGCATATTAACCAATCAATCAAACTCATTTTAGACAAAATACATCTACTATATTTGTGCATAACATTGCAAAAATTATAATTTAAACGCTTATGAAGCGTTGAACTGTCATTGATTTAAATTATTTATCTAAGACTTATTTATAAATAAAAGTGAAGTAAACAAATTATATTTCAATTTTAAGAATTTTTAATGTACATAAAAATCATTAATCATGAAGAGTTGAGAGAAGTCACAATACATGCTTCTGATTCTAATTTTATCAAAATTACCTTCTAACCACTAACCTTAAATAGATCATTTTAAAATATCATTATATTTCAAAAAAATTTATAATTTAATTTCAAACTAGTTTTGAATTACATCTAACCGATAACATCGAATTAAACAACAATTACAAGAAAAAAATAATATTTTTTTCAAGGAATAGCAATCTTTATTCCAACTATTTAAATTTATCAATTAAGATCAAAAAAAGCTCTCCTTAAGCATTTAGAATGATAGTCTTATTTGTTTACATTTAGCTTAGAATAGCATACTAAACATATAAATGAAAAGAGTAGAATAGCTGAAAAATTGAAAAAAAAAAAAATGTACCCTCATGAGAGTACAAAAGTACACATGCAAAATAACTCAAAATCAATCAGGCCACAAAACACCTTATAATGGCATTGAACATTTTATCTCCAAATAGGGTAAAATAGCTAACAAAAATTGAGAAAATAAGGTGTACTCTCATGAGAGTGTAGAGAGTACACATTCAAAATAGCCCCAATAATCTACCAATAAGCCTCTAAACAGCTTAGAATGACATCTAGTAAACATTTGATCTCTAAACAAGGTAGAATAGCTGAAAAAATTTGAAAAAGTAGGGTGAACCCTCATGAGAGTACAGAGAGTACACATTCAAAACTAACCGAAAAACCCACCAAGAAGCCTCCAAACAGCTTAGAATGACATATACTAAACATTTGTTCTTCAAACAGGGTAGAATTGCTGAAAAATTTGAAGAAATGGAGTGTACCCTCATGAGAGTACAAAGAGTACACATGCTAAAAAAATCAATTCAGCCACAAGCGACTTATAATGACATCTACTAAACATTTTATCTCCAAACATGGTAGAATAGTTGAAAACAATTGAGAAAATGGGTGTACTCTCATAAGAGTACATGCAAAATAGCTTCAAAAATTCAACAATAAGCTTCCAAATAGCTTATAATGATATATACTAAATATTTTATCTCCAAACAAGTATATTAGCTGAAAAAATTTGAGAAAATGAGGTACTCTCATGAGAGTACAAAGAATACACATTCAAAATTGATCATAAAACCCGAAGTCTCCAAACAACTTATAATATCTACTAAACATATAAATGAAAGAAATGGTATAATAGTTGAAATTTTTTTTAAAAATGGAGTGTAGTCTCATGAGAGTATAGAGAGTACACACATTGGAATAGCTCCAAAATCCTCCAAGAACCTTCCAAACAGCTTATAATGGCATCTACTAAATATATAAATGAAACAAAGGATAGAATAGCTGAAAAAAATTGAGAAAATGGGATGTACTGAGTACACATTCAAAACTGATCCAAATACCAACCAAGAAGCCTCCAAACAGCTTATAATGGCATCTACTAAACATATAACTGAAAGAAAGGATAGAATAGCTAAAAAATTAAGAAAATGGGGTGTACTCTCATGAGAGTACATAGAGTACATATAAAAAACTGATCTAAGAACCCAACCAGATGACTCCAAATAGCTTAGAATAGCATGTACTAAATATTTTATCTCCAAACAGGGTAGCATAGCTGAAAAAAATTGAGAAAATGGGGAGTACTCTCATGAGAGTACAGAGAGTACACATTTAAAATTGATCCAAATATCTACCAAGAAGCTTTCAAACAGCTTATAATGACATCTACTAAACATATAAATGAAAGAAAGGGCAGAATAGCTAAAAAAAATTGAGAAAATGGGATGTACTTTCATGAGAGTATATAGAGTACACATCAAAAATTGATCCAAGAACCCAACCAGATGACTCCAAACAACTTAGAATAACATGTACTAAATATTTTATCTCCAAATATTGTAGCATAGCTGAAAAAAATTGAGAAAATGAGGTGTACTCTCATGAGAGTACAAAGAGTACACATTTAAAACTAATCCAAATACCCACCAAGAAGCCTCCAAACAACTTATAATGACATCTACTAAACATATAAATAAAAGAAAGGGTAGAATAACTAAAAAAATTTAGAAAATGGGGTGTACTCTCATGAGAGTACATAAAGTACACATGAAAAATTGATCCAAGAACCCATCTAGATGACTCCAAACAACTTAGAATAGCATGTGCTAAATATTTTATCTCCAAACAGGATAGCATCGGTGAAAATTTTTGAGAAAATGGGGTGTACTCTCATGAGAGTATAGAAAGCACATATTCAAAATTGATCCAAATATCCACCAAGAACCCTCTAAATAGCTTATAATGACATCTACTAAACATATAAATAAAAGAAAGGGTAGAATAGCTGAAAATAATTAAGAAAATGAGGTGTACTCTCATGACAGTATAGTGAGTACACATAAAAAATTGATCCAAGAACCCACCAAGAAGCCTCCAAACGACTTAGTATAACATCTACTAATTATATAATGGAGAAGTAATGTAGATTAGCTGAAATTCCTCATTAGCCCACTCCATAAACCACATAATTCAACACTATTTTCCCATTTACATTAATTGATTGGTCATTATAAAAATCTCAAAATGCTAGCATCTTGTACTAATTTGATATAAAGATTAAAATAATCAAATTGCAAAACAAGTATGCATTGAGATGACTTAAAATGAGAAGAATTTTACAATATTTGGAAGAATGACCTTATATTTTTGACATTGAGTCCTTAAAATCAGTCCTTTCTTAATATGCCATCAATAGTGTCAATGTTGATTATTGATAATTGAAGTAAGAGTTAAATTCATTGAAATACTATGAGAACATCTTTGGATGAACATTTTGCTTTCTTTTGGTAGGCCATATTTAGCATAATTGCGAATTCAAGAAAAAGTTTAAAATTAGTAGCTTATACTATAAAACTTTGGGAAGCATCATATAACCAAAACTTAGCATAACTCAGTGTAAGCATGAGCATACATATAGGGGACATATAACCCAAAACGATAGTATACTTCTCACCCAACAAAAGGTGAATACATCATATATGCATCTAATAGAATCTTGATCTGCCCGACAACTCCTTCGATTTGGTCTCTTGATAATGATATTTTCAGTAGAGAATCGCTATCCTCTGCATGTGAGAAGCAATGGAATGTGAGCATTACTAAATGAAAAGGTGATTTTATGTATATTAAATGAGATAGACTAAGCAATGACTTGCTTGTCCTTGAATCGGGCATAGGAGGTGTCAATGAGCTTTGGCTTGGGCATAACATCTCTTGATGAGAAGTCTACAATATCATGTGCTTCAACTGGCTGCAAGAAATTAACAAGGTTTAAGAGCTAGATTAAATGTGAATTAAAGTCGAATCTTCTAAGATGAAGAATACCTCTGCTTGATGCTCCTCAACCACTACAACAATAGTCCTTGGTTCATCTGATATTGGAACCTCTTTGTTAACTACATAAAAATTATTGAAATCGACTTTTATTATATTAAACTAAAAGGAAAGCAAAGTAATACCTCCTCGTTGTGCATCCGTATAGTAGCAATAGTAAGAGTTGTTTTCTGCTTCTGTCGTTGTGTGAGAATGGGAGGATACAACTTTCCTCTTCCTCATTTAGCCTTCACACCACGTTGAATGTTGCCCAGTAAAGGTGACATCTTCTGTCGATGAAAGCCTCTTTAGGAGCTTTCCACTGGTAGCTTCCTCAGAGCTTCCCATGGTAGCTTCCACCGAGCTTCCCATGGTAGCTTCCTCAGGAGCTTCCCCTTTGGTAGCCTCCACATGAGCTTGTCAGCCTCCATAAGACTTTCCCTGTGGTAGCCTCAGGAGCTTCCCTAGCTTCCCTATGATAGCCTCCAGGGGCTTCCCCATCTAGGACCCCTCTCCAATCATCTCAATTGCAACTACCCACAAATAAATATCATCGACTTTTTTAGTTATTGAGGCTTCAAAAATGATTCTCTTTCCCTCAGGGCCCTGAAACCTGAAAATATCTTCTCTCTCGCAAAGCTTTGTAGATGGGTAGATGAGCAGATGTAGATACATTGAAGAGGAGAACATCGAGGAGAGGCTTATGGAGATCCACTGGGGCTCCACTCCTTGGACTTGGAATGGGGCTTCTATGGGGCTCGATGTGGGTTGTCTCTGAGCAGGGGCCTATTCAAGGAGCGGTCTCCTCCTCGATATGTCCTCAAATGAAAGGTAGATCTATGTTACACCAATAAAAAAATTTGATGATTTTTAATATGAATAAATACATTCTAAGGTAAATGAAGTCAATTTATTTCACATCACCTGGTGTCCTTGCAAACCACTGAAGGAATCATCTGCAAACTTTATTTTTGGTCATCGTAATATATGTGGCTTTGCAGAAGAAATGGGTGGCCTTATGATTCCTATGTGCTCTGCCGCCCAGATCTACAATGAAGATTTACATAACTTAGCTTCAATGCATAAAATAGTATAAATCTAAAGATGTAAAACATACCATTAGAAGAGTGACAAAGACACTCATGTACCTGGGTGCCTTATGTGTCAAAATTTTGGATGTAATACCATCAAACTGTGAAATGAGGAAGCTCCAGATGGCTTCTGGCCAATTATAATCAACAAATCTCTTTATGTCGTCGATATAGGCTATCAATTCTAACACCACTATATAATTATGATATATAAAAAAGATCTAAAAGTAAAAACTGTATGTATTTGCACAATTTGCATCCGATCCAACTCAATTTTATTCTTAAAATCCATTGAGTTGGACTTGAAAAGTGGGGATTACATATGACACCTTCTCCCTGACATTCTAATTAATGCAACTTCATCGGGGGTGAAAGGAATGCATTGGTCACCAAAATAGAATGCCTATTTTTCTATATTCCAACAGGATGTGATTGAAGTGATGACAGTTGAATCTTGCTAAATTTCATGCATTCTAATGAATTGATGCACATGTAGCCTTCTTAAAATGACAAGTACTTCATCAGTAAAGTGGTCTAAAATAGTCTCAAACACTGCTTTAATGCTGGTTGTCATCTCGAAGTTATCCTTTTCCCAGACACTTTTAACTTCAAAATGAAAAGTGAATTAATGAGAATATTATCTACACAATAGAGGTCCAGAGAGTACACATGTAAAATAGCTCAAAAAACTAACAAAATTCTTCATGAAATATCTCCAAACATCTTATAATAGGTTATGGTAAACACATGACAAGCCTTACAGTTAAAATTTTTGAAAAAATGGGGTGTACTCTCATAAGAGTACAGAGAGTACACATACAAAATAGCTCTAAAAATACCCAATTTTTTATGAAATATCTCCAAACAACTTATAATATGATATACTAAACATATGACAAGCCCTACAGTTGAAAAAAACTAAAAAAATAGGGTGTACCCTCATGAGAGTAGAGAGAGTACACAGGCAAAATAGCTCCAAAATCTAACAAATTCTTCATGAAATATCTCCAAACATCTTACAATAGGATCTACTAAATATATGACAAACTCCAGAATTGAAAATTTAAGAAAATGGGTGTACTCTCATGAGAGTACAAAGTATACATGCAAAATAGCTCCAAAAATATCCAAATTTTTTATGAAACATCTCCAAACATCTTACAATAGATCTACTAAACATATGACAAGCACTATAAAAATTTTAAAAATGGGTGTCATGAAAGTACAAAAATACATATGTAAAATAGCTCCAAAAATCACTAAATTTTTTATAAAAAATCTCTAAACATCTTACAATAGAATACACTAAACATATGACAAGCCCCACAGTTGAAAAATTTAAAAAAATGGGATGTACTCTCATGAGAGTACAAAGAGTACACATGCAAAATAGCTCCAAAAATCAATAAATTCTTCGTGAAACATATCCAAACATCTTACAATAGGTTATGATAAACATATGGCAAAGCCCAATTAAAATTTTGAAAAATGATATATTCTCATGAGAGTACAAAAGTACATAAAATAGCTCAAAAATATCTAAATTCTTTGAAACATCTCCAAATAGCTTATAATAGGATGTACTAAATATATAAGCCCATAATTAAAAAAATTAAAAAAATAGGGGTATTCATAGAGTATATAGAGTACACATATAAAATAGCTCAAAATCAGTAAATTCTTCATATAAATATTTTCTTACAATAAGATGCACTATATGACAAACCCCAAAGCTAAAAAAATTTTAAAATAGGATGTACTCTCATGAGAGTATATAGAACATATGCAAACAGTTCAAAATACTCAAATTCTTCATGAAATATCTACAAATATCTTACAATAGGATCTACTAAACATATGACAAACCTCAATTTGAAAATTTGAAAAATGAGATGTACCCTCATACGATAATATAGAGTATAAATACAAAATAGCTTAAAATTATCAAATTCTTGATGAAATATCTCCAAACATCTTATAATATGATATACTAAATATATGACAAGCCCACAATTAAAAAATTTTAAAAATGAGGTATACTCTCATGAGTATAGAGAGTACACATATAAAATAGCTCTAAAACCAAATTCTTCATGAAATATCTCCAAACATCTTATAATAGGTTATGGTAAACATATATGAAACCCACAGTTAAAATTTTAGAAAATAGAAATGTACTCTCATAAGAGTACATATATATGCAAAATGACTCCAAAAATACTCAAATTCTTCATGAAACATCTCCAAATACTGATGGGATGTACTAAATATATGACCATAGTTGAAAAAAATTTAAAAATTAGAGTGTACCCTCATGAGAGTACGGAGAGTACACATATAAAATAGCTCTAAAAAGCACCAAATTCTTCATGAAACATCTCCAAATATCTTACAATAGGATATAATAAACATATGATAAGCCCCACAGTTGAAAATTTTAAAAAAATAGGGTGTACTCTCATGAGTGTACACATGTAAAATAGCTCCAAAAATACTCAACTTCTTCATGAAATATTTTCAAACATCTTACAATAAGATATACTAAACATATGATAAGCCCTATAGTTGAAGAAACTGAAAAATAGGGTGTGTCCTCATGAGAATACAGAGAGTACACATGCAAAATAGCTCCAAAAATATTCAAATTTTTCATGAAATATCTCCAAATAGCTTACAATAGGATATACTAAACATATAAAAAGCTCCATTGAAAATTTTAAAAATGGGTACTCTCTCATGAGTATAAAGAGTACACATGCAAAATAGCTCTAAAATCATCAAAGTTTTCATGAAATATCTCCAAACATCTTACAATAGGAATATAATAAACATATGACAAGCTCACAGTTAAAAATTTTGGAAAAATGGGGTGTACCCTTATTAGAGTACAGAGAGTACTTATGCAAAATAGCTCCAAACCACCTAAATTTTTCGTGAAACATCTCCAAACACCTTACAATGGGATGTACTAAGCATATGACAAATCCCACAGTTAAAAAAATTTTAGAAAAATGGGGTGTACTCTCATGAGAGTATAGAGAGTATACATACAAAACAACACGAAAAATTAACAAATTCTTCTTAAAACATCTCCAACCATCTTATAATAGAATGTACTAAACATATAAACATTAAAAACTTAAAAAAATTGGATCTACCCTAATGAGAGCACAAAGAGTACACATGTAAAAAAACCACAAAATTAACAAATTTTTCATGAAAAATCTCCAAACATATTACAATAGGATATACTAAACATATGACAAGTTCCATAGTTGAAACAATTAAAAAAAATGGGGTGTACCTTCATGGGGATAGAGCACAGCTCTAAAAATTATCAAATTCTTCATGAAACATCTTCAAATATTTTACAATATCATATAGTAAACATATGACAAGTCATACAGTTAAAATTTTTGAAAAAATGGGGTGTATCCTCATCAGAGTATAGAGAGTATATATACAAAATAGCTCCAAAAATACCCAAATTCTCCATGAAACATCTCCAAACAGCTTACAATTGGATGTACTAAGCATGACAAGTCCAGTTGAAAAATTGAAAAAAAGTGTACTCTCATGAGAGTACAAAAGTACACATATAATAGCCCAAAAAATCACTAAATTCTTCATGAACATCTCCAACCATCTTATAACATATGACAAGCTCCATTAAAAAATTTTGGGTGTACTCTCAAGAGTACGAGTACACATAAATAATAAAATTAACAAATTCTTCATGACATCTCCAAATATTTTACAATAAGATATACTAAAATATGATAAGCCTACAGTTGAAAAAATTGAAAAAGAAAATGGAGTGTACTCTCATGAGAGTACAAATATTACACATACAAAATAGCCTAAAAATTAACAAATTTTACATGAAACATCTCTAACCATCTTACAATGAGATATACTAAATATATCATAAACCCCACAATTGAAAATTTTGAAAAATAAGGTGTACACTAATGAGAGTACAAATGCAAAATAGCTTCAAAAATCACCAAATTCTTCTTGAAACATCTCCAAATATCTTTCAATAGGATATACTAAACATATGACAAGCCGCAGAGTTGGAAGAATTGAAAAAATGGGGTGAACCATCATGAGAGTATAAAATATATACAAAATAATCCCAAAAATTAACAAATTTTTCATGAAATATCTCAAAACATCTTACAATAGGATATACTAAACATATGACAAACCTCACAGTTAAAAATTTTGAAAAATGGGTTATATATGTACAAAGAATCACATCAAATCTCAAAATCAAAATTCTTCATGAACATCTCCAAACATCTTATAATAGGATATACTTTAAGACGATTAAAATTTTGAAAAAATGGGATGTATCATGAGAATATAAAATTATGCAAAAAATTCAAAATAGTTCTTTCCTTTAAAAGCACTCAAATGTGCTCCTATTATGGTAGAACAAATATGAAAACCAAAATCTTTAGTACAAGAATCTTTGGAAGAAATACCTAATGGAGTCTTGTATCTCAATTTTTATATTTAGTAAATCTAGAAAATTATAAAGAAAAAATTCATAAAATGAAAATACCTAAATTTTTGAGGCTCAATAATGTTTTAATATTTTTAGAGCATATTATATTACATCTTAGAAAAATTATTTTTATTCTGGATCTCGTTAATTGGTGCTTAGTAAGTATATAACTATTAAATTTCTTCATATAAGCATATTCTCTTATTAGAAAGTAAAAATTTAAATGCGTTATATTAGCTTTATTCCCACCACAGAGATGCTTTGAGGCTTGTGAGAGGTGCGTGCTTATATACTAATAACTAATAAAATATCACGCTTAGCCTTTAACTTATTTATTGAAAGGACTATGTTTGATAATTTTATTTTCTACATTCCAGTTCTTGATTGTAAGAGATTGTAGACGTTGATGTGTAGATAGGTGAATAAGAGGTTGAGACTCTTTTCTGAAGGACTTGTGATTCAATAATTTATGGACTACACCTCACATGCGATTGATACACAGCCTCTTTACTTTGAGCTCTACGTTCCAATTCAATTGGCAGCATGAGATTAAATTTTTGTTAGATGCCCATATGGCCTTGCAAGAGGAGAGAATATTATTCTTTGAATTTATATTAGGACATTCAATTATCTTGTCTGTGACAAAATAATAAAATATATTTATATTTGTTATTTTTGTTTGTCATCATATGACTAATATAAAAATTATTATTAAATAATTATATAAGAAAAGTTTGGACTCAATAGAGTAATATTTATTATCAACATTCATAAAAATATGAACAAAATATTTTATTATACTCTTGTTCTCATGTAAGATTTGGTTATAATTTTCTTTGTGGATAGATGAAATAATATATTTGATATGGAAAATTAAATAAAAAATCTTGATGTAAAAGCAATTAGAATACAGATGTCTTAAAATATATTGAAAAATTATGTATCATTTAAATGAGTGTTTATATTAATCGGCGTCTTGATAAGATAAGCCTAAGATCTCTATGACTTCATTTGAGCATTCAAATACTTAAATACTGATGATCAAATGAATCATTTCAAATAAATTATGGTTTGGTTTTTAATTAAAATCATTTCTAATCATAAATAACTCTTTTTTCAGATAGAAAAGAAGATCAAGGCGAAGATTCAAGTATGATGATTTAAGAAACTTGAGCCATCCCTAATCTTCGAGAAATTATTAAATTCATCTTTTTGCTCTAATCATCTTCTGATTCGATTCTTCATTGTATAATCGATATGTCATTATGCCACCTATATTATCTTGATTATTAAAATTTTAGCACATTGCCAACATTAGCTTAAAATATGATCATAATCTATTTCTCAAATTTGATTGTTCTTTAAAATTCTTGATTTAATAAGTGAATTTTTAATTTCTCTACAAACTTATATAGATGATTTGTTGATTTTAGAGCTTTCTCATATCTGATTAAAATAATTTGATTGGAAAACTTTGTACTCAAATAATGTAATAAAAGTTAATAGATGGTTTCCTCCACTTTGGGTTTTTAATAAAAATCACAGTTTCTTGTTCACTCTTGAAATATCTGTGTGTGCTGGATTTCAAAATAAACTTTATTCTATATGTTTTAAGCATAGCTTTGGTGCTTCATTACCATCATCTTCGAATTTGAAAATATATGTTAATACCATATATGGTGAAGAAAATCTTCTCTCGATAATAAGAAGAATGAAGATTATCAAACTTGATCCTTATTAAAACTCTTATTATCAATAAATTATATATCTTATAAGATAAAATATTAATGAAAATAAAATGTCAAAACTTTGGCTACAAAAATAAATAAATGTTTGATTTGATTATATTAAATCATAAATAATAAATAATTTATGTAAATTTTTATTTAAATAAATTTGCTGAGAAATAATAGATGTAAAAAAATGTTATTGAAGACTTTAAATAAGCTTAGAATCAAACTTCAAGAGATTGTTTACCAAATAAAATGCTAATTATAAAATGGCCATGATTCGATAAACTGACAGTGCGTTTTAATTAAATAATTCCCCTGCTCCAAATTGCCTTCTGTAGGTCTGAGAACGAGTTAGAGAAGACGGACAGAGAGAGATGGGGATTCCTTGAAGGAAGCCTTGCAGAAGCGAAGCTCATCGGCGATGACGTCTTCCCAAAGACACTGCTCCCGGCGGCTGGCTCCAACCGAAACCTGGCCAAGGCGGTGGTCGCCGAACGTGAGTCCCTCGTAGCCACGCTTCGCCGGCACCGAGCGCTGCTCTTCCGCGGCTTCGACGTGACCTCAGTCGATGACTTCGAGCGTGTCGTGGAAGCCTTCGAGTGGGCCGCTTACCGTATAGTTTTGCCTGTCTCCAGTCGTTCTAAGCTCTCCAAACGTTTGATGCAGATGGTTATTTCACCAACACCCCTTGTTCACCGCTAACGAGTCTTCACCGGATCTGTTCATTAACTTCCACCACGAGATGGCCCTGGTTATTTCACCAACACCCCTTGTTCCTCTCTCTCTCTCTCTCTCTCTCTCTCTCTCTCTCTCTGTTAAATTCTCCAGCTATTTTCTTTCTAAAATTAACAAGATTAGTGATCTAAATAGCTTCATCCAATTTAAGATGAGTTAGATCAGGTCATAAATAGCTTCTCATCCAATCTTTTTTTTTAAAAAATTTGAATTGTATCTAACTTTAAGAGGTTCAATCTATTAGTCTTTTGGTTCGGCTGTTGCAGATTTAGTTGGCTTATAAGCTTTTGTGGGAAAACAGATAGTTATGAATATAACAACTAGAGTTAGTTTACGTTTGATGCAGATGCTTAAGAAATGGTAAATGATATATTTCTTATTGATTAAAAATATGGTGAGTCTGACTTATCTTGCTAAAGATAATGATGTTTTAATTCATTTTTTTATTCTTTAACTATATAATATATTATTATTTAGTAATATAATACATAGCTGGTATTTTATAATAAAAATTATTTTTTTTGAACGTGTCAAAATTAAGAATTTAATTAATAAATTCTTTAGATGTATAGAACAAAGTTTAACGAATAGAAATGTTTAAATATTTAATAAATGATTTTCATAAACTATAAAAGAGAGCTCATAAAAATTAAAATTTTTAAAAAATATTAAAATCTTAATTTAAGAATAATATTTTAAAATTTTAAAATAAAAGACATTATATTGTGTTTAAAATTTTAAAATCACTTTTTTTTTTTTTTTTTAAATATATAATCAATAATTCTTATATTTTCATATCTATTTAATAAATCTTTTATCTCTCTCTCTCTCTCTTATTTTTGTTTTTTATCAATTTTTTATTAATATATAATTTAAAATTATTTAAAATATATAAATATAATTTTTTGATAAAATAAATAAATTATATAAATAAAATATGTATATTATATAATATATATATATATATAATTATATATATAATTATATATATATATATATATATATTTATTTATTTATTTATTTATATATTTAAATTATATAAATATTTTTAAGTTATATAAATAAGTTAAAATATTTAAAATATATAAATAAATAAATAGTTATTATATATATATGTATTTAATTAGTTATTTATTTATTTAAAATATATAATTAGTTAAATAAATAAATAAAAATTTTAAATTATATAAATATTTAGTTATTTATATATATATATATATATATATATTATATAATATATATTTATATATTATATATATATATTTTTTATATTTTATTCCTTTTCTTTATTTTGTTTATTAAAAAATTATTTTATTTATTTATTTTTTTTTATTTTTATTTTTTTTGTTATTATTATATTATAGACATATAAATAATATATATATGTATAATATATATTATATATATATTTATTTTTATATGTTTTTAAAATTTTTATTATTTTTATATAACTTAAAATATTTATATAATTTAAAATTTATAAATAACTTATAATATATATTATATATATATATATATATATATATATATATGTATATATATATTTATATATACATGTTTATTTATATAATTTATAAAATATTTATATAATTTATTTTTCTAAAATTATTAATATATTATATAAATATATATAAATTTATTTAGTTATTTATATATTTAAATTAATAAATTTAATTATATAAATAATTAATAATAATAATAATAATAATAATAATAATAATAATAATAATAATAATAATAATATAACAAAAAAAAAAAAAAAAAAGATAGTAAAAATATTATAATAAATATTATTCAATGAAATATTTAGAGGTTTTTGGAATATTAACTATGTGAATTCATAAGCGGTCCTAGCCATCAGTTATTCTTCTGCTGAGCGTCACGAGGAGGGAGGGAATTAGTGATGTGATCAGAAGATGGAGGAGAAGTTGCGGAGTTTATAAGGTGTGGGATTACTTCATGGCAACAAAATGGCTTCTAGATGTTGGTACTGCCATATTTATAGGACCTGGAAGATGTTTCAACGATGAGGTTGAAAAAAGGTATGTTCACCTCTCTATGGATCATCTTTTAATAATCTTTTCATCATTTGGAATAGAAAATCAGATTATATATATATATATATATATGAATGAAATAAATATTTCACTTAAAAATTTTAATATGATTTTTGTATTGCAAAATTATAAATTTGAGTGTTATATTAAGGTGTTTATTTGAGTTTGATTTGATTTGAAGTTGATTTAATGGAAAAATATTTGATTTGATTTCTGACCTATTTATTATGATCAAAAATTAACTTTAGTTGAACTGACCAAACAAAATTTGATCAGTTTAACTAATTTTTTATATAAATCATACTTCTTTTTGAACCAATGTGACTCAATTAACTGGAATATATCTCACCTATTTAATCCAATTTTATATCTAAACTTATCAAATTCAAATTTAAATAATAATCAAATCAATCATTATGATTGGTGTAATTAGCATCAATATTGATTTTATATTCTACAAAATTTTGTAAAATCACTGAAAGAAGATGATGATTTTACCTTCACACTAAAATTAAATCAAACCAAAATCACCAATTTATAATATTATTTTCTATTTGCAAGAATGTCTAAGTCTCTAAATATTTCAACAGAGCCAAAGAAACGCTAGCATGTAGCGCTTCACTTCTTCGGACGGCGTAGAGTTAATTATCGGACCAACAAATCCAGTGGTTGAACGTGAGGGAAAGTGGGCATGGATTGTCCCAATACTTTGCTACACTGATAATATAAATACGGAGACCAATAGATTTGGTGATGGAAGCGCTATTCCTTCGGAAGTGTTCAGCATTTACGAGCAGCTTTTGGAAGAGAACTGCGTTGACATCAAGTGGCAGAAGGGCGACGTGATGCTTCTCGATAACTGCGATGCAAGAAGAAGGCGGAAAACCACCGCGTGTGCTTGGCCGATGTGCATTGATTTTAATTTTATACGCTTTGTTTGAATAAATCAGAATAATGCTTGAAAACTTATGGTGTGAGTTACGTGGATGAATTTTCGTTGTTTTATCAATTTCTGTGGAATTGAAATTTGAAGGTCCGAGTCTTAATTAGAAATAATTTTAAAATTAAGTATTAAATAAAATCTAATTATTATATTAAGTATATATAAAAAAAAATTAATATTAGATACAGTCACCCCATAAGTGGATGATCGTCCACCTCATCACGGTGGTGACTTGCCCACTTATGGGGCATGGTTTGCTTAAAGCCACGCCGATAATCAATAGACTAGTTTTAAGTGAAGCCAGTCAACCAATTTTCGGGTCACTGGCTACTCCCTAAATTCAATTCCGTGCGGCCCTAGCAGACCCTGCGCGGCATTCTTTCGACATTCAACCTGGCACATCTCGCTTGATTTAGTCGAATCAATCTCACTGGCTCCACCCACCGCAATTGTCGCCGGCTCCACTCAAGATTTCGGCCCAACTCCCACGCTATTTGGAAGGTATACAATGCTTTCAACGTTATTTCTTTTCTCATACCATCAGTGTATCTCCATCATTGTGTTTATCCAAGTTACATCATCTCTCATTTGTACCAAGTCATTAATGTAGAAATTCATGAGTTTCTTATTATAAGCTCTATTCTAGCTACCACTTCAAAGAATGGTTTAATCCCATTCCAAGAGGGCAACCATGGAAAGGAACTTCAAAGTAATTATGTGACACAACTTGACACTTATACAGTTGATATTGGTTTCTCTTTTGATTTTCTTGGAAGAAAAGCATAAATTTGATGCCCTGCTTTCTCAATCAACCAACTATGCTATTATGCCCCCCCTTCTATAAGTTATACATATTATGCAGGAGGGAATCTATCCTTAGAAGATAAATTTTCTCACGAATTTAAAGAAAACACTTGGTGCCATACTCCATTAGAGGACATTCTTGATTATCGTGATAGTGTCACAGCTACAAGCAAGCAAGCAAACTTAGAGCAATTGTGCTATTACTATTGATTTCATAAAGCAAAGTGAAGGCTCCTCAACCATCTTCAAATGCTTCATTAAATCAGTTGAATGCATATATGTTAATTTCTTCTTCATTAGCATTTTTTATGTTGCATTTAGTTTTAGATCCATATCTAGATATTTTTTTTTATTTTGGCTGACCTGTTTTAATGCTACTAACAAGACTTCATCATCACATTTATGTTACATCATTGCCAATACTTTTTTTTGATGAATGATGAGTGAATTTTTAGGTTGCATTAGAAATTTGGTTGATGAGCATATACTAGGATGAGTCAGGAGCTCGTTTCCTTAATTCTCTTCTATGACTCAACCGATCATTGATGATCGGCTCATTTCAAGTTATGTAGGTGACAAAAATCGTCCCATGCGAAGTTTCATGCAAATTTAGAAGATTTAAAACAAAAAAGTGCAGATCTCTATGACATTGATAACTTCGTGGAGATTTACGTCATTTTTTTATCGGTGATACATAGCTTCTGCTTCGATAATAAAGTCCGCAGATCATCGGATGAAGTTTCCCATCGACATTAATTCTTTATGTGAAAATAAAGCCACAAATTGCGAAACAAATTGATATATTATGCGATAATGTTCAGACACGCTCATGAGTTCACTTGGCCAACAACTGTTGTATCGCAATAGTACTATGATGGCCCAGAAATAAGGTAAGCAGTTACCTTAATAGTAGTGTTAGTGTCTTCATTTCTTGATTTATACTATCTTCTGTTGTTTAAAAGATTACGACTTTTTTAACCTAGTTCATCTAGAGTATTATCGGATGACGAGTATGAAATGATGAAAAGTGAATCAAGCAATGCATCGATGATAGAATGTCGAGGAGGATTCTTTACGGTAATGCCAATTTATGTGACACCAATGTTGGTCAAGCTTATTGAGTCATTCAATCCGAATTCTTCTAATGATGATGCTATGATTTGCAATTAACCCCGCGATATGCCAAATCGCAAAAAGATTGGGATGCAGAATTGTGTTTGATGGTCCATCTGATAGTTCAAATTTTTCAGATGACATCAAAGTTCTAATTGAGCTATATGAAGGTATGTGTTTCTCAGATGAGAAGGAGCTTCAATTTGCAGTAACTAGTTGGCCAATTCTTAATAATGTTCGCCTTTACCCACTTCAAATTAGAAGAACTTCACTGTTATATGTGCACAACATAATAATCCTAGCAGATCTCGCCAATGACGCATGCATTGAAGCAGAAGCAAGAGGTTGGGAGGTGCTTGGAGGATATCAACTTTAGATACAACGCGTTAGCACTATCGCTGGTTGGACATCGCCGGTGCACTTCTAAGTTCATTAGTTATTTCATAATGCCGCTTATGCGATATTTTGAAAACAAGAGAGATCATAGGAAGGATGGAATCAAAATTTAATATTAAAGTATCTTACATGAAGGCTTGGGATGCACGACGTAAGAGCATCAGAGCAATATTTGATAGTTGGGAGGAGTCGTATCGCTCTCTAAGCCTATTTATGGATTCATTATGCTCAATGCTGCCAGAAATTGTTTACAGAATTTTATCATCAGATACATGCAGATTTCAGAGATTGTTCTGGGCTTTTGGACCATCAATTTCAGATTGGATATTTTGTCACCCTGTTCTCAGCATGGACGGGACATTCCTACTAGGAAAGTATCGAGGTACGTTGCTCACAGCTATTGGTATTGATGCCAATAATGGATTATTTCCGCTTGCTTTTGCTGTGGTTGAATCTGAGAACAATGAGTCCTGGCTTTGGTTCATTATGTGCATACAACAGCTGTTACCTATTGTTTCAGTAAGGAGCGATTTATGTATTATCTCAGATAAGCATTCGGGTTGGTTTGTGGATGCCGATATTTTTTTCCATGGGCCGCATCATCATTAAGACATCCGAGGAAAACTTCAAAAAAAGTAGAATGGAAAAAGATTGCGGATGTCGAAGTTTATGTATAAGAAAATATACATTTAAAGACGGATGACATCAACATATTCAACCGCTATACATGGCGTATATAAAGAAAATTAAACCTCAAGCATACCGGTTAGTAGACCGTGATGTGTGTAAGTGGACATTGGTTCGATGACAAGCATTACGACTATGACTACAAATGCATAAAGTGTTTTAATGGATACTTAAACATGTAGGAGACTACCGATTCAAGAATGATCACCGCTATTTACTAACATTATGAGTTTATTTTATAAGAGGGCAAGTACCATTGATTTGGGAGAACCGACTCATGAATTCACATTCTCTCCTAGAAGACAGATAGTTCTCAGCAGATTCGAGCGTGTGGCCAGACACTATCCACAATCAGTCAACATTAATGCGAATGAAGTGCAAGTGTTTGACAGGAGTTTTCATTCCTTCAGAGTTGACTTCACAATCATGTACCATGTAGTTGTACTCAATACTAATTTATCACATGTCATGCCCATAGCTTTTAGTCCATCTGAGGTTGAATCATTTGGCTTATGTGGAAGTACTCCATGTCAATGTATGGGCATACATACTCAATTTTCATTTTTTGTGATCGAAATACGTGTACACGATGCGAGGTCTTTATCCTTATGTCACCAATTATTAAAGTTAGATTAAAGCCATGATCAAGTAGATATAAGAACACAATGGACAATGCTAAAATAACAACGATATCTATAAATGTTGGTCATACCGACATCATGTCCACATAACCCTACTAGTAGGAGGTTAATAATGATAGTGTTGCAAATTAACATGTATATCAACTGCATAGAATTTCTTTGTTACTAATTATCTTTTTGTTCTTCTTTTCATAGGTACGATGACCGAGGAGCCTTCCAGTCGAATTAAATGTCAAGAGAGGCATCGAGATGGCCGATGACGACTCCCCGCTAAAGGTCCATCCCAAAGATAGCCTTTTTGGGTGATATAGGGCCGCACATCCAGATTCGATATGAACTTATTTTCAAGTTTATTTTTGTCTATAATATTTCAATTGTTCAACCTGGCCTGATAACAATTTCTTCATGTTGCAGGGTACAATTTTGGATGCAGGTTCTCATCTTCTGATGCTCAGGAAGTAGCCCGTTATGTGCCCATAGTTCATACGCCTCTGCAAGACTGGACTTTAGCTAGCCGATGAGATATATCGACTTGACCATCACTTGTTGACGTTAGTTGAGCGCTATCTCCTGCACCAACACTTTCCATTTCAGGAGAGATAATAGTGACATTGCAAGACGCTGTAATGATCTGTACATGACCACCATCATTGTCAAGAGATGACAAAGGATAGGATCGATGAGCTACTAGTGGAAACTTACGCATAATTATATATCATGACCCGGTCGACCCAACAGTTCATTCCACATTTCGGATGGGCTAGGCACACGCTGCACCGCATGCCGCTTACGCCGGACATTTTTCGGAGTCCTACACACCTCCTAAATTTGGACTTTAAATGTATTACATGAGCATATGTTGTTCCTTCAAGGAGTTTTTACTACTATACATCGTGGTTAGAGGTGCACTTGCGTGATCTACCACCGAGACGATCTAGACACATTCAATACATTCTTAGAGTAAGACAAGACACTTGTACTTGTGGGAGTTACATGAGTCTACTGCATCGAGGGCCAACATGGTCGTGTCTTGATTCCATCCGTGGGAGCGACTTCATGTAGGGAGACCAATATTACAGTCCAGGTGATGCGGACTTCCAATTGGCTATAAATACGTACGAGCAGATGTGTCACGATCTGAGATCGAGAACCCACATCAGCGACTACAGGCTCCAACACGTCTCAACAGAGCATATATCACATGGCTACGATTCATCTTTGACTCTGCAGCGCATATGGTGTGCCATCCACTTATGCCGATCCGGTCATCTACTTTTCGAGCGAGCCTCGATCATCAGACCGCCACGTGATTGGTATCTCTCAGAGACTCGCAAATGTAGATCGAAGCTGCCAAGATCAGGGACCACATGATGTCTCCCATCAGCTACGTGATCGTCCATTGCAGCCACCTATGCACTACACTCCAGGTAGTGCGGCGATAGCATATAGACGTCGTCGTCGGCGATAGTGTATAGACATGTATTTATTTTGTGTATTTGTCACTAGATATTTCTATAGTTTTCTATTATCTCAGATTTGTAATCGAGTTTACTTAACATATGAATAAAATTTTTTTGGTATAATTTGATTAGTAGTACATATGTTTGATGCTAGCAGTTTTACTGACTTGTTTTTACCATCTTTACATTCTATGTAGGTAAAAAACACATCTTTATTTTTTTTTAAAAAAAACCATGGAAAGTTGCCTATTTTATGGGGTGATTCACATTTAAGCCGCCTGATAATGACCGTTTCACTAAAGCCAATCGACCAATTTTGCGATGACCTAAAGTTAATCCCTAAGTGGATCATTGCCACCACGGTGAGGTCCACCCAATTTATCATTAATCGATCTAAAATCAATTTTTTTACGCATTAATATAATAATTATTTATTATTTAATATTTATTTTAAAAATTTTCTCTTAATTATGGTTTTATCATAAATTTTTTATTATAGTATGTAGATAGGATTTTTTTTTTATTTGATAAATAGTTTAAGAAGATAATTAACTTTAGTAATCATAATTTATTTCTATATATTATTTTACATATATATAATTATACATATTATTGATATATTATATCATATTAATAACATATATGATTGCTTTGATATTATTAATATATATATTATTGCATAATATATTATTATATTATAGATATAATTAATATTATATAAATATTCTTTTTTTATACATTTAAATTACATATTATTATACTATTAATATTATATAATTTTTTGTATATAAATAATTATATTATATTATTATTACACATATTATAATTAATTATATGTATTAATAATATTGGTTATTAATATTATATAATATATTATCTACATATATTATATAATATATTAAATAAAATAATGCATATATATTATTATTGATGTATATGTTATTAAAATAATATACAATATTATAAATATTATTATTATTATACATATATTTTATTAATATATATATATATGATATGTATATATATATATATATATATATATATATATATATATGTATATATATGTATATATACATATATATATATATATATATATATATATATATATATATGTATATATATATATATATATATATATATATAATATTTTATGTCATCATCCCATCAAAACTTATGTAAATATGATACATCATCGTAAAATTAATCCGATCAAGACGAATCTCGGGCATTTTCAAATGCCGATCTAATCACCGATTTCAAAGAAACTTACAATAAACTGACCGCTCGATGAGACGAACATAACAACATCAAGCATAGTCCGATCCGAATAATCGACTCGATCTCATGAAAATGGATCCCGATCCGCCAAATGGTCACAAAATGGACATATTTATAGTCGATCGAGGCTCGTCAAGACGAATCCAACGAATCCAAGATCACCCAATTCCTACATCATTAAGGCACCCAGATCATCAAAATACACCGTCTGATCGAGGGGATCGCACTGGGCCGTCCGATGGGAGTGGTTGGAGTTTTCCACAATTTACAAGGCCGCCACTCCCAAAATCTATAAATAGAGCTTCATTCTCACCTGGACCGGAATCGATTTGAAGACCGAGAGCTCGAGAACCACCGACCTTGACGCCGAATGCATCTATCATCACCGCTACCACCGCCGTGTCTCAAGATCGAGTCGCCTTAGAGATCGCCTGTGGACTAGAAAGACCGCACCGCCTTTCTCCCGAAGATCAAGAGGTTGCTCCTAAGATTAGTTCCGCTTTTGGGAAACTTCTCCCTTGGGTTGGTGACCGATATTGTTATCGCTCAGATCTTCTCCAACTAACGAGAAGCGACCAGATCTTTTGAACACATAGTGAAAGTTCTACAGATCAAGGCCCGTGGTTTTCCCTTAACGGGTTTCCACGTATAACCCTGTGTTCATATCCCCGCTTGTGTGTTGATAATTTTGGCTACGAAGATCTCGTGATCTACGGAATAAAATTCTCTAAAGACGCATAGCAGGCCGTCTGGGAATAACCTCCCATTGCTATATCTCCAATATGGTTGGTAAATGGTTTGCCCAACTCCTCATTCTCAGGATCAAGGACGCCAAGTCTCCAACACTTCTCTACATAAGACTTATGTCCCCAGGTGAGGGTCCGTCACGCCCCTCTTTGGAAGATCGCGTTCAAAGGATGGAGGATTCCCAGAACGAAATTCTTCGACTCTGAGAGGACCCAAGAAACGCTCCAACACGCAAGAGCCACGTGTTCCGCGACCTCGATAATCCGATTTTCTTCCCGAGAATGATTGGAATGTCAATCAAGTAGAGAACCCTCACCACATCCAGAGTGAACTCTGATACCGCCATTTCTACTCACCCCACACGAATGGCTCACTCAGATTGGTGAAACTCCACGCCATCTTATAATGCGATGAACTACGACCGGTGGGAAGAGTTCCCGCAAACAATCGAATGATCCATTCTCCGCCGCCTCTTCCAAAGTTCGTCCGCCGAGATCATCTCGCAATACCCGATTCGACGAGATTCAAGCTTCCCAAGATGGACCCTTACGATGGCAATAACCGATCCAGAGCATATCGATCACTTTCGAACGATCATGCACATTCAGCGTATAAATGACTCTGTCTTGTGTCAGGTATTCCCAGCAACTCTCAAAGGACAGGCTCGTACTTGGTTCTATTCGCTCGCTAAGGGGTCCGTCCGATCATTTGGAGAGCTCGCCAGATTATTTGTAGAACAGTTCCTGGCGAACAAGAGAATCATCAGGGATTCATCACATCTCTCCTAATCCGTAACGATGGAGAGTCCCTCAAAGAATACTTGAGGTTCTCCTCAAAGCCCGGCTGATACCGTGAGATCCGTAACTTTTGAGGGCGTTCTGAGGACTCCGCCGTGATACTTATTCATCATTAATGCGGGAGACACCCATTCCTATGTCGACTGGTCCACCGAATAGAGGCACAAATCTCCACGATCAAGCTATCTCATCAGCTTTGAACCACCAAGCGTTAAGAAGGTTCCCAAAGGTGATGTTCAAACATCTCGAAAAGAAGAGAGGCAAACAACCTCCCCCAAAACCTCCTCGATACCTCATGACTCAATCGAGAGGAAATATACGGCTCAACACGCCATCAACATCCCATCAAGAATACTTTCACCGCCGCACCTCGGTGGGGCACACCATCAAGAGTGCCACCAACCAAGGAGGAGATTGAAAGACTAATACGTGGGTATCTAGGCCGCTTTTATACAAAACCAACCCGCTCGTCCAGCAAATGCCGGGGGGCAACCAGCTCAGAGGAACCGCCAAGCGAGAGATAAAACAATTGCGTGGAGGGCCGGTGTTATCTAGCCAAATATTCATTGCTTCAAGAGCCGTGAGCCAAAGAAGTCTCGGGTTGACCATTCTATCACCTTTGATGATTTAGATCTAGAGGGCTTGATCCCACATCAAGATCCCCTTGTCATCGCAGCTGATCCATGCTTCAATATTAAAAGGATATTGATCGACAATGGGAGTTCGGTTGATGTTCTTTTACTCCACTTTCCCAAGCATGGGTATAGAAAGAGAGAAGCTTCAACCCGCGCCCACTGTATGGATTTGATAATCGACGGTAGTAGTGGAAGGGACAATCGCCTTCCCGTAACTCTTGGAGAATTTCCCACGCAACCCACTTGATACAATTTATTGTAGTCAAGTCCGAGTCCGCTGCATAATGCAATATTTGGGAGACCTCTCATATATTCGCGCCACATCCGCTCACCTCAAGATGAAATTCCACACCGCATCGGCATGGCAGTGGAATCAACAGCACAAGCGCTATATCAAGCAAGCCCATTGACCATTAAAGAACCTCAACATCGAGAACTTCGACCTAGAGATGAGGATGCCTCAAAGGGCTTCTCCGTTGAAGATGTAATTTGTCTTCCTATCTCTAAGTTGATCCATCGCGAAGGTGAAGGTGGGATCGTCGTCACTTAGCGTAAATCGAATACGTAGATTTCGCGAAAATCAAGATATCTTTGCCCGGAGCGCATCCGATCCGGCATCCCGAAGTCATTACGCGACTCCCTCAAAGTTGACTCAACCTACAAGCCGCGATAAGAAAAGAACCTTCGCCAACGACGATTGCAGTCATAGAACAAGAAATCACCAAACTTCGGAAGTCAAGTTCATTCGAGAAGTCTACTACCCCACCGGTTGGCTAACGAGTGTTAGTCAAGAAGGCCAACGTTCTCGGAGAATGTGCATCGACTACACGACCTTAATCGCATGCCCAAAAGATAGCTTCCCCTTCCTCGATCGACCAACTAGTTGATGCGACATCGACATCGATGTCGAGCTTCATGGATGCCTATTCGCTACAATCAAATCGATGAACAAAATAGATGAGGAAGCAACATCCTTCCAAAGATAAGGGACTATATCGCTATCGTCATGCCATTCGACTAAAAAATGCCGGAGCAACATATCAACGCTTTATGAATAAGATCTTCAAGGATCTTATAGGCACAATATGGAGGTGTATGTTGATGATATGGTGAAGAGCTTGGAAATATCACAAAGATATTTCGATCCGCACAAGTGCTTTGACATTCTTCGACACTACAAGATGCGCTCAACCCAAGCAAGTGCATTTTGAGTTTCCTCTGAAATTCCTAGTTTCATTCATGGTCACGGATGAGGCCAACCCCGAGAAGATAAAAGCACTCGACATGTCACCTCCAAGAACGATCAAGGAAGTCCAACGCTTGACTGAAGGATTGCTTTATCACGATTCTTGGCCCGCCAGAGATAAGTATCTACCATTCTTCAAAATCTTAAGGGGTGCACGAGGAAATGGATTCCAGTGATGAATGTCGCTTTTGAGCAACTTCGAAGTCTATTTAGCTTCCCCTATTATCAAAGCCTATCCAAGGAGAGAAGTCGACATCTATCTTGTCTTTTCTCATGCCGTAAGTCTGCGTCGACACGCGAGGAGAATTCACAACGACCCATTTACTATGTCAAGAAAATCCTTTCTCGATACCAAGGACGCTATCCACTAGCCAGATAAGACAATAGTTGGCCTAGTGCATTCTCGCATCTAAAATTGCGAGCATTCTTTCGTGCCCACACCATCAACGCCTACACTCATCTTCCATTAAGAACTATTCGCAAAAGCGATGTATCCGGAAGGTTGATGAAGTGGTCGAGCTTGGAGAGTTTGACATCCATTTTCTTCCACGCCCGATATAAAGTCACAAGTGCTCGCGACTTGTAGAATGTACCATCCCATCACCAAACAGATCATTCATCACTCCATGACAAATCAATGGACATTATATGTTGATGGAGCTTCGTACTTCCAAGTGAGTGAATTTTGCTTATCTCCCCAAGTAAAATAACTTGAGACGGCCGACTAAAGTTCCCCACCAATAATGTCAAGACGAGGCCCTCGTAGCAGGACTAAGGCTCGCCATTGACTGTGAGGTCCAGAACTTAGTCATCTACACAGACTCACAGCTTGTGGCCTCACAGGTTGAAGGAGATTTCGATACCCATCATCCGCAGCTTGCTCAGTACCGTCTTTTGGCAAAGTCACTTCTTGCCAGAATCGAGACCCATCAGGTAACTCATATTCTAAGGGAGCAGAACACGCGATCATGCCCTCCAAGTTAGCCACAACAACAGAGATCTTTTCAAGAGAAAATACATAGAGGACATCCACTTTCCCAAGATTCAAGGCCCTTGGGTGATACAATCCGGAGGACCAAAAGAATCTTCATGGATTGAATCATGTGTCCTTTCTTCAAAGCTGGCCTTGCCAGACCCCACCGATGCTATCCGCCTCTCGTGAGAGCAATCGAACTTCACCATAATCGGTGACGAACTCTACAAGCGTCCTTCTTAGGGCCCTACTTAAAGTGTCTACCACCTTCTGAGGCTAACTATGCAATGCGAGAGGTTCATTCAGAATTTGTGGTGAACATTTGGGAGGAAAAGCTCGCCTCAAAATCATGAGGCAAGGTTTTACTGCCTACAATGAAGAAGACGCATTGAGTTTGTAAAGAAGTGTAACAAGTGTCGCTACATTCCAATCTCACTCATACACCATCTCAGAACTCACCACAATCCAGCCCGTGGCCCTTTGCTCAATGGGGATCGATAATGGGACCCTTTCCCATTGCCACCGGGCAACCAAAAATTCATAATCTTGGCTGATTACTTCACAAGTGGGTGGAAGTCGAACCGGGCCAAAATCACCAAACAAATGCCAAGCAATTTGTAAAAAAATATTATTTGTCGTGCATTCCAAAGAAAATCATCACCGATAATGGGACGCAGTTCACAGGAAAGACATTCACATCTTTCTGCCAGGAGCTGCATATCCACTTAATCCACACAGCTGTATCCCATCCACAAGCAAATGGGCAGACCGAAGTCACCAATAGGACAATACTAAAAGGGCTAAAGACACGACTGAACCATGCCGGGGGGCAATGGGCCGAAGAACTATCCAATGTTCTTTGGGCTTACCGCACTACATCAAGGACCCCTACTGGAGAAACGCCGTACAATCTGTGTTTCGAATCGAGGTTATTCCGACATCGGGGTCCCGAACCCATAACCATACCGACAAAGAATGACGATAAGCGATTCCATCCGATCTCCGCAAGAGACCCGCGACATGTCGATCAATGGCTTCCTATCGAAAGGATTGCTCGAGGTTTCAACCGGGTAAAACCACGACCAATATTGGGGACCCCGTAAGTCTCGACTCGCCAGAAAAGGCCCACAAATGTAACAAACTCTCACCGCTTTGGGAAGGCCAGATGTGGTGGTGTCTAAAATCAAGCCGCACGCTCAAGCTTAAGGATAGTATGGGAAGACTCTCCCACGCACTGAATGCTACAAACCTCCGTACTACCTGATATATCGCCTTTTATTCTAGTGAATGCGAAAACATTATCATCGTATGTTTTGTATTAATACACATTTATCGATACTCGCTTATGTATCTATTGTCCAACCTTGGCATCAAGGTGTTTGGATTTATGTTTCTATCTATGTTAAAGTTCTCATACTTATTGTCTTTTCTTGCTTATGCTTGCATTTTAAAAACACCACTCAAGAGATACGCAACTATTGTTGTCTCTCGTGGTAAGATCGATCCCTGGAATTCGACCGATCTTCTATACAAGTTAACATCGCAGTAACGCCTCGATAAACAACCTTGATAAGTTGGCAATCCTCTATAGACCTACAACTTTCTCCATAACAGTTAACATCATCGAAAACGCCCGATACACAACCGATAGATCAAGAGGTTCGAGAGAACCTCTATAAATATATTCCGCAAGTTTGTCATCAAGTAACGCCTGTAATGATCTTAGAATAGATTAATGAATCTCTTATCATCATCGAGTACACTTTGACACACAACTGGAAATATTCACAAACAATTTTGTGGATTGTTAATATTTCTCGCAATATACAAGTACAATCAACCAAAAATAATATACAACACCAACAATAAACATAAAGGAACTACAACTACTTGATGATGGTCTCATCGATGATGAAGAACTATCCGAGTCATCCTCGCTCATCATAGAAGGTGGGAAGCTAGGCTAGAGAAAGGACCTCAACACCAGCCTCCTACCATGATACGCCAAGCGTCCCCTTCAAGAAACCTCGGATGAAGCCTTCATCAACACACTGCCGCTCCAAAGCCTTCACCTCTACATCATACACGTGGTCTCTGGCCTCCTGAACGTGATCCTGTATGATACTCTTGAAGGTCGAGTTCTTGAAGTCCTCCACGCCTGTGATCCGGCTCCCGCTTCTACCCGAGATAAGGCTGCCTCTTTCTCTGAAAGGCGATCAGTAACTCGGTTCTTTGCCTCAAGACTAAACCTTCTCGAAAGATCTTCGATCCTTTCATGCACAACCAACCTGTTCTAGCCTCCACTAATTCATCCCGAGTCCGCCAACTTCCTGATGAAAAGAAAGTCGCTGAGTCGCCAACTCGGTCCCCGCACTCATCAAGTTGATTCTCCAACACGGACATCTCTTTACTTTCTCCACATACCGCTTCTTATATTCACCATGGAGAAACTTGACCTTCACGAACTCTGAATTCCAGCCATTCAGCACAATGTTCATTTTGAAGTCAAGTTCTTGCTTCTTCAGTATCTCAAATAAGAAAAATTACGTTAAGCACAAGGAAATGGGAAATAAAAGATGATGCAAGAAGGATTGTTACCGCTTCTTCCATCGACACCTACGCAGAATGATTCAACACGCCCCTCGTGAATGAAGATCCTTGGGGACGACTACTGGCGTCCGACTTTTCGCATCGATATCACCATCACCTCTTCGCTCCTTTTCCTCTTCTGGAGACGGGTCCTTCGGGAAGAAGCCGAGGACGCTTGGGAGATCTGGAAACCTCTTTGTTGGGCTTTCAACGAATCGCATAAGACCGCCGGATGAATAGAAAGCCCTCTCAACAAAGATTCCTCCCACAAATCTGATATATCAATCTCAAATCAAGATCTTCAATATTCTGAATTTCGTCCCAGGATATCTTCATCACCAACCTGTAGGGGAATGGGTAAATCTCTCAGCTTTTCCCATTTCTCGAGAAGACCCCAGTCATTCTTCACAAAAAAGAATTTGCTTGCCCAACTCTTGGGAGGATCCTTCGTCCAAGGTCAAGGCCACTGCAGTGATATGACCATGTGCATCGCAGTAAACTTGCACATCCGAGAGGTAATCAATAGTCGCGTCACCGCCTCAAAAGACTATAAGTCCCATCACGATCATTGCCCGCCAAAATGCAAACCGCGATGTCGACAAAATGGCGATCATCTCGGGATGGGGAAACCGAATCCCGCCCCAAACTCATCTCGTAAGTGGTGAAATACCCCGGTGAGATTGGGCTCTATCGACTTCTTCTGACACTTAAGAACCAAATCATTCGAAAATAATATTTTTCAAGCACAATGTGTCTCCGTGATCGACGACTCCCACGAATCTTCAGTCCTCCCATTTTTAGAAGCTTCCCTCGTCGCTGCCTCCATTACAAGGGTCGGACGTGTCCCTTTCAAAAGATTCTCACCCATCTACAAACACCAACTCAATGATCGAGAGGAAAATTATTCCAAGGAGAGTGCCCAAACTCCCACCGTGGGGAGGGCTATGCACTCGGATGGAGATGGAGGTAGGTTGATCCAAGAAGAGTGCCCAAACTCCCACCGTGGGAGGGGCTATGCACTCCTGGAGAAGAGAGGTTGATCCAAGAGTGCCCAAACTCCCGCCAGGGGGAGGGCTATGCACTCTAAGAGGAGAAGAGGAGAGGAGCTGAAGTTGCCTTTTCTTCTTACCCTAGGGGGGTTTTTATAGACCCCCATAGGGTTAAAAGGGTAAAACCCAAACCCAAAAGGCATTCAAAACCCGCCAGTCTGGTCACTCTCTGCTGGTGGGTCTGGGCCCATACTACATGCTCGCAGCATACAAGACGCCACAAGGCTGTCGCTCCTCTGCCCGCTCTTTCTGCCTGGAATCGCTGGCTGTCCTCAGACGGCTGCACGCTGACGGTTCGTGACGCGGGCAGCTGCTGGCGACGCTGAAGACGCTCCGGCCACCACGTGCCGCTCACGCTTCGCGCGGACGAACCGGCCTTCGCCCGCCACTGGCTCAAGGCCGCTTTACGCCTGTGGCGTCATGACTGAATCGGCGCTGGTCCGGCCAAGTGGCGCGGCCGCTTACATCGCGACTGACTCGGCGGACGCGAATGAGCCCGCCCGACACGCGACGCTCGGACGCACCGACGCCCGCCGCCACGTCTCGGCCAGCGGGTTCGCGACTTCGCGACCGATCCACGACTCACGATTCGAGACTCGACCCGCTGCAGAGCTCCTAGCGGCGGCTGCCACAGATGGCGCCACGGCCATGGGCGCCACGGCATCCATGGTCCCCTGAACGCTCAAAAACTTCCGTAGTGTCCAACAGTCCATAACCTCAAAATATCACACTCACACATACTTATGCATTTGCGCTCGACGCCTTCCAAAGTTATAATATCGTTATGAAGATTTGTTCTCTCAAAATGCAGATTGATTGACTCTCAAATTTCATTTGCTATTTTCAAGTATATATATTTGGATGATCGAGATAATGTCACCCAAAAATAGCAATCGATACATCCTCGTAAAATTAATCGATCAAGCACTAATTCGGCATTTTCGCTTTGATCTAATCACCGATTTCAAAGAAACTTAATCAAAGACCGCCTCGATGAGACGAACATAACAACATCCATAGTCCGATCCGAATTAATCGACTCGATCAAGCTATCGAGTACGAAAATGGATCCCGATCCGCCAAATGGTCACAAAACGGACATATTTATAGTGATCGAGCGCCGATCAACAAACGAATCCAAGATCACCCACCCGACATCATTAAGGCACGATCATCAAAATACACCGCTCGATCAGGGATCGGCCGTCCGATGGGAGTGGTTGAGTTTTCCACGAATTACACAAAAATCTATAAATAGAGCTTCATTCTCACCTTAAGGACCGAGAATCTTGAGAGCTCGAGAACCACCAACACCTTGACGCCGAATGATCTATCATCACCGCCACCACCTCTCAAGATCGTGAGTCGCCTCTGGGGAGATCGCCTCGGGGACTAGAAAAGACCGCACGCCTTTCTCCAAGATCAAGAGGTTGCTCCCTAAGATCGCCTCGCCGCTTTTGGGAAACTTCTCCTCGGAGTTGACCGATGTTCTAATATCTCACCAGATCTTCTTCTCTCAACTAACGAGAAGCAAAAGATCTTTGAACACATAGTGAAAGTTACGATCAAGGCCCTGGTTTTTTTCCTTAACGGTTTTCCACGATAACCCTGTTCATATCCCCGCCATGTTGGATAATTTTGAGCTAATGAAAGATCTCGATCTAAATAAAATTCTCTAGCACGCAACAATAGGTGTATTTTACATTAAAAAATTTAATATTAATTACATTTTTGATGTGATTTAAAATTTGAGTGAGATATAAGTAAATATGAACATGTTAAATTTATAAATACATTATAGTTGTGTAGTATACATTGTAAATCTCTTATAATGAATTAAGTGTTATGGTAAATATAAATTTAAAATATTAATGATATAAATATGACAGTTTTAAATTTCACACATATAAATTTTCTCATTTTTTCTTCTTGGTCAATATTAACTAAGTAACTTCCAAAAAAAAATTACTTTAAAATTTATTGAAATTTGTTTTTTAAAGATGAATTCATTAAAAAAAAAAACATATTGTATATTTTAGTTTGACAAAGTTTTTTTTTTTTTATCCATTTAGACGTGACTTGAAATGAAAAAAAAAAAATGGGTGTAATACTTTCTTTAACACTGTCATTGCCAAGTCCTAAGCTGAATTGTGTTAAATAGTGACAATCAATATAAAATTTTATTGAATGATCTTGATATAAATCCTTTAATAAATTATAATAACTTCCTTTAACTTTAATATTAACTGCAACCAAGCTACTAATAATATTTATATTGTAATAGCTAGTCAGACAACTATCTTCTATTAAATACGGAACTCGTAAATTTTGAGAATCAAAATCAACACCATATGCCAATTACAGATTTAGAATCCTTCGATGTAATATGTCCAAATGTATGAGGAAGACAATGTGATGCATCAGATTCTACTTTAAGCTGACTTTGAAAGCTTTTGAATTTAGGCTTCTAGTTAATGCAAAGTGAGAGTTTGCTGGCTAAATTTCTAGCAATAAAATTTAGGGATCTTCAAACACAACAACAACAACAAATTCATCCCACTAAGTATCAAGCTACAGTGATCCAAAACTTATTTTAGAGGACACAAGATAAAAAAATAATTATTTTATATAAAGTTAAAATAAAAGATCTCATATAACAAAATAAAGAAATAAAGCTCATAATAATAGAATTTTTTTTACATTATATACCATTTATAACTTCCTGGCCTCATATTAAATCATCAGACAATCAATTATTTATCAACACTCTTAAATAAAAATATTTGCATATCTTAATCGCATTGTCCAACTGAAAGATATCAATATTCTATCTAAGATTACCTAATATAAATTAAAAGTATAGAAAATATTTTAGGATAAAAATTAATTAAGTAATACAAATTTATTAAATGATAAAAATTAGATATTATTGATTGTGAACAAATAATATCAATGACATTTAATTTAAAATAATTAATGAGGCTAATAATTAAAAATTGACTGTTTGTGAATAAAATTTAATTAAAGATAGATGCATAATAGTTGGATTATTATGATAATATCAAAATAGATTATGAATATTTTTGTCATGAAGATATACAATATTATTTTGAATAAAATTAAACTTTAAAAATAGATGATTATTTATCTTAGTTTATAAAAATTAATATTTGAAGAATGTATATAATATAAATTTTTTGTATAATGATTGACGATTTAACTTACGCTTTATCAAGTATCTAAAAAATTTATTCTTCTATCTTAAATATATATATTCAATTTACAAAAAAAATATTATATAAAAAAGACTAGAATGTTAATATTTTTTATAATTATTCTCATTTTTATTTAATTTATTTACATAAATATAATATAATCATAAGTAAATTAATTAAATATAATTATCATAATATAATGCACCAATTGATTATAAATCTATTTTTTAATTATAAAATAATAAGCCTATATCATTTACATCTAATTTCATTAAATTATAATTAATCTAAAATGATATATTGATTAATCATTATTTAAATAAAATTAAATTAAATTAAAATAAGTCAAAATAAAATAAATAAATCATAAAAGGGAAGAGATTGAGGGAATTTCAGCATTAAAAATCCTTAGTTTTTATATTGCCCAGAGAAGAGGCATCAAGGCAATCTGCCATCCCTCCCACCCTCTTTCTCAGCTTCTAAATTAAATACCAACAGATTTAGCAACCGATTTAACTTGTCCAAAAATCGCTATGGATTTAAGTTAAACTTAAGAAATCAAAGAACACTTAACTGCAAAGTGGATAAGGAAAAATACCACAAGGAAAATGAGGGTTACCTTCTATGCTTCATGATAATCTGACTTAAATGCAGAGGGAGGATTTAATGATTCTAGATTTAGAGAACCAAAGATATGTGAGGAAAGCCAGGGTTTTGAATCGATCCAAGCACATGCCCCCAAGATTCACCCTCCTCCTCTTTTACATGAATCTTCTGCCTCCATTGTGTCCTATTATGTGACAAATTCTCATTTAAAAGTATACTAAGGTCATTTTTATATATCTTAACCAAGTCTTTTATCTTCCTTACCTTTCTTAACATAGGCAAATCTAATATTTCTACTCTCCTAAGTCATCTGACGACCGATTTTTTATGTGGCCAAACCATCTTGGTGACTCTCTAGAATCTTATCTACCACCGGAGCTACTCCCTTTTCCTCAACATACTCATTTCATATTTTATCTCTAAGAGTAAAGCCACTCATCCTCGAAAGCATCCTCATCTCTAATAACACTTAACTTAGTCTTATGCTTCTCTTTTATTGGCCAACATTCTACACCATAAGTCATTGCGTGTCTTACCACCATCTTATAAAATTTTCCTTAAGTTTAAGTGGAACTTTTCTATCACATAATAAAGATGCATTCCTCCACTTCAACCATCCAACTTGAATTCTACTAATAACATCTCCATCTATTTCACCATCATTTAGAACAATAGAGCCTAAATATCTGAATCGCTCACTCTTATTAATGACTTGTTCACCTAATGTCACAACACTACCACTAGAACTTCTACAACTAAAATTACACTCCATATATTCAATTTTAGATCTACTTAAATGAAAACCTTTAGACTCTAAAGTTGACCTCCATAATTCAAGTTTCTTGGACTCTCTCTAGTCTTATCAACAAGAAGAATGTCATCAACAAAAGCATACACCAAGGTACATCTTCTTGTAAATGCCTAAGAACATCCATAACTAAAGTAAAAGATAAGGGCTTAAAGTTGATCCTTGATGTAATCCAACCAAAAGAAAATATTTTGTCAATCCTCCTTGTGTTTGGACACAAGTAATAGCTATATAGTATACATATCCTTAATGACTTGAATATAACCAATATTAACTCCTTTCGTTCTAAACTCTCCAAAGAACATCTCTTGAAACTTTATCATGAGCTTTCTCTAAATCAATAAATATCATATGTAGATCCTCCTTACTTTATGCTCCTCCATCAAACCTCTTAACAAATGTATAGCATCCATAGTAGATCTACCTAGCATGAAACCAAACTGATTGTGAGAAACTTCTGTATCACATCGTAACCTATGCTCAATTACTCTCCCATAATTTTAATGTATGACACATTAACTTAATTCCTCTATAATTTGCACACTCTTGTGCATCACCTTTATTCTTAAATATAAGAACCAACAAACTCTTTCTCCACTCATCTAACATCTTTTAGTCTTTAAAATAACATTAAAAAGATTTGTAAGCCAAGAAATTCCTTGATCTCCTAAACATTTCCACACTTCTATTGGAATATCATCAGGTCATACTGTTTTTCCACATTTCATTTTCTTTAAAGCTTCTCTAACTTCAGATTTACTAATAATGACGATAAAAAATAAAATTCTCTATTTATGTTTAGGTATTAAAGTTGCTAAAATCAATTGTACTTGAGATCTTTCATTAAAAAGTTTATCAAAATACCTCATCCACCTACTTTCAATATTCTTTTCTAAGAAAAGCACTTTATTATTTTCATCCTTAATACACCTCACCTGAACTAGGCCACTTTATATCTCTTTAGTTGGCTAACTTATACATACATCTTTCACCTTCTTTGGTATCTAATCTATTATATAAATCACAAAAAGCTAAATTTTTTGCATCATATATTGCTTTCTTAAAATCTCTACAGGCCATTTTATATCTCTCCCAATTCTCTGAGTTTTTACATCTAAACTAAGTTTTATAACAATACTTCTTATTTCTTATCTTTTCTTGCACACTCTGACTCCACCACTAACTATTTATATTAAAAGAAGTTTTTCCTTTTGATTCTCCAAGAATATTTTTAGCAACTTGCTTAATTTCACTTGCTACTTTTTTTCCACATAACATTAACTTCCTTATGAACATCCCAAATTCTAAGTTCTTGTAGTTTGCTCTTAAAAATATTTTTATTTGTGTTCTTTAAGTGTCCCCATCTAATTCTAGGATAATAATTTGATTTATTTTTTCTCTTACAATCTTTCATCTTGAAATCAAAACTAACAATGGATGTTGGGTACTTAAACTTTCACTTGGAATGACACAATCTTTACAATCTAAACGATCTATTTTTCTTATAAAAAAATAATCAATCTGTATTTTACTAGATCCATTTCTATAAGTAATGATATGTTCATCTCTTTTCTTAAATAAAGTATTAGCAACTACAAAATCATAAGCTAAGGCAAAATCTAATATAATCCTACCTTCTTCATTAGTGACTTCAAATCCATAACCACCATGAATACTTTTAAAATCTTCTACCACTCTATTGACATGTCCATTTAAATCTCCTCCAATAAATACTTTTTCTTCAAGAGGTATCTTTTGTATTAATCCCTCTAATTCATTCCAAAAAAATTCTTTGAGCTTACATCCAAACCTACTTGAGGAACATAAACACTTATAACATTGATAATCTTAGTATCAATAATCTTTAAAGCTATAATTCTATCTCCACATCTATTAATATTTATAACATTATCCTTCAAACTTTATATCTATAATCACACCTACACCATTTCTAGTTCACTTACTTGAATACCAAAGTTTAAAACCTAAACTATCAATCTCCTTGGCCTTCTCCCCAACCCATTTAGTTTCTTGAACACATAAAATATTTATCTTTCTATGAACCATAATATCTATTAATTCCATTAATTTATTGTAGAGTACCTATATTCCAAGATCCTAACCTAATTCTAGTTTCATGGACTAACTTTGCCCGATCCGCCATAATGTGGGAACCCTTGCTTATTTAACACGCACTGACGCCGCATGCTATTCGCACATTTTCACTGTATTCAAGCCATACAAAATCCGCTGGGATGCCCTAGCATTAACATATGATTTAAATGATTCATGTCATGATTATTTGACAAGTTTTACACTGGACTAAACGCAACTCTTTTCACATCCGACTTGGGATCTATTGTTAAACATATTTGAAATATATATATATATATATATATATATATATATATATATATATGGGATATAAAAATATATATATATATATATATAACATATATATATATATATATATATATAATATATTTGATATTTACATAAAATCATAATTATTAACTTATATTAAAAAAATTACTAACATTAATTTATCATTATTTTTTGATAAGATTTTTAAACTAATATGTTATATAAATCATTATAAAAAATTATACAATAGTTATGTAATATAAACAGATCAAAACTTAATTATGATAACAATTTTAAACTTATGATTTTGAAGTAATTTTATTTAGAATAAAAGTTTGACCATATTGAAATATTGTATTTATTTTATTAAATTATTTAGTTAATTAACTTTGAGGTTCCAACTTTATTGTCTTGTAGAAGTTATAGAAATATTGTTGAAAATTTGGGACTGAATTCAACAAATATGAAATTGAAATTTAAACACTTATTTTTCAATAACTAAATAAAAAATTAAATAAATTCTAACAAATTGTGCTAATACTAATTTTGTAAGAAAATGAATATCATTTGATAATAAATTTTTTTTATTTATTACAAAAAATAAAATTTATTATTTGATTTTTTTATTGATTGACTTAATGTTTTCAATAAAGTTTATTCAAAATAAATTCATAAATTTTTTTAAACTTATGATTACCCTGAAAGTAATTTGATTCAAACATGAAGATATTCAAATTTTATCTGTTTTAATGTTATTCAGTTAAAAAATCTCAAAATAGTATATGAATATTTTTAAAATAATTATTTATAATTTTAAATTGAAAATATTCATAATAGTTTTTTTTTAAAATTTTAATATATATTATATTAGGATATCCTGAAGTAATTGTTTTTTTTCACGTGAATGCGCCTTGTTGTATACTTGATGTGATGGCCCGATGAGCGAGTTAGCATATATATTAGCATTGAGGGGGTGCAAGGTAACAATGTTGAGTTTTAATGCTTTAGTCAGTGTTTAGCTTTATCTTACTAAATAGCTCAAATTAAATTTGATCGATTAATAAGTTAAATTTAGGAGCTATCTAATTGACATGACTCGTTAACTTATGAATTTACTTAGTTAAAAATATTAATATACAAACACATAAATAAAATAAGAATTTAAGTATATAATTTTTTAAAAAAATATTTTAAGCCTAGAGATTTACATATATACTAATTATTATATAATTATTACGCTAAAAAAATCAATGTAGAAGTAAGAATTTATCCTTAGTTTTACATGCAGTCAAAGACACAATATATATATTTGAAAATATAAAATTTTTATTTAAAATCAATAAAATAAAAAATTACAATAAAAAAATCTTCCACTATATATTTATTTTGAAGTACAAAATTTTTTCAATACGTGATTATAAAATTATATATGAGAAGAGTTGACAATGTAAATCTTAAAATCAGACAATAATAACTATATAGTTACATTCAAGTTATAACAGTTGATCTTTAAAATAGTCAGATGGCTAACGGCACATTTTTTCTTAAAGGTTTTAAGAAATAATATATGTAAAGGGAAGCTTCAAGAGAAAACCACATCACATTGGGGTTTTTAATTTAAGAACAGTTATATAGTCACCGAATAAAGATGCCGGACTCAAGAAAATTTTAAAATAACATAGAAAGGAACATGAATTTCATATTATTATTATTATTTTTTACTTTTATAACAAATTTCTATGCTAAAAAAATATACATTTCTAAAAAATACTAATAATAAGAATATTTGATGTGATATGAAAAATTTTAAATATTATTTATATAAATATTAAAATTTAGATGTGAGATATATAAAATATATAAGAATTATGTGATATGCAAAGTTTAATTTTTTAGTAACTTCAATATCTTATTTTGGATTAAACATCTTATTAATGGGATCTATATATCCTTGCTTAAAGAACATAATTTCTTTAAATTCTAGATTTCTCAAAGGGGATAATTTTAAGAAATTTCATGTTCTTAGCACAAAATATCATTAACATCTTTGTGAATTAATCTTCTGATCGATTCGATTCAAGTTTAAAAGCATCTTGCACTCTGCATAAAATCAATTAGAATTATAGTTGAATCAGTGAACTGATGAATTGGGCTAATTTTCAAAGTAGGTTTAATTTTACAGAATGAGAATGAATTATCAATTTTCGTTTATAGTTTAAAATCTTGAATTCAAATTTGTGGAAATAATGTTAGCATTTGTACATTATGGTCAATTTTCTCTATTAAAACATAGCAATTTTGATAAAATTGTTATAGGCTTAAAAAAATATTGTCAAAAGTTATTTAAAAAAAAACTGAAAATAAAAATATATATTTAACTGAAATTATGACTTACATGAAAAACAAAATTACCAAAAGATTATTTCAAACAGAACCGTAATAATGAATAAATATTCCTTCATTATCAGTATTATAATCAAAGATTATAAAAAATTAGATCACATAAAATTGAAAGAGATTCGAGATTCAAAAGTTTAACAATCGAGATTTAATTTGATTATTTAATTAATATTAGAATTTATATTAATTTAATTAATAGATAAAATAATATAAATATATTAGAAAAATAAATATATAAATAATATTTTAATATTATTAATTTTAAGATTGATATAAAATTTAATAAGATATAATTATATCTATATTATAAATCTAATTATATAATATCAACGTCTTATTCCAGTCCGAAGAGGCCAAAATGAGAACATTTTAAAAATGTATTATTGTTAATTTATAGCTTATAATACAGTGTTTTTATTTTTAAGTATAAATAACATTTTACTGATCGACAGCATTTATATTTAAAGTTTTATTTTATTTTAATTTTGTTGTTCTTAATTTATATTGCTTAATCTAACCAAGTCGATCATATATTTATTTTAAACAAAAAAATTTTAATCTTAGAAACAGTGCTAGAATGTGTTTTCTGGACAAAATTAAAAAATATGCTAAAATAATGAATTATTTTCATTTTGAGTACTTTTATTTTGTGCTTTATTTTATTTTATTATATTTTGCTTAAAATAAATTTGTTTAATTATCCTTGTTATTTTAGTTGTTTTGAATTTTTTTTAAAAGAATTTATTTATTTCTAAAAATAAAAAAAATAATATAATAAAATATTCTAAATAAATATATAAAAAATAACAAAAAAGAAAAAAGAAAAAATGAAAACAAAATTGATTTTAAATAGCAAATTATTATGTTTGATCACAATTTTAAAATCAAATTAAAAGTTCTATACTATTAAAATCAAATAAAAATAGAAAACATTGGACTGCTTTTTTGCACCAGTTTAATGAATATCACATTATTTTGGGGCGTTTAGGATCAATTTATTTTATTTTTATTTATTTTATTTATATTTTAGTTCAAAATAAAAAAATATTTGAGAATAATAGTTATTTTTAAAAATATTTAAAACATGAAAAATTATTTTAAGTGTTTTAAAATATTGTAATTTACTTTAAAATAAAAAATATTTAAAAGTACACGAAAAAAATATTTTTTTTACACAATATAAAAGAAATTGATGCCAAACGGACTTTAATAATTATAAAATTATAACCATACTGCTTTCTTCTACTTCTTTAAACATCCGACCAAAACTGATGCTCTTATTTTATTTAATTTAATTTTCTGTTTTTTTTCTTTCTTTTTTTAAAATTTTTATTTATCTATTTTTTCCTGATGTTATAATCATTGTTACCTGGCCTTTATTAAGGTCGATTTGCCTGAGACAAAAATGAGAGAATTTTGCCTAAGTGTTGAATTTAGCAGATTATGATTGAGTGCTTATTTTCTCAGGTGCAAAACTTACGAAGAGGAAAACATTTATTTGAAATTTTATTAATGTGACCATATGAATCAAAGTATAGATAGATTATTGAGTGCAGAAAGTAAATGTAGTTTTATATTCAGACTTTAATATCATTATATTATATAATACTCATTTAATAGATAGTTATTTTATATTAGCTGAAGTATTACATATTGATATTAATATAATGATATTACACTATATATACATACTGTAATTTATAATTTTTATGATTATATATCGACCAAAGCAATATATTATGTTATTAAAGTTGACATAGAAATTACTTAATAAAAAAATAAATAGACAAATAGAGTAAATTGTCTCAACTAATTCTTAACAACTTGGCCTTAGAGAGAAAACAAACTTAAAACATAACTTAAAAACTACTAACCCGTTTTATAATTGTTATAAAGTGGTAAGAAGATCAAATCAACAAGTAACAAATATTTTAACACAAAGAAATAATACAAACATAATAATGGCTGATCATTTAGATAATAAACTAAATACAAATCAACAATTCCTCCCTTAAACTAAATGCTATTTGCTTCACTTTATATCAGTTTCAGAGCAGATTCCCAAATGTTCTCTTAATTTGACAACACTACTTAGCTTGAGAGGCTTCATCATTATGTCAGCTAATTGATCTTCTGTATCACAACACATAATACAACGTCTTTGTAAGATCTCAAAAAAAAAAAAAAATGAAAGCACATTAATGTGTGACCTCACTTTTGGAGTGAGTTCTCAACTTCCTCATCATAGATCTAACTTTGTATACTAAGAGCTCCTTAGTCTAAGACACTTATAGTGATTAGGTGAACACTTAACCTAAGCCTAGAGACTTAGAATGATTAGCCATTTGGAATAGGTTACAGGACTTCAAACCTCAAATCCAACTCAAATACCAAATCTAAATCCAAATTCTAAACCAAATCCTTGAAACCCATAATCAAATCCAAGATCAACATTCTTCCTAAGCCCCTTGATTTCATCTAATGGACTTAGCCTCAAATCAATCCCAATTCAATTGATTTTCTCAAATCTCAATTCAATATAGCAATCATTTACCAAATCTAAATCCAAATTCCAAACCAAATAATTCAATCCTCAAATCAAACCCAAGTCCAAAATTCCTTCTTAAGCCTTATGACCCACTCATAAGAGCCAAATTCCCAATTTAATTATCCAAACTTGATTGATTTCTTTATAAAATAATTCATTCATTTATATTCAAAATATAAATGAAATCCATACCCAATGACCAAAACCAAATCAAACTAAATCAACTCCTACTTAAGCCCTTTTGACCTACTGAGCTTGGTCAATTTGCATCCAAATCACTCCAAACTCAAGTGATTTTCATGACTCATTTATATCTTCATTTATATCCCCAAATATAAATGAAATATAAATAAAATCAAATCCAAAATTAAACTAAAACCCACTTCAAGCTTTTAGTCAATTTCTTGGACTTGGCCAAATCCTATCCAAATCAAGCCAAAACTAATGGATTTTCTCATGAATCAATCATTCTTTCAATCATTTAGCTAAATATAAATAAACTACAATTATCCCAAACTCAAGTCAACCCAAGTCAAGTTAACCTTTTGACTTGAAAACTTCAAATGAGCCAAAATCAGACTCCAAATTGATTGTAGTTGAATTTATATTTCAATCATAGGCTCATATTCGAGTTAAACTAAACTTGAATCAAGCCAAAACCAAACCAATTGACCCATTTAGGTCCACTTCACCCAAAGTGACATAAAGAACCCTTTTTAAGATAAATTCTAATCCAACCCAAATTAGATTGAACTAAGCCCATCCAAACTTCATATCATGATCAACAATCACCCTATGATGATCAACCACCTTGAATTGGGTCAAACTAAGTTAACTAGTCCTTTGATGAAGTCAACCTTTAGCCCAAATGAAACCTAAACTAGCTAAAACCTACTATATATGAAATTAATTGAAATCATTGATCCAAACCAACTCATAATCAATGATTGAACATGACCAAACTATCAATTGAGCTAAACCAAGTCCAATTGACAATTTAACCCAAGTTGACCCAAATTGGCCTAAAAAGCCAAAATGGGTCAAATCATAATCTAACCCAATTTGATTGCAACCAATGGCTCAAGTTCATTTCAAATTGATTATTGAACTCGACCAAAGCCATAATTGAGCCTAATTTGACCAATTGGTTAACTTGACCCAACCTAGCTCAAATTGACCTAAAGGGTCAAATTACCCAAAATTCAAATTAAATCTAAATCAAATTAAACCAAAGCCTACAATCATTTTAATTAACCATTTGAACAACCAACACCTAACCTAACCCAATTTGGTCAAATTAGTCAAATTGGTCAACTTGACCCATTTGACCTACTTGATTTCAAATGAGCTAAAATCAAACCTAAGCCAAACCAACCCAAATCATTTGAACCAAAACTCTTCAAATCATCATTTGAACATGACCCAAGCCTTGGTTTGGCCCAATTTGATCAATTGATCAACCCAACCCAACATAAACTCATATGAACCTATTTGACCAAATGAAGCCTTAGCACTCAAAATCAACCTATGGGACTTTGATGATTGACCAAACCCAACCCAAATTGACCCTAGATTAGCCCAAAGTCTATCCATAAGCCAAGTGGGCCCCATCCAAGAGGATTAGCCATTGGACAAACCTCTTGCATTGGATTCTTCCCCATTTGGCAAAGTCCACTTCCCATCACTTAGGTAGCCATCCAATTGCCAAATGAAGCATGCCTAACCTTCCTAGCCCACTCAAGCACACTAGGACTTGCCATGAACCAAGGGGAGAGTTAACTCACCTCCCATGCAAAACCACCCCATGGACAAAGGAAAGGAAATCTCCCATATGACCTTGAGCCACCTCCCAAGCCTTCCCCACTCCCAAGCCACGTGGACATGGAGATAATCATTTGATGATGGCTAGTCAAGAGAAAATAAGATTGAATCCCATCCTTGAACTTAGAAATTGAGGGGTATACCCCTCACCAATTAATTGCATCATTCATCTTGCTGAGAGAGTGAAGGAGAGTCCCCCACATTCCCCAAGCTCCTAAGCTCCCCATTCTTCTTCGCTTTATGTCAAATCAAAATAGGGAGGGGTTGATTGATTCAAGCTTTCTCATTTCTGCTAAACTTCAATTCCTTTTGCACACACCATCCACATATCAAGCCATCCAAATCATTTCTCAAGCTCCAAAGCCATCAAAGCTTGAGTTTGATCAAACGCCCATAGTGCATGGATTGGTCATCCAGGGATCTACCCAAAATTAAGGCCTAAGCTTCAACGAGCTTCATCTATTAGAAGCTATCTCTCTCGATCCCACCGCCTCTTGAGCTCGAGAGGTAATTCTTCAAAACCATAGTCTAGGTGATTTTGGGTTGGTCTTTATGAAAGAAATGTGTATGTCCCCTTGATGGTGTGAGATCATTTTGGAATCAATCCAAGCTCTGGTGAGCTTGGATCGGACGGAGAAAGATGGACGACATCCGTCATTCATCGCTTGTGAAGGAGAAAGATCACATGACATTCATTCTGATCCGAACGGACGACCGTGATTAAATCACACTTAAATCTCCTGATTATTCCCTCTAAATCGCAGGATTAATTGTGGTCGATCTGATCGATGATCCATGAGAAAGCATCCATCGTTGACTCGCCACCAATATGACAACTTTAGTAATCCATCGCACCACATGGAAAGCACGCCACAAGATGTCACATGGTGCCAGATTAGTGCTTTAATTAAGGTTAATTAATTCATTTTAAGTTGAATTCTATAATTCATAACTAATTGTAGAAAATTAAAAAAAAAACAAATAATGGCTCATTTTGAAGGTATTTTAGAAGAATTTAATAGAAATATTTCCAATGGATTTCAACAAGAATAGAGCTTAATTGGATTTAAGTTAAAACTTAATTTAATAACTCTCTAATCTCTCAAGTGATTAATCCCAAAATTTATGAGAATGTTTTAGAGGACCTCTAATTTTTAGGGATTTATTACTTGTTAAATTAGGAGGATCGATTGATTAAGCCCCAATACACCTAACTTCATTAAGGGTGATTAAGCATATGAATAGTGATTAAATTATTTAGACTCTAATAAGTTGAACAGTATGGAGACTTAGAGAAGTGGATTGAGCCTTCTTAATCCTTTCTAATTTTCCTCTCTTCAACTAAAGTCATATTAATTAATTAACTAATTAGAAACTTAATGAGCTAAATTGGAATTCAAATCATATTAAATCATGCTTAATCCAGTGGATGGCTTATGGAAATAGGTGGGGACCTCTTTCTTACCTTTTCTTAAGCCCATCTCAAAATAATTATTAATTTGGGTTAGTCTTTTGGAGAGATGGATTAATGGATTATTAGTTTAATTGATTTGAAAAATCTAATTAAATATGATTGTTTCTTAATCCATCTTGGGTGAGCTTTAGGTGCTCAAGAATCTAAAGAGATTAATGAAATTATGATTAGCTCATGTGTGAGAAAATCATGAAAGTAATTAAAATGATTTCTTAAGCTTAATTATTAAATGATTATGAGAAAATTGCATTAGAACCTTTTTATTTCATTAGAGCATTGCTATTTAGTTTTCAATTCATTTGCATATTATATTAGCTAATAATTATTTAATCAATTATCTTAAGGTAACATATGTAAGGGTTAATTAATTGATTTAATCCATGCTTAACTTAATCAATCCATAAAAATAATTTAATTACTTCTTATTAAATCAAATTAATTACTCAAATGGGGAATGGGATTAGAATTAGCAAACACCTCTTTCTCACATCTCTTAAATCAAGTTAAACATGAAATCAAAAATGACTTTAAGAAACTTTGGTTTATTTTAAATGTTTATTTAATGTGATTGTCCTTAAATTAGGATTGAATGAAATTACATGCTTGTGTTTCTTTATTTCTTTCCAATCATATTAAAATGTTACATGCCACTTGATTCTTGCATTCATTTCTTTGAAAAATCAATTAAAAATAAATGATTCCTTTATGTCAAATTTGCATGTATTGACTTAATTAAAAATATGTGTATTATTATTACTATTAAATAGAAAACTATTTGAAAAGTATATAAATCTATAACACATGAAGTAATGATAATTATAAGTATTTATAAGCTTGTATGCTTACAACTTAGAACATGTGATATGAAGTTCTCTTTTCCTTAATCTTCATGAATTTACATTAGGATATGAATATTAACAAGTGTATAATTCATTTGAAAATGACACAACACTCACTTGAGTTTATTCTTATATATATCCATGTTAGAATTTAGATAAAATTTTAGCTCACATGTATAAATAAATCAAAATATAATTCTTGTATGATTTTATATAGTTGTTTGTATACTCATGAGTATTTAAGAACAATGCATAACTAGTCTGACACCGGGGACGACGCTTTAAGTAGCCCCAAAAAAGGTTCCTACCTCATTCTCCAGGTCAAACAATGGTGAAGTCCTTGCTTATAACTTTATACACTGTGTGCATTTGACTAATGAATGAAAATCTCATTTATTCCATGTGCATAATTCAAAAAAAAATATAATTTGTGCATGTTTTTTTATTCTTATAGTTTATACATCCTATGTATTTAAGAATAGTAAAGAGTGTACTAGTTTAGTAGCCCCAAGGAGATTCCTACCTCATTCTCCGGTCAAACAATGACAAAGTACTTGCTTAGAACTTTCATACATTTGAATGTATATTTAGCTAATGAATGAGAATCCTTTTTCTATAGAACTCATTTATGCATCTTGCATTTAAGTGTGCCAAAAAATATGTTGCATGTATAGATATGTTTAGGACTTAATCATATGAATGCTACATATGATGGAAAGAAATGAATAAATATGTGTTGTGTGATAGTAATTAAATCCAATTAACCTTAAGATGCCTTTCTTATTTAATAAATCTATTTAAAATGAATCTAAACTTAGGATTAATTTAAAATATATGATAAGCCATTCACTAAAGAGAATTCATTTAATTAATTTTCTTTAGATGTGACTTAAGATAGAGATAAAAGAGTGATCCTCTCTTTCTTTCTCTTTATAACACTTAGTTGTTAAGTGTAACCAAGTGAAATAAAAGAAAATATTAAGTAAAACTTATAAATTAATTTAGCCACTTAAACTGAAACCATCCTGTAAATTAAATCCTTTCTTACTTAGAAAACTATAACAAAGCCTAGTTAAGGCATACCACATAAGCCTTAATACACAATTTAGATTAAGTCACCACTTTTAGTTTTATGTTAGTGGATTTTTTATATGATTGGTTTTATGATGTATTATTGTAGACTGATGTTGGGGTGTATGTTTTAGATTGAATGTTAGTGTGATTAGCCTAATCATATTTTCTAGATTGCTTAAGGGGCTTAAAATAAATATAAATGCTCTTTCTTGTTTAACCCTAAGCATAATTTTAAATTAGGATAGGTGGACTTGGTGACCCATGTGAAGGGTGCTAAGTCCAAATTATACATATAACTTTTGGGTTGTGTGTTTAGCTAACACTTATTGTGTGTAGTTAGATTTACTTTTTTTGATGTAATCTTACATTAGAAATTAGGATTAGTGTTATGGGGATTATGATGAGTGGTGGCTAGAAGGTTTTGTCGGGAGGCCCCTGATGCCTTTGAAGCAAGCAAACCCAAATGAAGGAATGAGGGATATGAAGAATGAAGACCCCATAGCATTTATTCATTTGTAAATTGTAATTATTCTTTCATATACCTATTTGTATAAGGGTAAAGCTCTACTACCATTTTATTTTCGGTTGTATGATAGTACAGCAAATATATTCTTTACATTGGGTTTATAAATTATTTGATATTATGTTTACAATTGCATAATAGAAATGACATGTCTTTTTCCTAGTTTCTTTATATATGGTGATTTAACTTGACTGGATCCGATTAGATTTATGAAAATAAATTTTCTACCCTAACTACACTCATAACTAAATTTTCTAAATAAATCATAACCTCACATAAAGCCTAGGCATTAAATCAATATTATTGCAAATATGCTTAACATCCTACATGTCATCTTATTTCACTTTTATAAAAGAAGGTTTCCATCCTTGCATGATAGGAGAGACTTGACTGAGGGTCTTCTCTTGAGGAAAACACTTCTTTCTTTATGATTTAGCCATTTTATTTTATCATGCATTTAGACATAAAAAAAATCTTGTAGCCTTTATCAATAAAGCAAAAAAATCAAATAAAATTAAAAGATTTGCATTAGATTAAGTCATTGTTTATACCACTCATACTTTAGTCTCTTAAGGAGTGGGTTTAAAGAGTCTCTTTTTAAATAAAAACAACCTAACCATCTTGCAAAATCATATGACTTGACCACATGATTATAAAATATAGGAGTTAGCTGTACCACTCAAGACATTATAAGGGAGATTCCTACCATTTTCAAAGTGTACAACCACACCCATCTCTTCAATAAGTACACCCTCGATCTACATGGTGTCCCCATACATATAATTCAAATACAAACACCATTTTTTCTAGCGACTTGGGATTGTTCTCTCTCCATCTCTAGTAGACAATTGTTGTCTCCAAGCATTGATAGTGGACTTATATTTATATGAGTCAAGACTATCTTTCCCCACCACTTAGCATATTTCATTCTTAAGCAAAGCTACAGATCCTCTTGGTTTTAGGACATCACTCCTTGTAGGTCTTGAAACCCTGCTATCTCCCAATAGATGAAAGATAAAATTAACTAATGAAAGGAGATGACAAAAACTTTGAACCTCCTGCTAGCTTGGTGAGGCAAGGTTCATCTTATATTTAAGAAAATAAACTCTTTGCAAAATGCCACTTTCCAAAAGCACTTTTTCAAAATTCATAATAAAAGATCTTGCACAAAATTCATAAGAAACTTTCAAAAATCACATAACTAATATAACCAAACCTTATCTAACAATCCCCATGATTGTTACATGGAGATTCTTTTCAAAATCAAAATCAAAATCATCTTTCAGAAGCATCTTTTTGAAAATAGTTATCTCTATTCAACATACCCAAATTTGTTGAATGAAAATTCTATTTTCAAATAAAATCATAGCATAAAATTGAAACTCCACTTAACATATTTCACATACGCTAGAGTTGGATTTCCCTCTTTTTCAAAAGCACACTTTTGAAAATGACCACCTTCATTCAACATGCTCAAATTTGTTGAAAATTCTATTTTCAAATAAAATCATAGCATAAAATTGAAACTCCATTTAACATATTTCACATATACTAGAGTTAGAGTTTCCCTCTTTTTCAAAAGTACACTTTTGAAATTGACACCTCATTCAACATGCTCAAATTTGTTGAATGAAGATTCTATTTCAAATAAAATTATAGCATAAAATTAAAACTCCATTTAACATATTTCATATATGCTAGAGTTGGAGTTTCTTTTCAAAGGCACACTTTGAAAATGACCACCTTCATTCAACATGCTCAAATTTGTTGAATGAAGATTTTATTTTCAAATAAAATCATAGTATGAAATTGAAACTCCACTTAACATATTTCATATAGAGTTGAAGTTTTCCCTTTTCAAAAGCAAAGAAATCACATAAAATAAAAAATAAAAATCAAGACATAGTTGAACTTCTATTTGACATACCTAAATTTGAAATAGAGTTCTTTTCTTTTGAAAAATCAAAATAAATTGGATTCTATTTAACATGCTTATATTTCTCAAATAGATTTCTTCTTTTCTAAAATTTTGAAAATTAAAACACTTGCCTCCTACTTAAGTACTAAATTTGTTAAGTAAGAGTCTCATTTTCAAATCATAATACACTTGACCCAACTTAACATACCAAATTTGTTAAGTAAGAGTCTCATTTTCAAAAATCATAACACATTTGACCCTCACTTAACATACCAAATTTGTTAAGTGAGAGTCTCAAAAATCAAATCAATTTTAATTAGTTCCCACCTAACATACCAAATTTGTTAAGTGAGAATCTCACTTTCAAAACACAAATCATAATCACACTTGATTCCTACTTAACATACCAAATTTGTTAAGTGAGACTCTCATTTTCAAATCAAATCACATTTTTCCCATTAACATACCAAATTTGTTAAGTGAGAATCTCATTTTTAAATTATAATACACTCAACTACTTGACATACCAAATTTGTTAAGTAAGAGTCTCATTTTAAAATCATAATACATTTGACTCCTACTTAACATACCAAATTTGTTAAGTAAGAGTCTCATTTTCAAAATCATAACACATTTGACCCCACTTAACATACCAAATTTTTAAGTGAGAGTCTCATTTTAAAACACAAATTAAACCACACTTGGCTCTTATTTAACATACCAAATTTGTTAAATAGAAGCCTCATTTTCAAATTGACTTCCACCTAACATACCAAATTTGTTAAGTTAGAGTCTCATTTTTCAAAAAACAAATCAATCATATTTGGCTTTCACTTAACATAACAAATTTGTTAAGTAAGAATCTCATTTTCAAATCATAATACACTCAACTCCTACTTGACATACCAAATTTATGTAAGAGTCTTATTTTAAAATTATAAATACACTTGACTCCTACTTAACATACCAAATTTGTTAAGTGTCTCATTTTAAAAAATCATATCACATTTGATTCTGCTAACATACCAAATTTGCTAAGTAAAAATCTCATTCACAAATCATAATAACATTTGGCTCCCACCCAACATACCAAATTTGTTAAGTGAGAGTCTCATTTTCAAACACATATCAAACACATTTGACATCTACTTAACATACCAAATTTATCAAGTAAGAAGCCCCATTTTCAAATCAACCTATTTTACACACATAACCAATCATCACAAGCAAATATGTTTTCACAAAATTTTCAAACACATATTTGGAACCTTTTAGCATACCTAAATTTGCTAAGTAAATATTTTTCAAATTAAATTTTCAAACAAGACATACAACACAATATATTTCCAAAGTCTCCAAATATTTGAACCCCACTCAACTTACCTAAATTGGGTGAGTGGGTTCCAAATCAAAACCATATGGCAAAAAGTCTCTCCTCATATCCTAAATCTCTCAATACAACCCCATTTAACATACCTAAATTTGTTAAATGAGGATTCTAATTTAAAAAAAGAAAAGAAAAATAAATCAAAATCAATAATTCAAGTCAACATCAAGGCAAAAGCTTCTCCTCAACTCTACAAATCTCCCATGCAATTTGAACCCCACAACATAACAAAAATTATTGAAATGTGGTTACTCAAGATCAAAAAATAAAATTAAGCAACAACAATCAAGCAATCAAAGGAAAGGGAAACCTCATCCTCTCAAGAAAAAGAAGGTTCATATTGCCTTATCTGAACCTCTAAAAAGTAGTTTATAAAATTAAAAACTCTCTTTACAAGTGACTGAGGCAGCTCAAACCTCCAACACCAAGGAAGGTTTGCAAGTTTCCAAAGACAACTTGAAGAAGAAGGTGACAGCCCAGAAACAACATCAACAGTCCATCTTACTTGCCATGATAGTTCAGTAGGGCAACCACTGTTCGAGTCCAGCACTTCATCCACAATTGCAACTACTTTTTTTTTCTCCACTAGCTCCTCACTAGTAGAGCGTATGTATCGGGGCATATTACCCTACTTACTTTGTTATATTTCATATACCTCCACCTAAAAGAAATCAATGAAGAAAGCTTTCACTTTCATCTTGTCCACTTATGATACTCTAGATTTTATTCCTCTTGAAAACTCTCCAAGTTAATAAAATAATAATTATAGTTCTAGTCATTTTGATCCTTTCTCTTTTGATTCAGAATCATACTTTCCTTTTCTCAATCAATCGTTCACCTTGAGATTGACATGGAGTCAATCAAGAAGATCCCATAGAGAAGCTGGTATACCTAACGAGAAGATATAACTTTTTACTAGTTCATCATTTCAAGAGGTCACTTAAGTCAACCTAGTTGTGGCAAAGTTCTACCACCTAGGGTAGCACCTGATAAGGGTAAAACAAGTCATTGATTCTAAGCATAACCCCTCCAGGATGCTCACCCATGAATATTTTGTGGAGGACCAAGAAGTTGATTATAATGTCCTAGCACATCTTAGAATGTTGCTAAATTAAGCATATACATGCCCTTGTCTTATCCAAAGAGATGAGAAAATCTCTAGTCAAGGCTCTCCTTGAGCTAGAGATATGTTTAGCTCAACCGGCAATCAAGAAGAGGTACATAAAGGACATCTTAAGAGTTATATTCAGTGATGAAGTCTTGCTTTTACCAAGCACAATAGCCCTCTCTACATTACTGTGGACATTAGCAGATACAGGTTATCAAGAGTTCTGGTTAACCAGGGTCCATCAATCAACATTATGAGTTTAAGAACCCTTGCCTACTTAGGATATTTTTAAACTCTAAAAGAAAAAGGATGATTTTGAGGGGATTCAATGAACAAGGTGAGAGGGCCTAGATCCATAGTGTTGCCATTAGAGATAGATGATTGAAGATTAACCCAAGTTTCATATCATAGACTCGGATACAACTTTCAATGCTTTGCTTGGGAGACCATGGATACATGAGAACAACACATTCTCATCCTCTCTACACCAATGCATGAAGTTCATGAGAGGTGAAATTGAGTACTTCGTCAAAGGAGATCTCAAGCCCTTCATAGTTCATGAGGTTGAGATATAATAGGATGCAACCTATTTTCTTCCCCAAAACCAACAAGTCCTTTCTCACGAATCTAGTCAAGATCCCCAAGAGGGACAAAATTAAAGGGAAAAAAAAAGAAAAAGAATTTGAAAATGAAAAAAAGAGAGAAAGAAAAAGAAAATAAAAGAGAGCTAGACGTGGACTCAAGGGAAGATATAGAGCCTGACATTAGATTTCACCCACAGTTCGTTACTCCATTTGAACATATGGGTAGGATGACCTGACCTCCACCAAGTAGAGGCAAAGGAGTCAGGCATCCAGGTGGAAAGCTCTGGTAGCCCAATAGAAGGTATGTCCCGCCACCGGAGAACACTTGCTATCCACATAAACTTAGAATCTAGTTCAAAGGATGAGTCTTATGTGGTTAGTAGACCAGCCAGCTCTTCTCAGCAGCATATCCTTTTCAAGGTGATGTTGGAGCATGATAATGATGAAGACTAGGCTCCAAAGCAAAGCATAAATGTATCCAAGTCTCAAGATATGAGTTGTTAGGGATTAATGAACCTTAACCACCATTTTTTTCCAGAAAGTTGAGGGTTTGGTAGTTAAGGAAGCCCCTAAGTCATCCAGTTTGGAAAAACTTAGAGGTTCTTTGGGAGTATCATCCTCAAGTTAGGAAGCGATGTAGAACTTGAGGATGATTCATTTAATACAATTGCCTTTTGATTGGTACTCACCTTGTGTTCTTAATTTAACAAATAAGAGATTAATCCCACATATTTGGTCTAAACACAGGTAAGACTACTTTAAAAGGTTATGGGACAACCAAAGCAAACATCCTTAATCAAGACCAAGACTAGGATTCGATACGGTGGGTCTAGTCGATGATGATAATCATTGCCTAGTCATCACCAATCATTTGGAATCAGATAGGCTCTTTTCAAATCATTATAAGTCATATGAGGAGGTGTGTTTAAAAACTTTAGATGATCCAAATAACTTTGAAGTCAAGAATGCACCTCGAGTTTAAAGAGGAGATGATCAACATCGATGAGCTCAAAGAAATCAACTTAGAACTAAAGACAATGTATGACATAGTTCGTTATTGAATGATACTAAAATTGATGACTTAGTTAGGCTATTGACTGAGTTTAAGGACTGCTTCACATGGAGTTATGAAGAGATGCCCGATTTATCTCCTGATGTAGAAGTCAACAAATAAGCAATAGAGCATAGTGCTAACCCTATCAAGCAAGTTCCTAGATGCATGTGATTAGACATTAAACAATGTTATTTCTGAAGTCAAGAAACTAATCAATGCCCATTTTATCAGGGAAGAAAAATATCCTACCTGGTTGGCCAACGTCATCCCAGTTAAGGAAAAAAATGGCCAAATTTGCATATGCATCAATTTTAGGGATATGACTAAGGCATGTCTAAAAGATAAATTTTCACTACCAATATAGATGTGGACATTGCCTCATCTCATGTAGTCTTCTTTCATGGATGACTCATTTAGTTATAACCAAATAAAGATGGCCCTTGAAGATGAAAAAAATATTACATTTCAGACCTTGATCGAAATCTTTTACTATAGGGTCATGCCTTTCGACCTTAAAAATACTGGTGCTACATACCAACGGGCCATGACTCAGATCTTCGACGAACTCATTAATCATCAGGGTGAATGTTATGTCAATGATCTTGTAGTCAAAAGTAAAGATAAGAAGACCATCTCTTTGACTTGAGAGTAGTTTTCAAATGGTTAAGATAATTTAACCTTAAAATGATTTTCCTGAAGTGTGCATTCGGAGTAGCTTCAGGGAAATTCCTTGGGTTTTTTGTCCGAAATTGTGGAATAGAGGTCGATTCATAGAAGATCAAGGTGGTAGAAATACCCCTAAAGTCTAACTCAACTCGATCATTTCAAGGCGGTTGACATATCTAAGATGCTTCATTTCAAACCTATCAGGAAGATGCCAACTATTTTCAGCACTTGTCAAAAATGACTCAAGTTCAAGTGGGATGACAAGTGTCAATATGCTTTCAAAGACATCAAGCACTACTGATGATGCGCCATTTCTACACTTGGGCAAGCTTGATACTATATCTGCATTAAGTATCCTTTGGCACTTTGTTGGCCCAAGCCAATGATGAAGGGATAGAGAATGCACTCTACTATCTTAGTCATCATCTAATCTCTATTGAGGCAAATTATCCTATTGAAAAGAACGCCTAGATTTCATCTTTGTATCCCAAAAGCTACAACATTACATGCTTTCATAAGGTGAACTGATCTCTGATCAATCCACTATAATATCTCGTGGTCGATGCTATCCGGACGGTTACATTGGTCCATAATTTTTCATTTGACATCACTTTGTACCCCTTTGTGGAAAAGGACAAGCTAAAATTTCTAGCAACACACTCACTTTCTATTCTCCACTTAGTGATGACCATGAATAAATCATGAACTTAGGGGACACTAGCATTCTGTTGGGAGATGTATTTTGATGGTGTGTCTTCTTTCAAAAGGAGAAGAACCACGATATACTCTTTCAAGGAAGGCAGGTAGAATAGTTCTCTAACTGGACCATGATGTGATGATTCTCATATCATTTGTCCAATCCATGCACCAAATGAAGCCGAATAAAAGGCTCTGATTGCTATTCTAGAGTTAGCCATTACACTATACATCAAAAGTATTAACATCTTTTAGGATTCTTAATTAATTATCAACCAAATTGTTTGGTATTACAAGGTTCTGAAGCCTAAGCTCCATCATTACCATAAGAATACTATAGAGTTATTGGCCCAAATAGAGGTTACTATTTATAAGATTCCTCGAGAGAATGCAGAAGGATGCATTAGCCAAGCTCTCCAAAGAGTTGGCATGTCTAGAAGATGAGTCCATACCAAAGGGTCCAAAATAGAAGTCTTATTCCTTATTGATGTTGAACTAATCGAGCCTCTCTCTTGAAGGGGAGGTTGCTGTTGCCAAAAAGCATGAGGAGTTGGATTGGAGGCAACCACTCATAGATTATCTAAATATAGGCAAACTACCTTAAGAGAAGTCACTAGCACATTAGGTGAAGTAGAGAGCCCTTTCTACACTCTTGTAGATGGCACCTTGTACTAGCGGTCCTTCGATCATATGTGGTTACATTATTTGGACAAATATGAAGCCCATAGGATCATGACCGAGGTACACTCAAGTTTATGCGGAGCACACCAATTGACAAGATGAAGGCCAATATCAGATACTATTGACCTCGATGATCACGCATATGGATATAGCTAGAGATGCCACCAATGTTAGGTACACTGTGTGGTCTTACACCAACCACCAAACATTCTGCACCCTACACTGGCCTCATGGCCATTTGACTGTTGGGGTACTGACATAGTAGATCTGATCATTCCTCCTTCTTCCAAGGGCCATCGGTTCATTCTAGTTTCCACCGACTACCTTTCCAAGTGGGCAGAGGCAATCCAACTCAGAGAGATCATGGCTCAGCATGTGCTCCAATTTTTCAAAAACCATACCATATATAGGTTTGGGGTGCCTCAACAAATTATATCCGATAATTATACTGCATTCAAGATCATCAAAATCAACAGCATTTCCTGGAGACAGGACATAGATTAGAGATACTCTACCATCTACTACCCAAGGGAAAATGAAGCCTTCAACAAAACTCTCATCCATATATTAAAGAAGACACTTGATGCAGTTTAGCTGGAATGGTGCTTAGTTGAACCCTTGTGGGCTTCCGCACCATACAACTCCAACTCAATCACCCCATTCTCCAGTTTATGGGTCCTAGTTTAATTTAGAAGTCCAACTCCCATCATTGGGGATAACTATGGGTAAAATCACAAATTAGAATGCCAAGTCAAGAGAACTCAAAGGTTTGGAGGAGAGATGCCTTTGAGCATGCTAACCTCGAGTTGTACAAAGCCACAATTCAAGCTCATAACAAGAGTTATTCAAGTAGAAGAGCATATTTTAGTTTTAAGGAGATAATTATTGCCCATAAAAGATTGAGGTAAGTTTGAACTCATTATCTGCTCTAGGTCGGGTTAACATGCTACCTTGCTGGTATGTCACCCCAGTGGTTCCTTGTTTAGAGGATGTAAGTCTACAAGCCTTATTCTTAGCTTGACCATAGCAAATCGACAAGCTGTTAGTTTGGTAGTTGTATGAGGCCTAAAACTACCTCATGTTGACTTTGTTTGAGAGGATGTAAGTCTACATGCTTTCTTCTTGAATTAGCCAAAGAACTATCCGGGTTTAGTATATTGAGGTTTAGGATAAGTCAGTGGCCTTTCCTCCTCCTACTTCAAGTTTGTCCAACCTACGGACTCCCTCTTGGTAGCCTAGGATAGCATCTATTCCATCGATGATAGACTATCCTGATGATCTTTCCATCTATAATGATGTAAGTCTACTAGCCTTCTTCTTAGATTGATCGTTGCAAACTGATAAGAACCTTTGGTTGGTTGGTTATTGAGATGTTGAAGATGACCCACCCGGTGGATACACCACTCATGGCAAATGGATGTCTACAAGCTTTCTCCCGAGTTGACCATCTTATACCCACAAACTTTCTTTACGTCGTTTGACTTGTTGTGCCACCAATGGGTCACCTATGCCATCCTTGCTTTGAGAGATATAAGTCTATTATGCATTCTCTCCGACGAGTACATCGACGAAGCCTTAGGTCGTTTGATTTATTGTGTTATCAACTCACCTAGTGGTTCCTTGTTTAGAAGGTGTAAGTCTACAAGCTTTCTTCCGACTTGACCATTGACAAAAAAAGACACCCCTTAAGTTGGTTATTTACCTCGTGAACAGTAGGCTATCCTTTTGGATTTGTAAGATAGACTAGGCTAATATTACCTCTTCTTAGTGGATCCACAATTAGGGTCCATCTAAAATGAAATTAATTTAACTATTTTGAGTGATATGAGTCCAAAGCGGCATTGGTTCAATAGTCACCTTAGGTCGAGTTTGATTTGATGTACTACTAGCAGATCACCCTAATGGTTCCTTATTTAAGAGGATGTAAGTCTACAAGCTTTCTTCCTAACTTGGCCATTGCACACAGAAAGGAAACCCTTAGACTGGTTAGTTCTACTTATTGGCCGGTAGACTTTTCCTTTGGATTTGTAAATTATAGATAGGCTTAGGTTGATATAGGCCCTACTTAGTGGATCCATCGCACACCTACAAGGTCCATTTTATTAAATCCACCATCCTACCCCAGTGGATTCCAAATTAAATCCATCCAATCAAATCCCTAGTGGATGCTTCCCTGAAATAAATCAAAGAAAACCATAAATTAAATCCACATTATCTCCAACAGATCCAAGTTCTTATCTTTAGGGAATGTGCACTCAAAAGCAAATCAAATTTCTCCCTAGGGAGGCATGAATCATATCCCATCCCCAATGGAGCCCCACAAAATTAAACCAAATCAAATTCCCATCCCTAATCTAAACCTGCTTCCCTGGAAGGTTCATGCACTCATCCCGGCAGATATAAGTCATACCCCTCATATCTTTTTTCCCTCCCAAATCATGTTTATGATCAAACTCAAACCCTTATCCTCTCTATGGATAATCTGAACCTGCTTCCCTAGTGGAAGGTTCACATACTTGATCCCTTAGTGGATCCTTTCTTTCTCTCTTATGACCTTAGCATAAGTTGAGTTATATTGTACTAAGATCTTGATTCCGTCTGCATCTCAGGTTTAGGGTTGATCGTTTATATTAGTGTTTGCAACCCTACAGACGTTGTTGATCATCTTGGTCAATGCTAATACATGCAGTGTGCTTTATTAGTTACACCACACCTATTGGGGGTCCTTTTATCGAATTCACTTTTGGAGTTCTCAACTTCATCATCATGGATCTAGGACTCTTGTAGATACTAAGAGCTCCTTAGTCTTAAGATATTTCTAGTGATTAGGTGAACACTTAACCTAAGCCTAGAGACTTAGAAGGGTTATCCATAGTAATAGGTTATGCCTAGTGACTTAGGAAAATTTGCTTACCCTATAGCGTAAACCCAATCCATGCTTTCCTTCTCAAACCAAATCTCAAATCCAACTCAAATACCAAATATAAATCCAAATTCCAAACCAAATCCTTGAAACCCATAATCAAATCCAAGATCAACATTCTTCCTAAGCCGCTTGATTTTGGACTTAGCCTTAACCAAATTCAAATTAATCTTAATTCATCTGATTTTCTCAAAGATTAATTCAATCCTCAATCATTTACCAAATCCAAATCCAAATTTCAAACCAAATAATTCAATCTCAAATCAAATCAAGTCCAAAATTCCTTCTAAGCCTTATGACCCACTCATAAGTTTAGCCAAATCTCCACCTAATTTATCCCAAACTTGATTGATTCATTTATAAATCAATTATTTATTCATTTATATTCACAAATATAAATGAAATCCATACCAAAAAGACCAAAACCAAATCAAACTAAATCAATTCCCTCCTTAAGCCCGTTTGACCTACACCATTGAGCTTGGTCAAATTTGCTTCCAAATCACACCAAACTTAAGTGATTTTCTCATGACTCATTTATATCTTCATTTATATCTCTAAATATAAATGAAATATTATTGACCTCTATGCATGCTTCATCAGTCGAATCGAGCTCATAAGATAAATTTGACAAACTTCGGATGCAATAGTGCACAAATCAAAGCTAAAATACACTTAACGGTGCAAAAACTTAGTCAAAATGATTTCTGATCGATGAACGGACTTCTCCATCACATTCAGAATGTTGAAATTGATCGGAATATGCATATCGCATAATTCAATGACCAATTGATCAAGAAAGAAGTCCGTCGATATGCTTACGCACAAAACAAGGTCAATAGACTACGATGATGCCGAAATGACCTCCGTTTGTGAAATTGACTATGCCATTAGCGTTAAAAATGTCAAAATCTTTTAAATAAGACTATCTATATTTGTTAACCTCATTTTTAGGATGAGCTCTCAATCCCTCCATCTTAGACATAAGACTTCTCTTAGACTTTAAGAGTTCCTTAATCTTAAGACACATCTAGTGATTAGGTGAACACTTAACCTAACCCTAGAGACTTAGAAGAGTTAGCCATAGGAATAGGTCATGCCTTAGGGGTGTTAGAAAAATTTGCCTACCCTATGGCTTTAACGAACTCCTCACTTCCTTCCTTCAAGTAAAATTCAAATCAACTCCAAACTCATATCAACTTCAACTCCAAATCAGACCTTGAATCAATTTCAATAGATTTTCTTAATTCATGAACCAATTATAAATAATCAAAACCCATGATTGAAATCCAAATTCAAATTCCAAAATCTTTCCTAATCCCATTGATTCTATCTTATGGACTTAGCTCAAATAAATCCAAGTTCAAATTCAAATTTAAATTTTCTCATAACCCACTTATATTCTCAAATCAAATCAACTCTTGATTTTCTTCATGATTTAATCAATACTTAAATCATGAATCCAAATATAAATACAAACTTCAATCACTTAACCAAAACTCAATTCAAAAATCAAGCCAAAATCCATTTCATGTTCACCCTTTGAACTTGAAATTTCAAATGAATCAAAATCCATTTGACTTCAAACCGCTTGCAAATGGATTTATATTTTAATCATAAGTCCATATGTAAGTTCAATCAAACTCAAATCAAGCTTTGACCAAGCCCTTTGACCCACTTAGGCTCCCTTGACCCAAAGTGACCTAAAGTACCCTAATGAGCCAAATTCTAATCCTAACCAAATTGGATTTAATCAAATTCACCTAAGCCTCTCATCATGATCAACAATCATCATGGGATGATCAATCATTTAAATTGAGTCAAACCAAGTCAAACCTAAGGACCGTCAACACTTAGCCAAAATGAAACCTAATCAAGCCAAAATCTACCATAGGCCAAATTAATTGAAACCATTGATCTAAGTTCATTCATGACCAATGTTTAAACTTGACCAAGTCAACATTTGAGCCTAACCTAGCCCAATTGGCCACTTGATCCATGTTGACCCAACTTGACCTAAAAAGTAAAAATGAATATGAGGTTTAGGGAATAATTTTGGTGGCTTAATTAGGAGAATTGCTAGTTCATTCCTTAATTACTCTTAATATACTAAGGTTAATTAAGATTGTAATTAGTGGTTTAACCCTCTGATTAAGTTGATTAAGGTCTGATTAAATGAATAGGAGATTTAGGAATAATTTTGGGGAATTTCCTAAGCTATTCCTTAAACCCCTTTTTCTTCCTTAATCCATCCTTAAGGTTTAATTCACTAATTAACATCTTAATTAATCATAAAATTCTAAAACTTTCCAGAACTCAATTAATTCTTCTTGGGTATGTACTTAGGTGTTCAAGAGCCTAAGTATAATTAAGAAAATCAAGATTCAACTCATATGTGTGAAGGGAGTTTTGAAATTATTTAAGTTAAATCCCTTAGCTTAATCAATCATTAATCATGCACCAAATTGCATTAGGCCTTTTCCTTCCTAGGTGAATTAAAATTTAAATTTCCTGTGAGATTTTATGTCATCTTATTGGCTCATAATTATTTGATTAACTATGCTAAGGTGGTGTGTAAGGGGTAAAACATGCTTAATTCATACCTTAACCTAATCAAAATATAAAATGAATCTAATCCTAAAATTGAACAAAAAATATCAAACACATGTGAGAATGGGTTAGGAATAGGAAACTCACCTCATATTTTCCAAATTAAATCAAACTCAAGATCAAATAAAATTACATTAAACCAACTTTGATTTGCTCTTATTTCATAAGATTGCCTTTTAATTAATTAAGGTGAATGTGTTTACAAGCTTTCCTTACTTTAGTTCTTTCCTAACATGCTAAATGTGTATGTCATATGATTTCATACATTCATGCTTTTCAAAAATTAGATTTAAAATAAAAAATGTTTCTTTTATGTAAGATTGCATGTTTTGGATAAAGTAAGAATATGAGTGACTATTATCACAATTAAATCAAATTATTTTCAAAATATTTGAATAAATTATCAAAACTAAAGTGTGTTACATATATCTTACTTATAAGCATGCATGTGAGTAAAAATATAAGGATGTGCTTAGTATAGTTTTCTCTTCTCTTTTGATATAATTTTGAATAGGATTTGGCAGAGTTTATAGTTCATTTGAAAAGAACCTGACACTTGTCTAATTTCATCTCCTATTCATTCTTATGCTATTACTTAAGAAGGATGCATACACTTGTACATATAAATTGCATAAACAAAAATAAATCAACCAACACAAACTTTTGTATTCATTCTTTCTTTTCCATTCATTTCTTTTGTACACATGCTTGTATTTAAGGAAAGTGGTATATTAGTCTGGACAACCCAGGGATTGTAAGGCTTTAAGTAGCCTAAGTATACCTTACACCTTGGTTAACAATGACATCAAACTCACTTATGCCTTTCATACATTTATATGTGCATTGATAAGAAACCCTTTGCTATTTAATAAAAATCATGCATCATAAACATTCAAATTTTCTTAAATGAACTACTTAGCATGCATCATAAAGTGTGCTAAACATTCCCATTTATTATTTAATGAAGATGAAGTATGTTTTATGAATTTAGTTCATTTTACTTAATCTTAAAATACCTTTCTTTTTGAATAGGCTTGTTTAGAGTTCATCTAAGTTCATCTAAACTTAGGATTAATTAAAACATACAATAAAACATTCATTAAACAAAATAAAAACATGAATCCACTTTAGAAATTACTTAAGTTAGGGAAGGAAAGAAATTTCTCTTCTCTTTCCATCTCTTTATAACTTAGTAATTAATTGTAGGATTCAATTTAATCCAATCAAAATATAAAATAAAATCAACCAAAAATAACTAAACCATTTGAATGAGACCATCCTCTAAGTTGAACATTCTTCACACTTAGAAAATTCTAACTTAAGGCCATAGTTACACACCATACAAACCTCCAAAGTACACACATTAGGCTAAGTCACCACTTCTAGCTTTAGGTTAGGGTGATGCATAATTTGATGTTTTTATTTTGTGATATATATTTTAGTCTAGATGATTAGGATGTAGGAGAATGAATGAGGATAATTTAGTCTAATCATTATTTTCTAGAGGGGATTGTGCTTAGGGGCACTATGATAAATACTTTTTGCTGAGTAGGTGCTTATACCCCTAAGTATAATCCAATAGGCCAGGTGGACTTAGGTACCCATGTGTGAGGTGATAAGTCTAATATACATGTTTGGGATTTGTGTTTTATTTAGCTAATCTCTATTTTGCTGGTGTTAGGTAGATTTACTTTTCTTTTTCATGTAATTTTTATAATTAGGATTTTGGAATGATTGTTATGGAGATTAAGATGAGTATTGGTCATAAGATTTCACCTTATGTACCATGTGAAGCCTTTAGAGTAGCCACCTTTCATCCATCCAAACGAAAAAAACCAAAGAAGAAAGAAGAAAAGAAGAATGAAGAAATGAAGCTTGAAGACTCCCATAATAATGAATTCCTTGCTTAATTGTATTTAATTCATTTATAACTGGGTTGTATAAGGGTGAGTTCTAACCAATTATTTTCGGTTTGTGTGGTGGTGCTCACCACAATGTCCTCTTATTCTTTTTGATTAGCTTTATAAATTGATTGATGATTTGTTTAGCTTGTGCATTAAGATGACATCCTTTTCTTAGTTTCTTCCTTGCTTGATGTATGGCCTGGATGTGGATTAGGCTCTTAGGGAAAAATAAATCTTCTACCAAATTTAATAATTCAAAATTAAAATAAAGAACTCATAACCTCACCTAAAGCTTATGCTAAAATTAAGATAAAAGAATTAGAAACCCCTTAGCTGGATGAGTATTTCTTTTATAACATCATGCACAAATGCATATTATTTTCACTCTTGATTAGAGGGCTTCCACCTTTGCCAAAGAAACTTGGCTTGACCTTTCAGAGTCATGGTGGAAATACACCTCCTACCTTCTCACTGATTTTGACCAATAATCTTACTTCTCATGCATTAGGCATATGAATCCTATTAGCCTGAGTCATAATGATTATGCAAAAAAAAAAATGTAATATAATTTACATTAGATTTAAGTCATTTGAAGCATACCCTTACATAATCTAGTCTCTTTAGGGACTAAGTTTAAGGACTTAGTCTCCTTCTAAATAAATAAAGCCTTATCTTGCATAAAGCATATGACTTGCTTACATGAATTTAAAATCAGAAGGAGTTAGTTGGTACCCCCAAGTTGTAAGCCTGATTTGTCCTCTTTGTGGAGGTAAACTAAGTACTCATTTTCACCTTAGATTTAGGTTGTGCTTTTGGCCTCAAGCTCCCTAGATTTAGGTTATGAGGTTGCTTCTCCCTTGGTGGGTCACAAGCAAGCATAAATCCTCACCTCTTAAGCATTTTCACAATCTTCTGTTATGGCTTATCAAGTCCAAAATTTCTAATGGAAAACTCAACTCAAATAAATTAAATCAATTTCAAAAATATAAAGGCCAACCATAGGATAGTTTGAGATGCTCACTAGGTTTCCTAGCATGTGAGCATTTATCTTCATTTTCATAATAACTCTCTTTGATCAATCCCATTTGATATTCAAAATAAACTAATCGATTGATAGTCCTATCTATTGAAATCTTTGGAGACAATGATCATTTACCTTAATCGAGAGTATTCCCAAGGAATCTCATTTTTTAGGATGTAATTAACTATGGGGGCTTGCCCCTATTGGGAACTTAATGAAGCCGATTTAAAATAAACCCTACTTTTCTTTTCCATGTAAAGTAGGGGAAGAATCTTTGCACACACGACATTTTCTTAGAGTCCTTATTGAGGTGATTAGGTCCATTGTAGGGTGTATACCCATCACCCTCAATACCAGATCTACGGTTGCAAAAAGAGATGTATATTTCAATCTTTATTTCATCCTGCATGGAATGAAGATGGAAGTATATATCTTATTATTTAGAGAAATACATTAAAAAATTTTCACCACAGTGTTCAATTCGGATGAGTCTATGCGAATGTCGAGCAGTCAAAAGTGACATGGCACAATTTTGAGCTGAAATTGATCTGATTCTACACGACTTGAACCAAACGGCCTCCGATCATAAAACAGACCATGCCATTGTGTCCATTGTGTCCGAACATAGCTAGTCTTTCTTCCATCTCTCATTTTGTGTCTCTACTCAAGTTGTCAGAAAGTACTAATCTCTATTTGGAGCCCTAGTGGGTGATGAACAGGGAAAGGGAGCCGGGCTTCTACATAAAATTTTTGGTTCTCATTTATTCAATTTGTGGAGATGTTGTTATCATTATTGGGACTGTTATCAGGTTTGGATAACTATTGTGAGGGAATGAGTTAGCTAGTTGTAAAGCTTTATTTTGGATTCAATTTTGGAGCTATTTTATTAGTCTGTTGGATAGTTGGTTTGATAGTTGATCAAATTTGGATGTATTATTATGCAATGACTCGCTTATATTAAATCATCGTTATTTCAAGCTAGGTTTTGGCTTTCTTTTGTAAAATATTCATTTATTTTATTGAAGGGATGCATTCTTTTGAGCTAGATATGGTGGAAATAGTACCAATTTATTTGTTTTCATGGAAACAAGGTTCTTTCATGCAGTTTGAGATTCTATTAGTGTGGCTAGGGCAACACATATGGGGGACATTAGACTGTTCAAGCAAACATGGAAGTGGTTGGAATCTCAGAAGCTGGCTTGTGTGGGAAACTAAGTTGCACTGGTTGATTTGGCTATGGAGAGATTGTATTGTCAGGGGTATTACATCGCTGAGTGGACTTGGTTTGATGGCACTGTTTATGATTTTATGGAATTCTTCTCTGCTTTTGGATGTCCACCTTTTTGTCCTCCATGCTAGAAACTCCATCATCCTCAATGTATATGTAAAAGCAAAATTATGATGAATGCTATAATTTTAAGTCCACACTAGGGATTGTTTCAACATGGTGGTAAAATACTGACTAGTACTCGTGCATGTCGCTCAACATGATGAGAAAAATCGGATGTCTCTTATACAGATTTGAAGGCATATGAGATGCTTTTCATAAGCTTTAGGGTGCAAGAAAATCACTCACCCATGGTGTCAAGAAACCTATTATGCACGCTTCCCATAAGCATGGTGGAAGGCAGCACTCGATGTCCCCACATGGGGAGGATCTGAGGTTGCAATTTGATTTCAAATATCTTTTACGCAGTAAAGGCTATATGCACACTTTCTTATGTGTGGTGGGTTTAGAAAACTACTCATCCATGGTGTCACAAAACACCTACCATGCACGCTTCCCATAAGCATGATGAGAAGGCTATAGAACACTCGATGCAGCCCCCTACACAGGGATGACACCGGGAGGCTGTGAAATTTTATTCCAAATAATTGTACATATGTTTTCCTAGCATATTAAATTAATGTACTTACTATTTCAATGTAATTGCAAATATTTGCTAGACATAAGTACTTGTGCATGCTATTTCAGAATGACGAGGAAATCATGATGTATTTTTTATAAGTTTTAATGATGCTTTTCATAAGTGCGGTAAAAATCACTCACCGTTTATCAAGACACTAACCATGCACTACCCATAAGCATGGTGGGAAGTTAGCACTCACTATATGGGGATGGTACCAGGAGGCTGCCGAATTTCATTCCAAACACAAATATTGAAGGCCTATGCATGCTTTCTTAAGCATGATGGGTTTAGAAGATTCTCTAAGCTACAGTGTTGCAAGAATGCTTTCTTAAGCATGGTAAGAAGGCTCTGACACTTCCAAAGTAGCCCCCTATGTAGGGACGATGCCTGAACGCTATCAAAATTTCATCAAAATAGAGATTAATAATTAATGAAAATAAAATAGCTGAATAAGAATTTTTAAAGCTTAAATGAGTAATAAGATCAATAATTGAACTAAGTCTAATATACCAAGCTGTTGAGATAAGATTGAACTTTTAATTATCTATCTAACAATAGTTTACAACAAGTTAGATGTCCATCCAATGCAAACAAATGAATATTAATCTAAATAATTGAACATGAATTGAAATACTTTAATGCCACCAAATCTGCAACACAAAATTAGAAGCAGATATAAGACATTGACTTAAATTCTAAGTAGACTTCAAATATATTAATTTTACATAAATTATGGAGCCAACTATCACTCAATTCAAGTGCTTCAGAATTTGTGCAATCATTTAAAAGAGATGAATTGTTATATAAAATATAAAATAATCTTTAGTTTAATTTGATCTTTCCAAATTTGTACAAGTATTCTAAGTAACTCACATGGGCCTTGACACTATGCTGAATGGATAAATTTAATGTCTAAGGATGTGGGTTGATTCTCATTGGGTGTTAAGACCTATTAACATAATCTAAAAATCTAATGTGCTATTATAATAATTTTAACTTAATAAAATCTGAAAAGTTAATTCTTTCATAGAATTATAAAAAATAAATCTACCAACATCATTGTTAATGTAATTTTTCAAGTTTAAACTCTCAAGAGTAAAGTCCCCAACCTGATCCTTTATGCTCAAGCTAGAGTTGGGTTTAGACTATAAATTTTGAAACAATGAATCATCTGGTTGGGTCTTGGGATGTAACAAAACCTAAAAAATCCAATAATAATATTATAAGAATTTCAACTTAGTAAAATATATATGAGAAGCTAATTCTATCACATGATAGTAGATCGATACTCTATTATTAAATTAATAGAGTCAACAAGACCAAATAATAAACTAAAGATCAAACAAACTAAATGATCAACACCCGATGATGGCTATAGAATGGAGATTTCAACCGATACTACCATCAAAATATATCTAAAATTTTAAATCAAATTAATGTCAATAAAATATCAATTCAAATGTAAAATCTAACATGTCATTAAGCTATAAATGACCAAAAAAATCATCAACATTTAAAAAAAACTTAAAAGGTAAAATCCAACCTACTGTAATTATTTGTTGGAAGTGACACATTAAGAAAACTCAGCTCACAAAGGAGCCAATGTCAATATACATAACTATGTTTACTCTCAATTAATATCATGCTAGTAAGGACATGGACCGTGTCCTCTGACTAAATGGCATGGTCGAGGCTCCACATATGATGGTTATGACCGAGTCCTTGATGGTGGCTACCAAATGGCACCATCATATTATACCACTGAGCTAGGTTTGCCCTCTTTGAGTTGTGAATCAAATGGTGCACTTGATAGGAAAAAATCCTTTGCTAAGGTAGACTTAAGTTTCCTTAGACAAACATCACCCGTCTATAAGGTCTCCTTGACGTAACCCATGGTCACACTACCTTCTCTCAAAGAGACTGGACCACGATATAGATGACGAACCATAAGATCTTAATCGGGTGCATCATCATTCCCCTAACCATCTGCTTTAAGCTAATGATGATGAATTTTATAAACTCTAAACCCAAAATTTTAAAATCCACATGCTGCTACTATATGCTATGCATGTAGTGATCTAACGACTAGCCTTAATCGAAAGTTCTCTCTCAGTATTGGGAGGGGTAATTAACTATAAGTGCTTGCGCCTATAGGAAACCTAAAATCAAATTTAAATTCCTCACAAATTGAGGGTGAAATCACTAGGTAGTGTCTTATCCACTATTCCATCGCCTTAAAAATTTCATCGACACATAATTCATTCTCTTTTCTTGAGAGGTCAATTAATTTTTAGAGTCTACGATTGACGACTCCATTAGGGACATGTTTCTTTCCATCTTTGGCTAGTCGAATCAAAGCTATGTTAGCAGCGGAGTATGGTAAAATGAAAACTTAAAGTTATTTATAAAGTTAAATTGATTGAAACTTAAAATCATTTTTATAATGAACATAATTTTGAAGTTTTGAAAATCCTTTTTATACATAACTTGTTTTCATATTTTATCATGTTTGTTCTATTGTATCTCTGCATGATGAAAGTGTGGGGTAATATATTAATTATTGATTACTAATCCCCATCTTTCACTTATGCAGAATGGATCTCCAGAACACCCCGTTCATTATGTAGTTAGGCCGCAGAGCCAACATTCGCTCAATCTTGTCTTCAACAGGGATCTGAGCGCTATATATAATTTGGTAGCATGGATTTCAATGATCACTACTCAACTCGCAGGAGATAATCATGCACAACTTGCACATCAACGATAAAAAGCCAAATCCATTAAGGCTCTATCACATCGAGGTTCCTCAAAGAGAGCGTATTTGAAAGGTTGGGACATGGAAACTCCTATGAAGAGAGTTATAGGGCAAACAATTTTAATAGTGCATCGAACCCTACTTCCTGCCTTTGTCAAGTGACATGATGTCAAACTTCCTCATATGGAGGAAAACTAGAAAGAAGAAGGATTGTTGAGTGAGCCCTCATTCTCACCGCCCATCTGTTACACAACCAACTTTACAATCAAAATGAGTATTCATACAATAAATTTAAAAATCTAAAATGGATAAAATGAATAGCTCGCGTTAAATAGTCTTTCTAGGCTAAACAACAAATGCCCCAACCCTTAAAAAATAACAAACTCTATCGCATGAGTACATAGAGTTTTAAAAGTTAAAAAGTACAAGTCCTTATGAAGAAGAAATATCAAAGGCTAATTATTAGATAAACTAATAATGTTCCACTGAAGCTACCATGGGTAAGAACTGAGTGTTATAAACAAGCCTTACACGGAACATCGGTGTGACACTTGAACCACACGCTCAAATCCACCAAAGGTCCCAACATAAGGGAAAATAAGTCTAGAGGCTAAAGAAGAAGCAACCATAGAAGGCAAAAGGCATGACATTCAGCTCAAATATCCAGATCCACCGACATAGACTCAACAAGAATGGGTTCCAAAAGGAATGTTATAATCAACAATCTTCATGGTGGTGACACCCAGAATCATCAGGGAATCTCATCACCAACCTAAATGATCTCTTGATTTTGATCATAGCCATCGATTGAGAGATGTTTTTCCCATATTATGAGCCGAAATCGATGGAGATGTTGATAGATAAGACGAAGAAGAAGATGAAGATGAAGAAGACACCAAAGGGGTAGAAGTGGTGTAGATGGTACAACACATTAGAGAACCATATGGTATGACGACAAGTCCAAGTGTCATGGAGTCACCCTATCCACATTGAAGAACTAGCACAAGGTCAAATGAAAGCAAAACCTTTAGTTCCTCCTCAAGTGATGAGCAAGAAGAATAAGAAGAAGATAACATGTTATTCATTGTTATGGTGTTTATTTTTGGTATGTGTTGCGTGTGTATATATGAGGGGATGCCACACAAATCTAAGGATATACTTATTAAGGTGATCGGGTATGACATCAAGGAATAGTGTACTATCTCAAGAGATTGAAGTCACTACCCTATGATGGACCTAATCACCTAATAAGGACCCCTAAGGCATGATTGGTCTTCGAATATACCAAAGATTTTTCTCCTCCTTTACATGGAAAAGTAAAAGCAGGGTTTATTTAAACCAGGTTCGTTAAGTTCCCTATAGAGGCAAGCCTCCATAGTTACATCAAAGTAAATCTCTTAAGAATACTCGATTAAAGTAGGATTATTGTCTCTAAAGAATTCAAAGATAGGACTATCAATAAATCGATTATATTTTAGAAAATCGGAGAGATCAAAAGGGGAGTTATTATCAAATCAAAGGAGATGAGTAAGGAGTGCTCATGATACTTGAAAACCTAGTGAACAATCCAATCTATCAAATGGTTGGGCTTTATGTATTTAAAATTAAGGAGATTTATTTATTTAAGTTAAAATTTTATTATAAATCTAGGACTTATAATTCAATAATATAATATTTTGGAAATGCCTAAGAAGTTAGGATTTATGCATGTAGCCTACAAAGTGAAACAACAACAGGTTAATGTCATCGGGTAACACCCTGACAAACAACCTAGATCAAAATCCTCGATTCAATTCAACCTCTTCAGTTAACGCCATGCAACACCACGAAACATCCTCGATAGGTCAAAATCTCATTCAATTCGACCTCTTCCACATAGTTAAGTCATCGAGCAAAGACTCTGACAAACAACCTAGGATAGGTCAAAAGGTCCTTGGACTTCCCCACCCCTCTTCTACAGTTAACGCCATCGGGTAACACTCGATAAACAACCTCGATGGGTCAAAATCTCGATTCAATTCAACCTCTTCCATACAGGTTAACGCCATCGAGTCACACTCTGACAAACAACCTTGAATAGGTCAAAAATCCTTAGCGGATTCAATTCGACCTCTTCCATATAGGTTAACATAATCGAGTAACACCCTGACAAACAACCTCGGATAGGTCAAAAATTCTCGGCAGATTCAATTCAACCTCTTCCACATAAGTTAACATCATCGAGCAAAGACTAACAAACAACCTCGATAGGTCAAAATAAGGATTCAATTGACCTCTACATAGGGTTAACGCCATCGGGTAACACTGACAAATAACCTCGATAGGTCAAAACTCCGGATTCAATCAACCTCTTCCACATAGTTAACGCCATCGTGAAAGACTCGACAAACAACCTAGGATAAGTCAAAAGGTCCTTGGTGGACTTCCTATGGCCTCTTCCACTGTTAACGCCATTGATAACACTCGATAAACAACCTCGGATGGGTCAAAATCGGATTCATTCAACCTCTTCCACACGCAACGCCAACGGTTAACCCATCAAGTCATTAACAAACAACCTCGAAAAACCCCTGCGCTAAACCGTTGCCGGTCACCGCTGAACTACCGCCACCGGGTCACACCACCATTGCAATTTTCGTCACCACCATCGCCGGTCATCCTCCGAAAAGGCCGCTATCCGACCACTATCGCCATTTTGCCGCTGACCACCCGCCGCCGCCAACCACCCCACCGAATTATCGCCCAATCTCGCTGGTCACCACCATCATCGCATTCGCCATCACCACCATCGCCGCTGTCATCTCGCTGATATCGGCGTGCCGCCATTCATCACCATCGCCGGTTTATCATCGCGATCATCACAAAACCGGCCGGTCCGACGAGGGGATGCCTCTTCGAGAGAAAATCGAGCTTGAACTACGCCTTGATCTCCTCAACCTCGGTCCAATGAGGTCGGTTGACATCTCTTTCAAGAGAAAAGAGTTTGCTTTATGAACTACGGTCTTGATTGCCTCCGCCGGTCCGATGAGGTCGTTGACATCTCTTTGAGAAAATTGGAGCCTTACCGTAAACGTCTTGATCGCCTCCAAATCGGTAAACGAGGTTACTGACACCTCTTTCAGGGAAAAGGAGCCTTGTCGTATGAACTACAAGTCTTGATCGCCTCAAACCCGGTCACGAGGTTAACGCCTCTTCGAGGAAAATGAGCTTGGTATGAACTACGGTCCTGATCTCCTTCAAACCGGTCGACGGACGAGGTTACACCTCTTCGAGAAAAATGGAGCCTTACCATATGAACTATGGTCTTGATCTCAACCCGTCCAACGGTGTTAACGCCTTGAGAGAAAACTGAGCTCGTATGAACTGGTCTTGATCGCCTCCAAATGACCTTCTTCAAGAAGAAAGGTTCTCCCAAGAGGGTTTTATAAACCTCTATATGGGCAAAATGTCAAAATTGCCAAAGCCAAAATCGCACCGCCAAAACGCATGACATTTTCACCAGCGATGCGGAAAATAGGCGCCCTGGCGAGCGCCGCGCACTGCCTCGCCTCGTTCAGCCACGCCCGCTCAGGTCCATTCGATCCATGTCCACCATGCGATACACCTCTCCGCAAACTGCGACGCATCCATCGCGCGGACTCTTCACCACGCTCGCCCGTGCTGACCAGGTCTCACGTTCGACGCCTGCATCCGCCGATCACGCAACCACCAGCGCCTGCCGCCATCCGCGATTGCCTCTGCGCCAACTGAACCACGCACTATCGTGATGCGCATGCGCCCAAGCGAGCTATAGCGCCTGATCTACGAGCACTCATGAGCACCCGTTCATCCGGGATGAGTCGTAACTTGAAATCGCACCGCATACCTACACCCATCGTCAGATCTCTTTGAGTCATAATCTTGTTCTGAAGATCCATTCTTTCAAAATGTGTGGTTAATGGACCCTCAAATTTCATTAAAGAATTTGCTATTTTCAAGTATTTGATATATATATATATATATATTTGGATGATTAAGATAATGTCATTCAAAAATAGGGGCAACGATATGACACTTAAAATACTATTATAAGAATCTTGATGCTAAAAGCAAGCGATCCAAGTTGAACCGTCGAGATCGAGCACTTAAAATATCCTTGGAAACTCTGGGATGTCAATTAAATCTCTAAATAACTCTCAAACATGGAGTGTTTATAGTCAAATAGAGCGTTCCGGATCTAACGAGCCCAAGATCTCATAATTGACTTCATTTGAGCATTCAAATACACAAAATACATCATATGATCAAGGGAATCATCATGAGCCCGATGGAGAGTGGTTCGATTTTGCTTGTATTTGAGAGACGTCCCCTCCAATATAAATAGCCTCATTCCTCATATGAGGGGAGGCCAAGCAAGAGAGAGGAGAGAGCTCTAAAGCTTGAAGATTCTCCAAGCACAATCCTGCCACCACTCGACGGTCGTCAACCACTGCCGCCGCTGATCCTCGCCGTCAATCTCTGTCGGTCTCCATCATGACGACCTTCATCGCCGCTTGATGTCACTCCATTCATTCATCTGCTACCACTAGAATGTACCAACGTAACTACATAGTTGTTGTTCCCTTCATATGCAATCTGTAATCCCATTATCGAAGATTTTGTACTCAGATACATAGTGGAAGATTTTCTTGGCGTGATTTTTCCTCTTTGAGATTTTCCACGTAAAAAAATTGAGTTTTCTTCACTTTTTAAATACTGTGTGTTGGATTTCACAACAAAGCTAAGGCGTAAACTTTCACTCTACCGCAACTAGTTTTCTAGCACGCAACAATTATTATTATTATTATTATTTAAATTATTTTTATTATTTATTATTAAGTTAGTTTTTATTAGTTATTATTTATTAGTTTAGTTATTATTTTAGTTTTAGTTATTTAAACTAATAAACTAATATATAAATAACTAAATAATAATAACCAAAAAAACCAATAAATAAAAAACTAATAACTAATAAAACTAATAAACTTATAATAACTATATTAATAATAAATAAAATAATAACTAAAACTAATAATAATAATAAGTAATAACTAATAACTAATAACTAATATAATAAACTAATAACAAACTAATAATAAATAATAATAACTAATAAATAACTAATAACTAATAAAAACTAAACTAAGTAAATAATAACTAAAAAATAAAGCAATAAGTAATAATAAAACTAAATAACTAAACTAATAACTAATAAACAATACTAAATAACTAAACTAACTAATAGAACTAAACTAATAAAAAACTTATAAAATAAATAAAAAACTAACTAATAAAACTAAAACCAACAAACAATAAAAGTTAACCTAAAAACTAATAAATAAATAAAACTAATAAACTAAAACTAATAACTAACTAATAACTAATAAAAACTAATAACTAATAATAAAAACAAAAAAACTAATAAAACTAAAACTAATAATAACCAAAAAACTAAAACTAACTAATAATAATAATAAACTATTAGTAAAATAACTAATAACTAAACTAAATAAAGACTAACTAAACTAAAAAAGTAAACTAAAACCTAAATAACTAATAAAAACTAATAAAATTTAATAAACTAAATTAGTTTTAGTTATTAGTTATTTTATTAGTTATTTATTATTTAGTTATTAGTTAGTTTTATTAGTTTATTATTTATTAGTTTTATTAGTTTAGTTAGTTAGTTTAGTTTAATTATTAGTTTATTTGTTTTTTTAGTTAGTTTTTAGTTTATTATTATTAGGTATTTTTAGTTTATTATTATTGATTATTATTAGTTTTTAGTTTATTGGTTATTATTAGTTAGGTTACTAGTTATTTATTAGTTGTTATTATTAGTTAGTTATTATTAGGTTATTTTATTAGTTATTATTTAGTTAGTTATTTAGTTAAGTTTTAGGTTTTATTATTAATTAGTTATTTTAGTTATTTATTAGTTTTATTATTTTATTATTTAGTTTATTATTAGTTATTGGTTTAGTTATTAGTTTAGTTCATTAGTATAGTTTATTAGTTTTTAGTTATTAGTTTTAGTTATTAGGTTATAGTTATTAGTTTTATTATTTTATTATTAGTAGCAAGTTTTATTTTATTAATTTAGTTCTTTTGTTTTATTATTATTTAATAATTAGTTTTATTTTTTTAATTTAGTTATTAGTTTTATTATTTTTTTATTATTATTATTTATTTAATATTATGTTAGTTTTTATGGAAGCAAAGTTCGTTACCTCATCAAGACTGGATAAATAAGTGACTGCGGAGAGATAGCAAAAGCTCATTAAAGAAGGGAAAAAAGAAAAAGAAGCTAAAGTTGCTTGAAAGTTTGTAGCATAGGTTTTTTTTTTTTTTTTTTTTTTTTTTTTTTGTGGTGTGTTTTACCCTCCCGATATATTAGTGTATCTTTTGCTCTGATTTATGTTATTTCAGTATGTTTCAACTTCAATGTTCTCTTTTATTTGGAAGGTTTTGATTTTCTTTTCACAGTTTTCTTTTGACTGCATTAAATTGTCGCATTTTTCATGAACTAAGTGGTCTCCAGTGATATGATATTATTGATAATCAAACTATTTCTTTTCATGATTGATATTTATTTAGTATTCAGCTAACTGAGAAGAATTTTAAACTTTAAAATAAACTTTATATATATATATATATATATATATATATATATATATATATATATATATATATATATATATATATATATATATATATATATATATATATATATATATATATATATATATATATATATATAGGTAGATAGATAATTGAGTTTTATACTTTAATTGTTTCTTGAAATCATTCCTTGACATTTTATTAAAAATCAAAGTAAAAGAGTAAACTGGAGCTCTCAAACTAATGAAACACTCGACATCTTAAATTTTCAATGCGGATCGAGTTTTAAGCATATTAACCAATCAATCAAACTCATTTCAGACAAAATACATCTACTATATTTGTGCATAACATTGCAAAAATTACGATTTAAACGTTTATGAAGTGTTGAACTGTCACTGATTTAAATTATTTATCTAAGACTTGTTTATAAATAAAAGTGAAGTAAACAAAATATATTTCAATTTTAAGAATTTTTAATGTACATAAAAATTATTAATCATGAAGAGTTGAGAGAAGTCACAATACATGCTTCTCGATTCCTAATTTTATCAAAATTACCTTCTCTAACCACTAACCCTTAAGCACGAGATCATTTTAAAATATCATTATATTTCAAATTTTTTTATAATTTAATTTCAAACTAATTTTGAATTACATCTAACTGATAACATCGACTAAACAACAATTACAAGAAAAATAATATTTTTTTCAAGGAATAGCATTAATCAGCTTTATTCCAACTATTTAAATTTATCACTTAAATCTAAGGAATAGAAAAAGCTCTCCTTAAGCAGTTATTTCCGTAGCTGATAACTTTTATTAGTTCACATTTAGCTTAGAATAGCATATACTAAACATATAAATGAAAAAGAGTAGAATAGCTGAAAAATTGAAAAAAAAGGAGTGTACTCTCATGAGAGTACAAAGAGTACACATGCAAAACAACTCCAAAATCAATCCACTGCAAACACCTTATAATGGCAGTTATTGAACATTTTATCTCCAAATAGGGTAAAATAGCTAAAAAAATTGAGAAAATAGGGTGTACTCTCATGAGAGTATAGAGAGTACACATTCAAAATAGCCCCAATAATCTACCAATAAGCCTCTAAACCGCTTAGAATGACATCTAGTAAACATTTGATCTCTAAACAAGGTAGAATAGCTGAAAAATTTTGAAAAAGTAGGGTGAACCCTCATGAGAGTACAAAGAGTACACATTCAAAACTAATCGAAAAACCCACCAAGAAGCCTCCAAACAGCTTAGAATGACATATACTAAACATTTGTTCTTCAAACAGGATAGAATTGTTGAAAAATTTGAAGAAATGGAGTGTACCCTCATGAGAGTACAAAGAGCACATGCAAACAGATCAAAATCGAAGACGCCTGCAAATAGCTCATAATGACATCTACTAAATATTTTATCTCCAAACATGGTAGAATAGTTAAAAACAATTGAGAAAATGGGTGTACTCTCATAAGAGTACATGCAAAATAGCTTCAAAAATTTAACAATAAGCTTCCAAACAGCTTATAATGACATCTACTAAATATTTTATCTCCAAACAGGATAGAATATCTAAAAAAAATTTGAGAAAATGAGGTGTACTCTCATGAGAGTACAAAGAATACACATTCAAAATTGATCATAAAACCCACCAAGAAGTCTCCAAACAGCTTATAATGATATCTACTAAACATATAAATGAAAGAAATGGTATAATAGTTGAAATTTCTTTTTAAAATGGAGTGTAGTCTCATGAGAGTATAGAGAGTACACATTCAGAATAGCTCCAAAAATCCTCCAAGAACCCTCCAAACATCTTATAATGTCATCTACTAAATATATAAATGAAATGAAGGGTAGAATAGCTGAAAAAAATTGAGAAAATGGGATGTACTCTTATGAGAGTACAGAGAGTACACATTCAAAACTGATCCAAATACCCACCAAGAAGCCTCTAAATAGCTTATAATGGCATCTACTAAACATATAACTCAAAGAAAGGATAGAATAGTTAAAAAAATTAAGAAAATAGGGTGTACTCTCATAAGAGTACATAGAGTACACATAAAAAACTGATCTAAGAACACAACCAGATGGCTCCAAATAGCTTAGAATAGCATGTACTAAATATTTTATCTCCAAACAGGGTAGCATAGTTGAAAAAATTGAGAAAATGGGGAGTACTCTCATGAGAGTACAGAGAGTACACATTTAAAACTGATCCAAATATCTACCAAGAAGCCTTCAAACAGCTTATAATGACATCTACTAAACATATAAATGAAAGAAAGGGTAGAATAGCTAAAAAAATTTGAGAAAATGGGGTATTTTCTCATGAGAGTACAGAGAGTACACATCAAAAATTGATCCAAGAACCCAACCAGATGACTCCAAACAACTTAGAATAACATGTACTAAATATTTTATCTCCAAATAGGGTAGCATAGATGAAAAAAATTGAGAAAATGAGATGTACTCTCATGAGAGTACAAAGAGTACACATTCAAAACTAATCCAAATACCCACCAAGAAGCCTCCAAACAGCTTATAATGACATCTACTAAACATATAAATAAAAGAAAGGGTAGAATAATTGAAAAAAATATTTAGAAAATGGGGTGTACTCTCATGAGTAGAAAAGTACACATGAAAAATTGATCCAAGAACCCATCTAGACTCCAAACAACTTAGAATAGCATGTGCTAAATATTTTATCTCCAAATAGATAGCATCGGTGAAAATTTTTTGAGAAAATGGGGTACTCTCATGAGTATAGAAAGCACATATTCAAAATTGATCCAAATATCCACCAAGAACCCTCTAAATAGCTTATAATGACATCTACTAAACATATAAATAAAAGAAAGGGTAGAATAGCTGAAAATAATTGAGAAAATGAGGTGTACTCTCATGAGAGTATAGTGAGTACACATAAAAAATTGATCCAAGAACCCACCAAGAAGCCTCCAAACAGCTTAGTATAACATCTACTAATTATATAATGGAGAAGTAATGTAGATTAGCTGAAATTCCTCATTAGCCCACTCCATAAACAACAGACTAAACTCCAAACAGCTTACATTAGAATGCACTAAACATATGACATGCCCCACAGTTGAAAAAATTGAGAAAATGAAGAAACTGCACCTAATTACAAAAAAATAACTCCAAATAGTTTGCACACAACCTTCTTGTACTCAACATTTTATAACTCAATTATTTCATACTTAAACAAAAAAATAGCACAAGCAAACTCAGCCCTGAAGCAATTCATTTTGTTTGGCCAATCTTGATGCTTAGCCCAGTCCACTGAGGTTTACATGCGTCCATGTATTTGCACACAAACATCCCACAATCAACACTATTTTCTTGGACTGGTAGACCATTAATCACTTGATTGGTCATTCTATGGATCGCTCTTAAAAGTTTGGCTAGCATCTTGGATGAGTATTTGATAAAGAGTTAAAATAAAGGTCAAGAGTTAGGTACAAAGTATGCACTTGAGATGAACTGAAAATGAGAAGAATTCTTACAATATCAGGAAGAATGACCTTATGAGTTGGGTTTGGCAGTGAGTCATAGAAATACCAAGTCCCTTTCTTAATATGCCCCATCAATAGTGTCCAATGCTGATTATTGATAATTGGAAGTAAGAGTAAATCAGCCCTTGAAACACTATCTATAGTAACATGCTGGATGAACATTTTGCTTTCTTTTGGTAAGCCATATTTAGCATAACTCTGCAAGAATTCAAGAAAAAGTTTAAAATTAGTAGCTTATAACTATTAAAACTTTGGAAGGCATCATATAACCCAAAACTTTGTGCACTAACTCACCCAGTGTAAGCATGAGACATACATATAGGGGACATATAGCCCAAGATAGATAGTATACTTCTCGACCATCAAAAAGGTGAATGCATCAATATGTGCATCTAATAGATACTGATCTGTCAGCAACTCATCGATTTGGTCTCTTACAATAATGATATTTTCAGCCGAGAATACGCTATCACTCCTGCATGTGAGAAGCAAGGGAATGTGAGCATTACTAAACGAAAAAGGTGATTTTATGTATATTAAATGAGATAGACTAAGCAATGACTTGCTTGTCCTTAAATCAGGCGTAGGAGGTGTCAATGAGCTGCAACATTGGCTTGGGCAGGACATCTCTTGATGAGAAGTCTAAAATATCATGTGCTTCAATTGGCTGCAAGAAATTAACAAGGTTTAAGAGCTAGATTCATTGTGAATTAAAGTCGAATCTTCTAAGATGAAGAATACCTCCGCCTGATGCTCTTCAACCACTACGACAACAATTGTTGGTTCATCTAGTGATATTGGAACCTCTTTGTTAACCTACATAAAAATTATTGAAATAAGCTTTTATTATATTAAACTAAAAGGAAAGCAAAGTAATACCTCCTCTGTTGTCTGTACAGCCTGTATAGTAGCAATAGTAAGAGTTATTTTGTTGCGTGTCTTCAGACGTGTGTGAATGGGAGGATACAACTTTCCTCTTCCTCCTACCAGCCTTCACACCACGTTCAATGTTGCCCAGGTGAGCGATCTTGTCAGTGAAAGCCTCTTAGAGCTTTCCTGATAGCTTCCTCGAGCTTCCCTGGTAGCTTCCACGAGCTTCCCTGGTAGCTTCCTCGAGCTTCCCTTTGGTAGCCTCCATGAGCTTGTCGGTAGCCTCCATAAGACTTTCCTGTGGTAGCCTCCTTAGGAGCTTCCCATGGTAGCCTCCTCAGGAGCTTCCCCTGCGATAGCCTCCTCAAGAGCTTCCCCCATGCTAGGACCCCTCTGAATCATCGCCTCAATTGCAACTACCCATAAATAAATATCATCGACTTTTTTAGTTATTGAGGCTTCAAAAAATGATACTCTTTCCCCCAGGGCCCTGAAACCTGAAAATATCTTCTCTATCGCAAAGCTTTGTAGATGGGTACTAGCAGATGACAGGCTAGATACATTGAAAGAGGGAGAACATCGAGGAGAGGCGTATGGAGATCCACTGGGGGCTCCACTCCTTGGACTTGGAATGGGGCTTCTATGGGGCTCGATGTGGGTTGTCTGCTGAATAGGGGGCACTATTCAAGGAGCCAGGTCTCCTCCTCTGATATGTCCTCAAATGAAAGGTAGATCTATGTTACACCAATAAGAAAATTTGATGATTTTTAATATGAATAAATACATTCTAAGGTAAATGAAGTCAATTTATTTATCACTTGATGTCCTTGCAAACCACTGAAGGAATTATCTACAAACTTTATTTTTGGTCATCATAATATACGTGGCTTTGCAGAAGAAATGGGTGGCCTTATGATTCACATGTGCTCTGCAATGAAGATTTACATAACTTAGCTTCAATGCATAAAATAATATAAATCTAAAGATGTAAAACATACCATTAGAAGAGTGACAAAGACACTCATGTACCTGGGTGCCTTATGTGTCAAAATTTTGGATGTAATACCATCAAACTGTGAAACCAGGAAGCTCCAGATGGCTTCTGGCCAATTATAATCAACAAATATCTCTATGTCATCGATGTAGGCTATCAATTCTAACACCACTATATAATTATGATATATAAAAAAAGATCTAAAAGTAAAAATTGTATGTATAACTGCACAAATTGTGCTGCAGTCAACGAGCAATCCAACTTCTCAATTTTATTCTTAAAATCCATTGAGTTGGACTTGAAAAGTGGGATTCTGCCATATGACCTTCTCCCCTTTGTTTGACATTCCTACAATTAATGCAACTTCATCGGGGGTGAAAGGAATGCATTGGTCACCAAAATAGAATGCCTATTTTTCTATATTCCAACAGAATGTGATTGAAGTGATGACAGCTGAATCTTGCTAAATTTCATGCATTCTAATGAATTGATGCACATGTAGCCTTCTTAAAATGACAAGTACTTCATCAGTAAAGTGGTCTGAAATAGTATCAAACACTGCTCTAATGCTGGTTGTCCTGCATCTCGAAGTTATCCTTTTCCCAGGCACTTTTAACTTCAAAATGAAAAGTGAATTAATGAGAATATTATCTACACAATAGAGGTCCAGAGAGTACACATGTAAAATAGCTCAAAAAACCAACAAAATTCTTCATGAAATATCTCCAAACATCTTACAATAGGTTATGGTAAACACATGACAAGCCCTACAGTTAAAATTTTTGAAAAAATGGGGTATACCCTCATAAGAGTACAGAGAGTACACATACAAAATAGCTCTAAAAATACCCAAATTTTTCATAAAATATCTCCAAACAGCTTACAATATGATATACTAAACATATGACAAGCCCTACAGTTGAAAAAACTAAAAATAATAGGGTGTACCCTCATGAGAGTAGAGAGAGTACACAGGCAAAATAACTCCAAAACCTAACAAATTCTTCATGAAATATCTCCAAACATCTTACAATAGGATCTACTAAATATATGACAAGCTCCAGAATTGAAAATTTAAGAAAATGGGGTGTACTCTCATGAGAGTACAGAGAGTACCCATGCAAAATAGTTCAAAAATATCCAAAATTTTCATAAAACATCTACAAACATCTTACAATAGGATCTACTAAACGTATGACAAGCCACACAGCTAAAAAATTTAAAAAAAAATGGGGTGTACCCTCATGAAAGTACAAAAAATACATATGTAAAATAGCTCCAAAAATCACTAAATTTTTTATGAAAAATCTCTAAACATCTTACAATAGAATACACTAAACATATGATAAGCCCCACAAAAAATTTGAAAAATGGGATGTACTCTCATGAGAGTACAAAGAGATACATGCAAAATAGCTCCAAAAACCTGTAAATTCTTCATGAAACATATCCAAACATCTTACAATAGGTTATGATAAACATATGACAAGCCCCACAATTAAAATTTTTGAAAAAATGAGATATACTCTCATGAGAGTACAAAGAGTACACATGCAAAATAGCTCCAAAAATATCTAAATTCTTTATGAAACATCTCCAAATAGCTTATAATAGGATGTACTAAATATATGACAAGCCCATAATTAAAAAAAAAAAAAAAAATGTGTCATAAGAGTAAAGAGTACACATATAAAATAGCTCTAAAAATCAATAAATTCTTCATAAAATATTTACAAACATCTTACAATAGGATGCACTAAACATATGACAAGCCACAAAGCTGAAAAATTTGAGAAAATAGGATGTACTCTCATGAGAGTATAGAGAGTACACATGCAAAATAGTTCCAAAAATACTCAAATTCTTCATGAAACATCTACAAATATCTTACAATAGGATCTACTAAACATATGACAAGCCTCACAGCTGAAAAATTTGAAAAAATGAGGTGTACCCTCATGATAGTACATAGAGTATACATGCAAAATAGCTTAAAAATTATCAAATTCTTGATGAAATATCTCCAAACATCTTATAATATGATATACTAAACATATGACAAGCCCCACAGTTAAAAAATTTGAAAAAATGAGGTATACTCTCATGAGAGTATAGAGAGTACACATATAAAATAGCTCTAAAAACTAGCAAATTCTTCATGAAATATCTCCAAACATCTTATAATAGGTTATGGTAAACATATGACAAGCCCCACAGTTAAAATTTTAGAAAAATAGAGTGTAC